>CP136061.1:11476321-12076321 GCA_032622095.1 Siphonodentalium dalli
AGCCCCACATAACAGTACAGCCCCGCATAACAGTACAGCCCTGCATAACAGTACAGCCCCACATAACAGTACAGCCCCACATAACAGTACAGCCTCACATAACAGTACAGTACAGCCCCACATAACAGTACAGCCTCACATAACAGTACAGCCCCACATAACAGTACAGCCCCACATAACAGTACAGCCCCGCATAACAGTACAGCCCCGCATAACAGTACAGCCCCACATAACAGTACAGCCCCACACATAACAGTACAGCCCCACATAACAGTACAGCCCCGCATAACAGACAGCCCCACATAACAGTACAGCCCCACATAACAGTACAGCCACATAACAGTACAGCCCCACATAATAGTACAGCCCCACATAACAGTACAGCCCCGCATAACAGTACAGCCCCGCATAACAGTACAGCCCCACATAACAGTACAGCCCCACATAACAGTACAGCCCACATAACAGTACAGCCCCACATAACAGTACAGCCCCACATAACAGTACAGCCCCGCATAACAGTACAGCCCGCATAACAGTACAGCCCCACATAACAGTACAGCCCCACATAACAGTACAGCCCCACACATAACAGTACAGCCTCACATAACAGTACAGCCCCACATAACAGTACAGCCCCGCATAACAGTACAGCCCCACATAACAGTACAGCCCCACATAACAGTACAGCCACATAACAGTACAGCCCCACATAATAGTACAGCCCCACATAACAGTACAGCCCCGCATAACAGTACAGCCCCACATAACAGTACAGCCCCACATAACAGTACAGCCCCACATAACAGTACAGCCCCGCATAACAGTACAGCCCCGCATAACAGTACAGCCCCACATAACAGTACAGCCCCACATAACAGTACAGCCACATAACAGTACAGCCCCACATAACAGTACAGCCCCGCATAACAGTACAGCCCCACATAACAGTACAGCCCCACATAACAGTACAGCCCCACATAACAGTACAGCCCCACATAACAGTACAGCCCCGCATAACAGTACAGCCCCACATAACAGTACAGCCCCCACATAACAGTACAGCCACATAACAGTACAGCCCCACATAATAGTGTATAGGAAGAATTGTCAGCGCAAAACAATCAACAGTAACCTGAAATTCCTGTACATACATGTACAGTGATGAATAAGTAAACGACCCCTTAACCACAGCAGAATATGGGTAAATTTTCAGTATTTAGTCGGAAATATGGCTTGTTGCCATTCATCCGGAAAGCTCTCACTGAGATCTTTCCAATGAATGGCAACAAGCCATATTTCCGACTAAATCCTGAAAAGCTACCCATAATTTTGCTGTGGTTAACCCTTTACCCAACAAACCGGCCAAAACCGGCCAAATAAAGCTTCAACAGCCCTAAAATATCTTCGGTCTGTCTCAATAGAACCATACAAATATGGATATCATTGGAACCGGCTCCTTGACCACATTGTGATAGTTACAGTTATGCCCTGTGCCAATGCATTCTCTTATATATGCGAGTCGACCATAGGTCGCCTCGCATATATAAGAGAATGCATTGGCCTAAAAAAAATCTTTTTTTAACACTTTTTACCATTTTTTCTTACATTCTTTAACAATTTTATAATTTGTAATGTGTTAAGCCAATGCATTCTCTTATATATGCGAGGCGACCTATGGTCGACTCGCATATATAAGAGAATGCATTGGCACAGGGCCGTTCTGTTGGGTAAAGGGTTAAGGGGGTCAATTACTTAGGGCATCACTGTACAGGAGTGTTCTACATGTAGTGATTCCATTTATTACATGATCCTAAGGGGGGGGGGGGTCGGAAACAAATTTCAGGCACGTATGACATTTTTTCCCTTTCGATCATTTTTTGTACCAACCCACCCCCACCGCCAATTTTTTTTTTTCCGTTTTCGGCAGTTTTTTCCGACTATTTTTTGACACCCCACCCCCCCTTTTAACACTAAAACAGAGATTTGCGGGGGGAGGAAATTCACTGTAAACAGTTGTATATGAATTTATGTGCATACTATTTATCATGTATGTTAACATGGACATGTAAATAGGAACGAGCTTGTTGGTGGCTTTGACCACCCACCCACCCCGGCATACGTGCCGGAAGAAATTTGTTCACCCCCCCTGGATCCTACCCTTATTACATGATCCTACCCTTATTACATGATCCTACCCTTATTACATGATCCTACCCTTATTACATGATCCTACCCTTATTACATGATCCTACCCTTTTTCATGATCCTACCCCTATTACATGATCCTACCCTTATTACATGATCCTACCCTTATTACATGATCCTACCCTTATTACATGATCCTACCCTTATTACATGATCCTACCCCTATTACATGATCCTACCCTTATTACATGATCCTACCCTTATTACATGATCCTACCCTTATTACATGATCCTACCCTTATTACATGATCCTACCCTTATTACATGATCCTAACCTTATTACATGATCCTACCCTTATTACATGATCCTACCCTTATTACATGATCCTACCCTTATTACATGATCCTACCCTTATTACATGATCCCACCCTTATTACATGATCCTACCCTTATTACATGATCCTACCCTTATTACATGATCCTACCCTTATTACATGATCCTACCCTTATTACATGATCCTACCCTTATTACATGATCCGACCTTTATTACATGATCCTACCCTTATTACATGATCCTACCCTTATTACATGATCCTACCCTTATTTCATTCAATAAACCCATTCTATAAATTGTGATATCAAACATTCGTTTAATAACAGGAAATAGTGCCAGGTGACCTTTGACTTCCGGTTTGTCGTCTGTTAACATTCACAAAATTACTACGTCTCAAAATACTATGGCTTCCAATATGTTTCCAACAAACTATCATGAATAAAGAGTTTGAAAAGTTATGTCATTAAATATACGCCATTAAATGTGCAAAAAGTCTTTATTTATCTGAGACTATTTCTTTACGCGAGCAAACAGCAAATAGTTACGAAACGTCATCTCACCTTATAGAAACTGATGTTAGTTTCGCATCCCATCTGTTGATTTAGGTATGTTTTGTCAATGTTTTGGATCATGTAATAAATAGAATCTACAACCGTCCCCAGTTTATTATGGAAATTACAAAACTCATCCAGTAAATTAGGTCTCGACTGAGCCTTTGGACTCGTTTTGTAAATTCCGCTATAAACTGGTGACTCGTTGTAGATCCACTATATATACTAAATGTGACCCGCCATATCAAATCCAGTCGTAAGTCGGGATTTTTTTTTACCCCTGTGCCAATGCATTCTCTTATATATGCGAGTCGACCATAGGTCGCCTCGCATATATAAGAGAATGCATTGGCCTAACAATTTTTTACAATTTTTTCTTGTTTTCTTTAAACAATTTTATAATTTCACCCCATACAGAGCCCCAGACAAACATGAGCAGACGACACTCTTCTATATGCTTCTATATATGTGTGGGGCTCCCTGTAGGGTAATGGATGTTGTTTTTATTTTATGTCCTAAAAATTGTAAGAAACATTTATTTTTAAAAAAATGATAAAAAATTGTTAGGCCAATTCATTCTCTTATATATGCGAGGCGACCTATGGTCGACTCGCATATATAAGAGAATGCATTGGCACAGGGTAAAAAAAAATGGTACATCCATGATCCATCTGCCTGGAAATAAGTCACCCTTTACTAAGTTTACTATAAACTTATACTGCTATCCTCAAAGTACAGTAATGCTCTAAATAATCGACTCCTTAACCACAGCCGAATTATGGGTAACTTTTCAGGATTAAGTCGGAAATATGGTTTATTCTACTTATGGCTCACTGAGAGCTTTCCGATGAATGGCAACAAGCCATATTTCCGACTAAATGCAGAAAAGCTATCCATAATTCTGCTTTGTTTAAGGAGTCGATTATTTAGAGCATTACTGTAATTGACCTGAAAACTGGGGTGATACCCCGGTAATGACCGCGGGTTTTACTGGCAGTATATGATATCTACCATGGTATCGATATGGTCACTGGAGTGGAGCTACGGTACATGATACCTTGGTCTATTAGCATCTGCTGTGCCCCCTTATAATGAGATAATGGTAACTTCCACGGCCCCATGCACGTAACGTTATTGACACAACCCTTATCTTGAGATGCGTTCACTCACACAAGAATGAGGGGGAATTTATTTGGCAGGCCTGCGGGACCTGTGTGCAGTTAATCTCATACCCTGCTGGACAAAACAAGTGTTGGCACCCGCGGTGTATTTGCCGTTCGGGCCGCGGTGTCAGAGTTTGTAACTGCAGTTGAGCACCGCAGCCGAACGGCAAGTACTAGTACACTCAGACACTGCGGCCAAACAGCAAGTTCACTGCGGCCAAAAGGCAACTACCCCTCGCAGTCGAACGACATGTACACCGTGGTTAGATTTCTGGTTTGTATTGTCTTTTTTCAGTTTGATGACAGTACACCGTGACAACTACACCATGCTGAATGGCAATTATACCGCTGCCCAACTGTAGTTAGCCGGTGGAGCCGCGGTGTAGTTGCATTTCGGGCCGCGGTGGCAACGCTAACCGCACCGCAGTTAAGTGGACACTTGTTTTGTCCAGCAGGGTAGCATTAGTGCCGATGGTTGGAGGGATTACTAGTATTTAGTGTGGTGATTGTGTTTACATAGCTAATCCTATTGTGATGCGCCCTACTGACGAAGCAACCCTTCTATCATGTTATTGTTCGGCGATTGATTTATTGTTTTATGATAAACCGCAGTAGATATGCGAGTGTACTTATTAACTAACTGCTTTCCTATCGATAGCAAAAGTCGATCAAACCACGGTTGTCGAAATATAAGACTCAATGTTGCGGAAAATGATAGTATCAGGGATAGCATTTGGCAAATTCTAAAGAATTTGGCAAAAATAAATATCATTTGGCAAAAGTAAATTTTGGTCCAGCGCGGACCCTGGCCATAACCCGTACATGACTCTCTCTCTGGTGGGTCACTCAGTGTCAGCTGTATTCACTCACACTTGGGCCATTTTGGGGAGAATATACCGGTATGTGCTGATGGTGCTCACTTCAGTTGAACGACGTAAGGTGAGACACACTATTTATTTGATAAAATAACTGTTCTAATGTACTGAGCCGCGTTTTCGTGGTGTTTCGACCTGCCGGGTATTACACTGCTTCCGTTTGTCAGTTACACGACACGGAAACAACTACGAGATAACTCGTAGTGGCAATCAATGTGTTAACCCTTTACGCAACAGAACGGCCCTGTGCCAATGCATTCTCTTATATATGCGAATCGACCATAGGTCGCCTCGCATATATAAGAGAATGCATTGGCTTAACAAATATTAAAAATGATAAAAGTGCCAAAGAATGTAGAAAAATATTATAAAAATTGTTAAAAAATGTAAGAAAAAATTATAAAATTGTTAAAGAATGTAAGAAAAAATGGTAAAAAGAATTTTTTTAGGCCAATGCATTCTCTTATATATGCGAGGCGACCTATGGTCGACTCGCATATATAAGAGAATGCATTGGCACAGGGCATAACTGTAACCATCACAATGTGGTCAATCAACCGGTTCCAATGATATCCATATTTGTATGGTTTTATTGAGACAGACCGAAGATATTTTAGGCTGTTGAAGCTTTATTTGGGCGTTTTTGGCCGTTTTGTTGGGTAAAGGGTTAACTGTGGTCAGTCGTCCTTATATATATAATATATAATATAATAACCCAGTCCCACATATGACCCACAATCACTAGAATGACAACAAAAAGCTGCTGCGATATTTGTTTATAGTGAGTCGTGACTACAATATACCAACAGCGTACAGGCCCTCCATTTGACCACGTGTTTCTGAGCCATATATTATTACACTTCTCAAGAAATAAAGAACTACAAATATCGATATCTGATCACTCTGAGCTTTAATGGGTGGGTTCCTCGACTTGAATTAAATATTTTTCACCCCCGAAGCCAAAGAAACAAGTGCACCGCTAGGCGTAGGTAACGCCCCCCGACTGTACAATCAGAGAGGATTTTTCTTATTTTTGTGCAAATGCTTATTAAATGGCACTTTGTAAAGTTATGTTATTCATGAGTAAACAATCCAAAATCAAGTAATCATCTGGAAACCAAAAAAAAGTAGCAGAAAACCTGATATGGGGAAATCTTGTCCCCCTGGCTGGTCTATTAGCATACCATAGATCAACTGAATTGAGTTAGCGAAACCAAAGTTATGAGTTGAAACGTTCGTATGCCACAGAAAACTGAATTTTCTAAGTCCAAAAAGGGGCGTAACTCTGGAAAAAAATGGGCGGACGAAACCGCAGTTATGGGGAAATATTGTCCCCCTGGCTGGTCTATTAGCATACCATAGATCAACTGAATTGAGTTAGCGAAACCAAAGTTATGAGTTGAAACGTTCGTACGGACAATTTTCTAAGTCCAAAAAGGGGCGTAACTCTGGAAAAAATGGGCGGACGAAACCAGCAGTTATGGGGAAATCTTGTCCCCCCGGCTGGTCTATTAGCATACCAAAGATCAACTAAATTGAGTTAGCGAAACCAAAGGTATGAGTTGAAACGTTCATACGGGTCGACAATTTTCTAAGTCCAAAAAGGAGCGTAACTCTGGAAAAAATGGGCGGATGAAACCGCAGTTATGGGGAAATCTTGTCCCCCTGGCTGGTCTATTAGCATACCATAGATCAACTGAATTGAGTTAGCGAAACCAAAGTTCTTACGGACGGAAGGACGGACGGACGGAAGGACGGAAGGACAGACGGAAGGACAGACGGAAGGACGGACGGACCCACTATATACCCCCAAATCTCCATCGGAGATCGGGGGCATAATAACAATTTAGGAGCGTCTGATCGGATTGAGTACCTTTAACCGGCTACAAAAATAGGTGAACTGTTCCAGAACCAGTTTATGTGGCATTGTAGGCTAATTGGTTTATATACACACGGGATTGTGAAGGGTGCTCAGGAGCAGATAGCTGATAATAGCGGATATTCATGGTATAATTTGAAGCCAATAGAATCAGACAGCAAAAGGAGCATGAGACCAGATAACACTGGGGCCCTGCGAATCGGGCATTTTCATCTCGAATCGAATCGGCCAAATAATTTCAAATCGCATCGAATCTCAAATCGAATCATTACATCAATCGTAACAATAGTGACGATGTATACATGTATATCACTTGACTGAGTGTATCAATTTACTAACTTCGTTATGTGATCGTCGGTATATATTGTAAATATTATCCATAAATGGATCAAATTCACATTTAACCAATTAAGTGCGCAATCTTTGTGGCTATCTCTGCTAAATAATATCGAAATGTTATCATAAGCAATAATGAAGTCAGTAAGTATTCACGTAGCTGAAGTTTGACATGAAATTTTGCTAGATCAGTTTCATTAGTTGTGCAATGCTTCGGTGGTCTATATAGTATAGCTCAGTCTACAACAGTGTTTGTAATATGTGGTCTTTCGATGGTGTCATAAACTATCTTCGCGAAAAAGCAATATGTCCATTGCCATAATGAGAATACAACTGGTGCCAGTGATTCGTTACAATTCAAATCTGGACAGCCGATTTCGAATTGAAATCGAATCAGACGAAAGATTCCGAATCGAGTCGAATCGCAGGGCCCCAGACAACACCTACATGTATATAAATTAACAATTTGAGGCTATCAACTTTCAAACAACAATAACACTTGCAACCGCGATGACGTCTATTTAAGTTTATAAATTCAACTAAATTTCCATCTAATCAATGGTGCCGACTTCTCTGTGGTCGACTTCATGTGGGGCCGTTCTCGTATGCGGTCGATTTATGTAGATCATGGCATGAATCTCTGGTCAGGCTAATGCCCGTAGAGATAATATTCCACTAGAATAAAACCTGGGAACTTTTTGGAGTTTTGACAGGGAACCTTATAAAGTCGAAAAAATAATGCGGGGAATATTATTCTCTGTTATTATGTGTTCCTTAACCCTTTACCCAACAAAACGGCCCTGTGCCAACGCATTCTCCTATATATGCGAGTCGACCATAGGTCACCTCGCAATTATAAGAGAATGCATTGGCTTAACACATATTAAAAATTATAAAATTGTCAAAGAATGTAGAAAAATATTATAAAAATTGTAAGAAAAAATTATAAAATTGTTAAAGAATGTAAGAAAAAAATGGTAAAAAGTGTTAAAAAAGATTTTTTTTTAGGCCAATGCATTATCTTATATATGCGAGGCGACCTATGGTCGACTCGCATATATAAGAGAATGCATTGGCACAGGGCATAACTGTAACCATCACAATGTGGTCAAGGAACCGGTTCCAATGACATCCATATTTGTATGGTGTTATTGAGACAGACCGAAGATATTTTAGGCTGTTGAAGCTTTATTTGGGCGTTTTTTGGCCGTTTTGTTGGGGTAAAGGATTTATTAAGAGATTTATCCCACAGGGAGCCTCACACAGATGGAAGCATGCACTGCAGAGTGCCGTCTGCTCCAGTCTATGTAGGGCTCTATAAAGGGCTAAATGATTTTATGAGCGATTTTGCTTTGCGTTGCTTGCAATTATGGAATTTCTCCTGGGTAATTAATTCAATGTTTATTGCGATATCGGTCAAGTCTGAGAATAATGTGCCTGTCATTTGCAGAATGAGGTCCCCAGAGGGTGAATTTAGTGAAGCTATCCCGCATAGCAGGCTAACATCACTAAATTCACCCTCTGGGGACCTTATTCTGCTTAGGCCTCATCTTCTCTGGAAAGTTTCTTTATTATCAAATTTCTATAGATTCTATTTCTTTTTTAGATTAATATTATTTACCCTAAGGTGTCTGACCTGTTCATGCCCTCAGGATATTTCATCCTTAGTTGGAACATCCAGTTTTATATTACGTTTCGCTGACGTCGGGTGTTGTTCTCGATGTCTGAGTCAGTATGTGAGACATCTGACATGATATAAGTGGTAGTTGTGATTACTGACTAGCTTTTGTGAGCATTTGATATAACCCTAATGTGTTGTTGGATTCTTGTTGTAAGAGTTTAAAACAGATTGTTGGGAGCGGTTTAATTTTTTATAAATTATTTGTGGAGTGCTTTTGTCAAGTGTTTGAGGTACATGTATATGTCCTGTCAGGTTTCGGAGGGGTGTACCACTAGGTTATTGTCCAGTATTTGGGAGTTGTATACTGGGCAGAGCTTTGGCAATGTTGATTATATTAGTTAAGTTTTACTTGTGCTTTTGGCTTTAGAGGGCGTTTCCGTGGTAGGGTATCTTTTTTCAGTCTGATTTCAGTGACTGAAATGAAGTAGGGGTCTTTGACCTTTTCCTTTTTTAGGTATTCTAGTCTGACCATATTCCTCTTTCTTAGCTCCAAATTGAGTCTTGTTAGGAGTGTATCTATTGCTTCTTCTGCCTCATTTCTTTCCGTAAGTGGGAATGAGGCATTGAGTTTGGCAATGAATTCCGATTTGTCAAGTCGGGATTGTGTGAGTTCTTTGTTGATTTGTATAATGTTAAGTGAAGCCAGGGTTGGGTAAATGTGGCCGTATTTGGGAAGCACATACCCCGCACCCTGTTGGGAGAAAATTTTGCTGTTTATCACTGAAAATTAGCCATTTCCTTGCACTTGAGACAACTTTTTTAATTAAACATTTCTTTGATACAGACCTTGTTTTGAGGTAGAATGTCTGCACGCAGCGACTGCCAGACCTCCCGTATTCATGGCTGTAGCTCAGAATTCAGCCCCCACCAATGACTTACCGATGTATAATGTGCATTTTGAGGGGAAATAGTGGGTCAGAAAGTTGGAACTTATAGACAGAAATCTAATGTAAATTAAAATACAAGAGGCTGATTACTACTAAACATTCGCCAACAAAGCATTACCCAGGATGGTGTAGACAACTGTGCACTGGGTCCTCGCTACTGACCATGTCTTATTCAGGCACCAAGTGCAGAATTCCTTGCAATCTTTATTCATCAGTGTTAGTGATCGCTCGTCCTGTGTAAAAAGGGAGCTGAGCTAGGACTGGCTATTTTGTGGCCAATATTTAGTCAATGTTGGGAGGAGATTTAGGCTGCTGGATGGCCTGCCGTAGTAGCAGAAACACTGGTGAAGCTTCAAGGAGTGTCTTTTTTTGTTTTTGTGCGTATGGCTCCTGTGTGCAGATATTAGTTTGTTGGATACTAACTCGTTGACTAAGAGGTATAAGTTGTTCGATCAAGCAGCGGTTTAAGAATTATATGTGTTGTTCCGCTTTGACGATTTTAATTCGGACATTTCTTGTGGGCTTGTATAAAGGATTTTTTTATAGGGGGATATTGATTTTCACGTGTGGAGATTTTTCGTGTCTTTTGGCGGGATGATACAGGACACGCCTTCATCACGCCTTCTATTATCCGTATTTGAGGTTGGTTCACATGTGTCGGATTGTTCGACTTCTGTGTCTGTGGTGAGCTATACATCGCTGGATGATGATACGGCTGTAATTTGTGTAATATAGTAAGTAGTTGGGATGATTAGTTACAAGATTAAAGGTTCGTTCGGCCACGGTGTCAGTGTTTGTAACTGCAGTTGAGCACCAAGGCCGAACGGCAAGTACACCGCTGCCAAACGGCAAGTGCAATGTACACTGCGGCCGAACGGCAAGTACACCATGGCCGAAAGGCAACTACAACCCGGCCGAATGGCATGAACACCATGATTAGATTTCTGGTTTGTATCATCTTTTTTCAGTTTAATGAACGTACACCGCGGCAACTACCCTGCTTGACAAAACAAGTGTCCACCTAACCGCGGTGCAGTTAGCGTTGCCACCGTGGCTGAAATGCAACTACACCGCGGCTCCACCGGCTAACTACAGTTGGGCCGCGGTGTGCTTGCCATTCGGCCATGGTGTAATTGCCGCGGTGTACGTTCATTAAACTGAAAAAAGACGATACAAACCAGAAATCTAACCACGGTGTATATGCCGTTCGGCTGCGGTGTAGTTGCCTTTCAGCCGCAGTGTACTTTCTATTGGGCCACGGTGTACTTGCCGTTCGGCCGCGGTGCTCAACTGCAGTTACAAACTCTGACACCGCAGCCGAACGGCAAATACACCGCGGTGCCAATGGACACTTGTTTTGTCCAGCGGGGTACACCAGGGCCGAATGGCAAGTACCCCGCGGCCCAACTGTAGTTAGCCGGTGGAGCCGCGGTGTAGTTGCATATCGGCTGCAGTGGCACCGCTAACCGCACCGCGGTTAAGTGGACACTTGTTTTGTCCAGCAGGGTAAGTATTTGGTATACTAGTACTATGTTTATAGTTTAGTGGGTTTACAGATTTTGCTTGGTTAAGCTCTTCAGGTGTTTGTCACATAGATTCTATTTCTTTCTTAGTTTAATTTCTCTATATCACCAAATTGGCAGACGACACATTGCATAATTGAGGTTCCCAATGGGTGTACATCACAATATTCACCATTTGGGAACTTCAATCTGAGTCCATGTCTCCCACTGCAGATGAGGCCATCCAGAATGAGGTCCCAAAGAGGGTGAATTTGGTGATGCCAGCCTGCTGTGCAGGATAGCGTCAATAAATTCACCATCTAAGGACCTCATTCTACAATTGACAGGCACATTAAAACTCAGGCTTGATACGGCTCACAAAACAGATAATAACTAAGACATATATTCCCTGCATTATGTTTTCGACTTTATAATGTTACCTGTCAAAACTTCAAAAGGTTCCCAGGTTTTGTACTGGTGGAATATGATCTCTACTAGTTTTAGATTCAAGGCATGATCCAGTGGTCGACTTAGCATGGGGCCCGACTTCTCCGGATACACTATATACACATATTCTCAAAATAAGTGTCCCTCTCAACACGTTGGAACTGCCATGACACAGACGCGGTTCTAGTGTTAACACAACGCAGTCGTAATGTTACTCCAACGCGGTTGTAATTTTCAATGCGGTCAAGGTAACCCTCCATTCAATAAAGCGGTCGGTGTAACCGTCAACGCAACAAATGCGGTCAAGATAGCTGCCAATGCAACATAACAGTGATATGTAGGGACGTCTTTATAATGCTCTGACAGGCATGTTTTGTCCGCCGACGGCCAGATATATTGTCATATACACGTAAAGCCGATTTTGTATCTGTCTTGTTGGCTTATAAAATGCATTAGTCTATTAAGGAACTGGCCATAGTTTCGTTTTGTTTCTGAGCAAGTTCGTCTTCATTTGGTTGAGATCCTCTTGTTATTTCAAGTCGGTCAAGATGTTCCGAATTTCTTCCTAATAATGCACAGGTGTTTCTTCCTCTGATAGTGTGTCAGGCATTTCATTAGGGCGGTGATATTAGTATGTTGTTGACTTCTGTATGGCCGCGTTGACTCCCGAGGCAACACATTAAACTTCAATGCGGTCCATGATAAACTTCAATGGGGTCCTTATTAAACTTCAATGCGGTCACAATGTACCTTCCATGCGTTAGTGTTGTATTTGGGTTTAAGTTTGGGATTAGGAACAACGACTGCATTGTGTTGATGTTCCGACCATGTCGTAAACAGCTGAGGACAGCGTTAAAGGGACACTTATTTTAAGAATATGTGTGGTGGTTATCACGACGACTGGTTGCTTGGTGAATACAATGGGCAATACATATAGATCTGCAACAAGCTACCACACACCTTAAAAGACCTTTTGGCAAGACACACACAGATGGGATAGACTCTTTTACTCTTAGTCTCACCTGCAGTGAAATTGTTATGAAGTGCTTTCCAATTTCAATAAAACTGCAATTGAAACTATTTTATTCAGTCTAACTTGACAATGTAAATTAGAAAAATTGACATCTAATTATCGCATACTTGGATAGATCAATGTTTTTGAACAGAAACGACAGTAAATTTGCACTAAAGAACAGCGGAAGTTTTGAGAGTTTGACAACCAATAATCAAGTGCGAGCCACTTCATTTTATAAACACGTCAATCAGGTAGAAAAACAGTGCATATTTCTATCGCCTTACCATAATTAATTCGCTGAAATGGTTAGCAGAATCGGCTATTTAATACCGCAGCATTATACGGACATAACATGGTCGTAGCCAAAGGAAATAATCACAATTTCGCCATTATTTTCGAGCAAAACATTTTCTTTCTTGATGATGGCGCAGAAATGTTCTACCTCGCATGTGCAATGACTTTCACCTTTAGACGTTATTTCCGATACGGTTGACCTCTGACCTGCAAGGTGCTTGTTTACAAATTATATATATCGGAACATTTCGGATATATTCGGCATATTCCGTTGAAAATTGTTTCGAGTTATTCCTCTTGCACTCTTCTTATTAATGAAATTACACGGAGGTCTGACTACAAGATAACGGCCCGCAGAAAGGTGCAAATATGATATGTAAATATGATCATTCCTTGCAGTCCTATCACATCGTTGATATTTGTATTGTTTAAGTACATTATGCAAAATAATTGGAACTATTTCATAAAACGCACGCGGAAAGACGCAAGTCGGTAGCCGAGAGGTACCGTACACGCGTAAATAGCGTACCGGTACCGTGGTATAGTGCTCTCTCTCTCTCTCTCTCTCGTGCCGGCGGACCGGGGATCGCAACCTGGTCATGATTTTCTGACAAAAATCAGAACTCTGTCAGATACCAAGTGTGTCATGCTGAAATGTCTCATTCGAGATCACTGAATAAAGATCCGAATTCAAAATTCCGACTTCTGTATCTGTATATATATATACAATGCTGATTGCAGGAGCCGATTTTGGAGGAGCGGCGTTTTCCCGCGTAAAGAAATAATCCCAGACAGATAAGACTCTTCAATTGAGTAAATGTAATGAAATAACTTTTCAAACGATATCGGACATCGATTATTCTTCACTCCTTGCCCCCCCCCCCCCCCCATACATGAATATAGTTGATTATATATATAAATCGGACGTGCCAAACTAAAGTTATGATAATTATGACAATATGTACATATACATACGTCACGTATATGATGCGTGTGTTCACAAAGGGCGCATACGTTCCGATTGGGTGAAAGGTTCATCGCCAAACATGCAACAGCCATTGCATTGATACACCAGATATATTACTGGTTATAACCAAACACCCATTGCCAACAAAATTACAAACGCCTTGACGATTGACATGTTATTATGTTGACGTATTGTAAGCTCGCGGCAAATACACTCAACTGTTATTTTCTCGGTTCTCTTATACGACATTAGAATTGTTTTCGTCTGGCATTTATATTTTCTTTTTTATTTGTTCTAATTTCTATCGAAAAAGAAACTCAACTGTCCATATTCATTTGAAAATTGTCTATAGATCAAGCCAGAATGAATTGTAACTGTGTGCCAAGACGGGGGCCATATAACGTTCATACATTAAAATGATTTGATCATTTATTTACAAACAGTTCAATAAGATATATCTTCGGGTCGTCGGTATGGCTTCTCCTAGTTGGGTTCGTCTTCCCGTCGTCTGCGTGAATCGTGGGGCTTCTCGTGACTTCATAGGTTAAGTGCATGCGTCTCCCTGTCGTCTGCATGAATCGGGGGCTTCTCGTGTCTTCATATGCTAAGTGCGTCTTCCTGTCGTCTGCGTGAATTGGGGATCTCTTGTGTCTTCGTGGGTTGAGTCGTTGCTCTCTAGTTGAGTACCGGTATATCGGCCTGTCGTCTGCTGTCATTGCCTTGTCGACGATACATCGGGGATGCGTTGTTCGGAACTACAAGAATTTTAGTTTACCTTGTATTCTCCGCCATCTCGCTTAATTGCTAGTCTTTTCTTCTCGATGTGTATCTGCTGTCGTCGTTGCGGGAACGTGTGTTGACTGCCGGATGTCTCAGAGGATACTGAATACTGACTTCATGGCTACGAATGTTCGGGTTACTTATGCGTCTCTTTGCATGACGCGGTGCGCCTTGGGTATTCTTGTCGAGTGATCGAAGAAGCGCTCCAAGATCAGCCAACCAGGTACCGGTATTATCTTCTTGATTCTATCTACAGATTGTTTCGAGTGGTCAGCCAGTCCATATGGTATTTTGCCGACCTTCTCCTGGCATTCGTGTCGAGTGACCGACCACGCGTTTGTATCTTAAGATTCTATCTGTAGATTTGCCATTATGCGATGTGTATAGCTAATGGAGTCGTCCTCATTGGCAGCCCTGGGCGTATATGAGGAGGTTGTCTGCTCCCCCGTATTGAAGAATCTGTCCGTGGGTTCCGTCCGTCGTTGTGTTCGTCCAGCATATTGGCACAACTGACAAAAACACTTTATAAAAAATATTAGATTTAATTAAGAAAATACACATGCCAGCAGCGGTCAGACATAGCGTAGCGAGAGGACTGAACTCTGTTTTGCAGCTTGGGGAACGGGTCGCCGTTTCATGATCTTTTTCGATCTTTATCAAAATAATTGCTCTTATACGAATAATGCCAAAAAAATCCTAGTAAAGGAGTTGAATGAGCTAGAATATGTGGACAATTAAAGGTACTCAACCCGTAAAGAGGGTCCCCATCTCAACAGATTCCAACAACAACAATCCGATCAGAGGGTCCTATATTACTATTTCTTTGGCTTTGGGGGTAAAAAATATTTGATTCGAGTCGAGGAACTCATCAAACAAAGCTCAGAGTTATTAGATATTGATTTTTGAAAATTCTTATGTTCTCGAGATGAGTACTTATAACTGCCGTCAATTTGGTAACATGCTCGAGATTTTACGCCAAAATTCTATTCAAACAGACAAGGATGGATAACTCTATAATCAAGTGGTAATAATTAACTACGTACTGGGCCAGGAAGAATTCCCGATAATGAAATATAATAGATTTCTAAAATCGATATCTAACAAATCTGAGCTTTGATGGGTGACTTCCTCGACTCGAATCAAATATTTTTGACCCCCGAAGCCATTGAAATAGTAATTGAGAGGAGTTTTATCGGGTTGAGTACCTTTAAACATAGCATCATGTTCAGACCACAATGCATATACATCCTCATTCATTCTGCATGGATCATCATCATTCATGTATGTGTCTTGTCGTATATTCTCTGGACAGCATGCTTCTGTCTCGTGATTTCTATGGATGTATATGTTTCATCATAACTTAATCATGACCGTAACTAATTCCTCCACCAAATCAAGCAGTATTCACACCCGATATTTCATTGACCACCTAAAAATACTGTTATTCCTCACATTCCTGAAAAAATATACAAGTATTGCACAGATGATCTCACAGGTCGCAGCATGAAGACATTAGATAATCATATTAGCTACCAGAAATAGCATAGAAAAAATTAAGTACAATCTCCATCTCACCCCCACCTAAACCCTTCTTGACCACCTCTATACGAAACTACACACACATTGCCAAAAAGTCCTAAAAAGATAGTTGGGAGTGTTTCTTTTGTCTCACCGGCAAGGTAAATACAATTCTTATACATCGTATGTTATTATTTCAGATATTACAATTGTTTTCATGAGATAATATTTCACTTTCAGGAAATTTACTCAGTTCGGTCAAAGGTCAAATCTAAACCTTGAAGGTTTCAATTATTAATATCAATTCGGATGGCGGCATATATTCATAGTTCATACTTTTATAGTTAAATACTTTTTAAGTCATTATATATTTACACTTTTAATTATCATTTCAACATTTTCATGGTGAAGGGGTGAGTTTCAATATTTCAAGTGCATGAAGCACAGTAGTCACTGTCAGTTATAAAGTAAATCTAAGTCAGTAATACATGAAATAAATAACAAAGTATCTAGCAAATGTTCAGTTCATTTACTATTGTTGTACTTTGGTAATTGCAGAGGAATTCTTACTCCGAAGATCTGTAGAAGCCTCAGTCACATGTATACCTGTAACAGACGATATGTACCGCGCTGTATACCTAAATTCTGATATCATCAATATATATAAAGATATTTTAAGGTGAGACCTTTCCAATTTATTCACCTCCAATCCTCATGGCGACGAAAGAAATTAGATAGGCCTGTACACGTGTTCTCGGACTCATACAACTTAAATTTGACTGTCATATATACACATGTATACCATTATTCACACATGTGTATACAACGATTTCCATGAGAGAAAGAAATCCCTGCGACATAAATACGCACACGCACCATACATACCCAATATACGTACCGGTAGGCCTACACATTATACTGCATCATTATACAAGCATAAGGGCCCTGCCCTTGCAAGTTAAACTTTTTGTGGGGTCCTGTTGTTATACATGTATATCTACTGTAAAAATATTGAATACCAATTAAATCTTATTGAATCTTGAATCTAATTTTTTCCAACTCGTAATGGCTAACCCAAAAGTTCTTATCCCATAATATGTGGTCTTATTTCCAGCCTTAGCTTGTAATAGTCACGTTTAAATAGCCAGATGGGTTATAGTGACGTTTAAATATGCCAGATGGTTTATAGACAAGTTTAAATAAGCCAGATGTTTTTTTTCAGCATATTGCCATTGGTAACTTTTATTATGTTTGCAAAATATATTAAAAGAATTAATCTTCCCGGAGTAACGACCAATCCCTATATTTGCCTTATACGTTAAGTTTAAATTTGTTTCACCTTATTATGTAATTCATTGGAGCGCTTACTTGTCCCTTGACCTCTTGTGTAACAGTAACAAGCTATTTGATTGGCTACGTACGTTCCGTGCTTTCTATAAACTTTTACTTCCGGTTTGTCTCACTGCATTCATTTGAAATAAATTCGGCGAGTCGTCAACATCTTTTTCCCCCGCCCACCCGAAATTTCCCTTAATTTTTGGAATTAGTCCAATTTCTATTTTTTCTACCATATATTGGGAAGATTATTGGTTCATATTGCTGAAAGCGCAGGGCAATACTTTTTTTCTACTCGGTGTTTAGGCACTCCTACCGGACGCGAGAAGCGCAATTAGAAATCACCGGAAATTATCTTTTTTTAGTTTTGACCTTCGGTTGTCTCCCGTGGAAAAATAATTGTTAATTTGTCAAATTATCGTAGCAGCATATTCAGTTTTGTCATTATGTCTATGGTTTATCGAAATATTATAACTGCTTGTGATAAGTTCGTTCCGCAAAGATTTGTCCCATTATGGAACCATCCCGCAGGTTAGGATATAAAAGCAACCAACTCGCTAAGTTCGTTATCAGCTTATCTCCAACCAACAAATTTTGATTTCGGAAAATGTAATTCAGTTCAGTTCAGTGTAGGAGATCCCTCCTTTAATTAAGAGCACCCCACATATGGCAGGTTAAAAAATAAATATAAAACCTAAAATACTTAGATCTCTATGTAAAATACTGTAGCATAAAATGTTTGTTAGAAAAGGGTTTGTTGTTTTAACTTAAGGGCTTTGTGGACCCAATTTTTCCAAAATGTTATACATGTAGAGTCCAAATACAAGATTCTGTTCATATATGTTAGTAATCATAGAAACCATGCCAATTGATGCAACATTTTATGAGCATACTTTATGGTGGATTATGTTAGAATACAAAATGTGAACTTTATTGAGATTTAAAAAAATAAAATTTACAGGCAATGGTCCAAGAAAAACAAACTCCATATCTAAGAATTAAATATGGGAATATGTACTGAACACTGTGATGAATGATGTACTACAAAAAAAATATTATATTTCTTGAGTGTTCTTTGAAAAAATTACTTTGAACCAGCTGTTGACAAATAATACATACTTGCTTAAACATTGGCTGTGTGGATGCCAGCATGCAAGGGTTAGCAGCTGGCCATTGTAAAGCAGTGGACTCTGTTCACAATAGAATGCTAATCCCCCATCAAACCCAACCAGACCATGCCATACTATTTCTAGTATGTAGGTCAGCACTCACTCATAGGATAATCACTGATGTGGAGTTGACACTGGTAAAAGCCATTCACACTGGACTGGACATAATGTGACCCATAAACTGCTGTCTCTTTGTCAACCATATTGTGAAGTTAGTATATATCATTTGTCAACAACCGGTTCAAAGTAATTTTTTCCAAGAACGCTCAAAAAAAAATTTTGTTTGTTTGTAGTACATCATTCATCACAGTGTTCAGTACATATTCCCATATTTGATTCTTAGATTTGGACTTTGTTTTTCTTGGACCATTGCCTGTAAATTTTATTTTTTAAATCTCAATAAAGTTCACATTTTGTATTTCTAACATAATCCACAATGAAGTATACTCTTCAAATGGTGCATCAATGGGCATGGTTTCTACGATTACTAATATATATGAACAGAATCCTTTATTTGGACTCTAAAATTGTTTGGAAAAATTGGGTCCACAAAGCCCTTAGCTGAAGTTAAGGAGGAGGTCAAGTGAAACATTTTGAATGGGGATTTCCATATATATGCAAATCTCTGCAGAAAAAGTTATATATGAAGCAGTTGTCTGGGAATTGAAGCAGCCATATCATTACACAGACATAGCATTTAACCGGTTCTACTATACGCAGCAAGTCCCTGGATATGCAGCAAGTCCCCGGTAAACGCAGCAAGTCCCTGGTATATGCAGCAAGTCCCTCTCGCCGAGGGTGGATTACGGCGGATTAGCCATGCGTGTTTACACAACGATATGTTTAATCAGTGGAGGTGCTGATTAAAAAGGGCTTTAATCAAAGGGCTGTAATTTGATCGTAATACTGATAGATTTGATTGATCATTTTTGGCATTTACATAGTGTATATAGTTGGAAGCAATTTTCATGGTGTGGTCGAGGAGTCATGTGATCTGAGGTCAGCAGGGTCCACAACGGAATCAAATTGTCTACGCCAGCTTTTTGTGCAACCCTGTTGGCTCTAGATCTCATGAAACTTGTCCCACTCTGTGACATGTCACACTGAATCTGCTTATAATACTTATCTTATTACTGATTCCAAATTTTCCATTTATACTCTACAGTCACATCTAGATTCCATTTGCAACCTCATATAACACATATACATAGGCCCTACAGTAATGCCCTAATTAATCGACTCCTTTAACCACAGCAGAATTATGGGTAACTTTTCAGGATTTAGTCGGAAATATGGCTTGTTGCCATTCATCGGAAAGCTCTCGGGGAGTCGATTAATTAGGGCATTACTGTATGTTACCTATTCTTACTCTGTTACAATGTTTTATGATTCTAAACTTATCTTATCTTATCTTATCTTATCGAAGGGAATTGGACTCTGTATCTGTATCTGTAGTTGTTACGTCCTAGTGACCAAGGCTGGCTTTTACAGGACGGGATCGAGTAGATCCATAATTTTTCCAGGAAGTTTTTGCCGAACCCATGACTTCTTCGCCACGGTAGGGATCTTTAACGTGCGCACATTGTTGCACACGGGACAGCCATTAGCGTCGGCTCCCGATCCGACGGTGTGCCAAGCGTAGTGTCATCCCTGGTCATGACATTACGAGAGGAGCAGAGGTACGAAGTTAGACGAGTACGTATTTTTTCAAATTTTGTCTGAGACTCTTTGGCTTCTGCAATCTTTCTCAGATCACTGATCGTGGCATCGATGATTGATTTGTGATGCCCATGGTACTGGGAATGCAGATGGCGACACAAAGTCCGACCGATATTTTGTCGGATTTGAACCCTCGACCGTGTCGAAGGTATAGCTCAGAGGTCGGCCCACAAACCAACTGAGCTATCCGCTCACCCCTTATCTTATGGCTGTCCCGGACTGAATTGTGGGACTGAATCATTGAATGATAAAATTAAGAGTTGGATTTTTTAAAGATGTTTTTATTGGTAAATGCAAACAAGTAACATGAGAATAGTAGAATAGCAACAAAATAAAAATTGTTTTCTTTATCTCTATGTTGTTTTATTTCACTGTCCAGTCCTGGAAACATTGCTATGGGGGGGGTTGTGGTAGTCTTTGCCGTTCGTTTTCTCTTTCGTTGTGTCCTGGTTTTTTTCCTGCACTGATTTTGCGAACTCCTTGGTTAATGTAAACTGTCCGAGTCCAAATAAACTACGTTGCAATTCCTTGTACTCTCCGTCAACTATACTAAAACAGTAAAGAGTGGCTTCATTCCTGTTCATAAAGTATTCTGAGAATGCTGGTGCTGTTAAGTCTATTGTCCTTTTCGCTTTTTGAAGGCAAATGTGGTTCCAAGGCAATCCAAGCTTCATAGCCTTCTCGTCGTCGGTGCCGATAATAGGTTGTGAAGGACCGTCGGAAATGGAAGCTGCTATTTCAGAAATGAATGTTGCGTAAGAAGACCAGTCGGAATTACCATGTAGTAGCACTGGTCCTGGAAAAATTGGATGATTGGTCGTCCCTCGTCTGGTTATGGCTAAATGTTTAAAACACCCTATAGTATATAACATGCACTTGTCCTAAATTAAACATTTTTTTTTTTAGGATAGTGATTTGGGGGGCTTGCAGGAATAGACTAACAAATAAACGCTAATTATTAACATGGTTAATGCTTTCAGACGTGAGCTGAATCTTGAAATAACACTGGTTGATAATTATTCAGTCTTGTTAAGAAAACAAACAAATCTTCAAATGAGCTTCAAAGGAGAAACTCCCAGAAAGTTCCTTTGTCCTACAAAAACAAACACCTGTTCAGTGATAATTAATCACCGACATGTGTTTACGCAGTGAAAACAGGAATATCACAAAGAAATATAAATCATATTAATTAAATTATATTAAATAGTGAGTAGAATAAAAGAAATAGCAACTTAATAAAACTTAGAAAAACTATTTTATTTTATAAAATTCTACAAATACCCATCTTAAATAATTAAAAGGGATAAAGATTTCCAATCAACTCTAATCAACTGCCACAGATCATAAATCAAACGGATAATAAAACACTGATTAAACTCATCAACAACTCCACTAATCCACCCTAAATTAGAGGGACTTGCTGCATTTACCAGGGACTTGCTGCGTTTACCGGGGTTGCTGCATATCCAGGGACTTGCTGCGTATAGTAGGACCCCATTTAACTGGGGTTAATGTAAATTGTAAATGTTAATGTTAATGTAAATTGCCAATTTTTTGTATTAATAATATTTTTGAGATTTTTTTTATGGAATTATAATTCATTAATTGTCAATACTTTTTTTTATGGAATTATAATTGTTGTAGCTAAAGTGAATATCATACTTGAGCCGAAGAAAACGTCAAATCTAACACAGATAAGAAGTAGACCGAGATGGGACAAATGTATTATAAATAACAACATATACATTATACAAGAAATATATTGATAACAACCTGATGCTACCATCTCCATTAGCAACAGAAACTAATCTTGAGAGTGAGTTCAAGTACCTAACAGACGTGTTGCAACAGGCATATACCAGGAGTGTCCCATATACCGGTAAGAAGGTATGCCGCAGAATAAATAGGAAATTATTTAAATGCAAGTGGACTCCCTTAATTCAAGATGCGATGAAGAAATCGAAAGATTCTTTCTGGAGGTGGAAACAAGCCGGAAAGCCAGAACATGGAGAAGAAATGAATGACAGAAGGAAAACGAGGAGATTACTGAGTCGCCTACAAAGGATTGAAGTTGCGAAAGATCGAGACCACCGGGTTGAGGAGATTATGCACGCAAATGAGAATGATAACAAGCTGTTCTTTAATCTCATCAGTAAGCAAAGAAACAAAGAACATGTTCTGACTGATGAACTTGTTGTGAACAATACTACGCTTGACACACCTGAAGATTATAGATATATGTCATGGATGGAGTGTGTACTTCCAACAACTGGCGACACCGAAATTTGATGACAAGTTTGATGAGGCATACAGGGAAGAAGTGGAGGAAGATATAAAGGCGATTACATCTATATGTGAGAAACAAGGACAAATTATTGAAGTATCCTGTGAGAAGATCACCGAAGTTATCCAACAAATGAAATCGGGGAAAATCTGAAGACTGCACAGGAATTCAACCAGAGCATCTAAAGATTGGAGGACAACTAGTTGCTGAGTTTATTACCATCTTCGTTAATAAATGCCTGAAGTTGAAGACTGTTCCAGAATGTTTGAAGTTAGGAATAATAACACCGATTCACAAAAAGGACGAGTTAAATAATCCAGCGAAATTATTGGGATTACAGTTACACCAATACTACTGAAGATCCTTGAGAAAGTCCTCATTGGTATGTCAAATGAACAACTGTCGGCAACCCAATCTAAGATTCAAACTGGATTTACTGAAGGAATGTCCGCATCGAATGCCGCTTTAATGATATCTGAAGCAATTAGTGAATCCAAAGAAATGAAGATGCCACTATTTCTAGCAACACTTGATGCTCAAAAAGCCTTTGATGTTGTACCCCACTCTACCTTGATGCAAAAGTTATTTTGTGACAATATCCAGGGTGATGAATGGTTGATGTTGAACCATCTCTACAAAGACATGAGATCGAGAGTTAAATGGAAAGGACACATTTCAGAAGATATCAGTATTAAACAAGGTGTTAGACAAGGAGTTGTTATAAACGATTCAATAATCCACTGCTACTGAACTTGGAGAAAAGACACACTTGTGCCAAGATTGGACATATTAGAATTCCACATGTTACTTGTGCTGGCGATGTTGCCTTTCTTGCTCATAATGACCTCGATCTTCAATTGATGTTACTTGAAGTTGAAGACTAATCCCACAGAGAGAGATATCATATCAATCCTTCAAAAAGCACGATATCGGTATATAACAACAAATACGACAGCGACACGAGGAAGCCACTTGAATTTGAGTCGAAGAGAATTGATGAAGTACACTCGATGATACATCTGGGGATTGAATGAAGAACTGATGGAAAATGTGACGACGAAAGTAGAATTCAGAAAGGCAGAAGAACGATGTATGAGCTAATGGGAGCTGGGCTACATGGGAATTGTGGTCTTAATCCACTGGTATCAACAAAGCTATGGAACATCTATGTAATTCCAAGAATTTTATATGGAATCGAGGCTTTAACTCCGTCTCCATCTGACATCAACTGTATAGACATGTTCCAGAGGAAAATGCTGTAGCAGATCCAATCCTTACCACAAAGCACAGCAAATGTTGCAGCCTTTGGACTACTTGGGGTACCTCCAATAGAAGCAATTTTCCACAAAAAAATCCTTTGCTTCTTTGGAAATATCTGCAGAAGTGAGGGGTCCATCGAGAAAGAAATTGCTTGTAGGCAATTAGCAATGAAGGATCTAAAATCTCACAGCTGGTTCTCTGGAGTGAGGAAGATGTTGTGTAAATATATGTTACCATCTGCATACGACATACTAAAGTCGCCACCTAAAAAAATGGCTTGGAAAAAACTGGTTGTCGGCAGTGTTGACAGTTTCTGGAATCGTGAACTAGATCCGAATTTGCTAAAAAATCAACACTACATTACATCAACCCTAATGTGATAAAGATTGGACACACGCATCATGTATGGTCAACTGTAAGAAACACCATCCATGACATTAGAAGAGCTGCTGTCAAAGTCAGAATGTTGGCTGGAGTTTACACACTTCATGATAAACGAGCTGTATACTATAACGAGTCACCAGACTGCCAGATGTGCAAGCAAGACAGTGCATCAGTCTAGAGAGGCAGCACTGAAACAACTGAAGACCATCATCCAACTTCCTGTTTATACAGCAATCACAGATCACCCTGCCATCCTTGCTCAAATCATCCTGGAATTCTCCTGTGACAATATCTCAGATATTCTTCAATTGGACTACTCACTGTTGGAGAAGATCGAATATTGGAGCAGAATTTATATCATGGACCTTCATCAACAGAGATCATTATCATTGAGGAAGGATCACAGCAGACTGAGTTAATTTTTTCTATTAATCATTTTTATACACTCAATCATGTCAATCGGAAATTCAAAATTAATATCACTCCAACACTGAGGTTCAGCGAAAAATTTAGACAGAGGAGATCTCATCGACATATAAACTGACACAAGCAGTCTACAAAGAAGGTGAAAAAAAACTAAAGCTAAACATACTTTACAGTATAATTCCACCTGTTAAACTTAAATCTTTTTGTAAACTTAAATGTCTTATGTCAATATAAATGTATTTGTATATTGTTATGATATGAATTGTGACCTGAATAAAAAATATTAATTTTTTTTTCCCCCGAATTATTTTTGGGCAATCATACCGGTTACTGGTATGAAAACTGGCCTGGATATGTCCCTGAGTATGTATAATACTTCTGTTCTGCCCAGCCAGCCAGTTGGTTTATATTAAATAAACAAGAACATGAATATCCGTTCATGTTATTTAATGGATCATAGAATAAAGCAATTATAACAAGATTAACAAGAATTCTAAACATAAACTTTCTCAGTGAGGTTTGCAGTGTAACATTTTTCCTAATTGTGACGGCTGGGTCACCTTCTGAGATGGCTAATTTACTCCTAATAATTCTCTGGGGTGGGAGTGTCAGGATGAGTGATTGACAGTTATTAATTATTAATTTATTTACTCTTTCTTGCAGGTCCAAAAACTATATTCTTCTGGGCGCCTTCTTTTAAATGGGTAAGTTTGTTGACTACATGTGTATTCTACTGGGCGCCTTCTTTTAAATGGGTAAGTTTTTTGACTACCGGTACATGTGTATTCTACTGGGCGCCTTCTTTTAACCCTTTTAGTGCCAGGGGCCGATCTCATCGGCCCTAATTTATGGTCTGTAGAGTGCCCTAAAAAAAATTAAAAAAAATGATAAAGAATGCATTGGCACAGGGTATATGGGTCGATACAAAAATTGGACATGGCACTCAAAGGGTTAAAGACATATTATGCACTTGTTCAGGTGCGTGGAACTGATCAGTTAGGATAGGATAGGATAGGATAATTTTATTTACAATACACACACATGGAGAGTACAATTACAAATAAATATAATATTAATAGACTATACATGTATATTGCTAGGGGTGATATAGTCATGGCTGACTGTCTTCCTATCACCCCTTAGTATCCAGGTGCTGTGCCAACTGGAGGAAAGTAGCATTCTACTAACATTGCCAAAAATCTGAAGCAAAATCGACCGAACCACTCCATAGAAAACATCTTCTGAACTACGCTCAATAGTAAATATTTACTACTCGATTCGGGACGCATCTATCCGTGATAAACTAACGAAAACGATTTTGCCATCGAGAGTCACTGCATTTAATTAATATATAAGAACGACGGTATGTGTTGTCAATTTGGATATAATATTTGTCAAAATTACTACTTTTAACAAGATTATTCTCCATTTATATTTGAGCACCCTACCGGAGTGTTTCACATCACTTTAAAGGTACTCAATCCAATTTAACGCTCCTAAATTACTATTTCTTTGGCTTCGGGGGTAAAAAATATTTGATTCAAGTCGAGGAATCCACATATCAAAGCTCAGAGTGATCAGATATCGATTTTTGAAGTTTATTATTTCTATTGTTTGTGGCCCAGAAACACGCCATCAAATGGATGGTCTCAGTCAAAATTTGCAGATGAAGATGGATAACTCTAAAAACAGTTGGTATTAAATGCGGCCAAATTTCATGAATACTCAAGTGATAATACGGCCATATTTCATTGAAACAGAATGATTTGAAGAAATGTTGTTGTTGTATCTTGATGATATGGAGACCCTCTGATCGGATTGATTACCTTTAAATTGGTAATATAAATAAACTGCTAGATTTACATCCAACTTTTTTAGAAAAATGGGCAGGAGGGCGAATTTTATATTTCATATATTATTCTTCCTAACATAAATGGTCATGGACAGTTCTCGATATTGAAGCAGTATCCTATCTTATATAATACAAGGTGATATACAATGTATATTGTCCAATATATATTGATCATAATATGGCATTACTGTAAAACATATCCAAATAAAAACAATATTGATGAGGGAACAAAAATTAGAGTCGGGAGGGGATGTATCACCAAATTTACCCTCTCACCAAATTCACCCTTTGGGGACCTCATTCTGCTTACACCTAAGCAGAATGAGGTTCCCAGAGGGTGAATTTGGTGATGCTAGCCTGCTATGCTGGGTAGCATCACTAAATTCACCCTCTGGGGACCTCATTCTGCAAATGACAGACACCCTATTTCAAGGCTTGGATGTAAATCAAGCAATTTATTTTAGCTCAACTTGACGAAGTTAACCAATGGTTAACGTCTGTGTGTGCATGCGTCCACAATTTCCTTTGCCGCACCCTACAGACCACATTTTTCATCTGATCATCACCAAACTTCATATGGATCTTTTGGGTGACCTCTAGATGGGAGCCATAAATTTTTTCCGAAATTTGTTAATAAACGTGGCCACCAGCAGCCGTCTTGGATATCAAATTTCAATCCATAGCCGCACCCTGCACCCCCACATTTATTGGAGAATTTTTTTGAAAATTTACAGGCATGTTGAATAACCTCCAGATAGGAGCTATCGATTTTGAACGAATTTCGATGGAAAACATGGGCGCCAGCATATTACACTTTGCATGACTAAATCATTTGGCACACCCTATAGACCACATCCCTCATCCTATCATCACCAATCTTCATATGGATCTTCGGGGTGACCTCCAGATTGGAGCCATCAATTGTTTTCATGAAATTCCTCACAAAACGATGATGTCTGGTCTGTTACATGATATAGTGTGGTCTGTATGGACCTGCGTATCCCACAGGATCGTGATGTTGCCCTTAGTTGTTACAGGTGGTGGACGATGTTCATACCACGCCTTATCTGTGGTGATGTTATAATGCTCACAAAGGCGTCAATGGACATACCGAGCAACGTTGTTATGTCGCTCGAGGTAATCGGTGATGTGATGTGCTCAACCATCGCAAGATGTTTGTGACACACCCGACAAGTAGTGTTGACCTTCTGTTTCATGGTTTTGCATTCGTAATACCTGGTCTTGATTGCTTGGTCTTGTGCAGCTATTATATGAGCTTCTGTTTCAGCTTTAAGATCGGCGCAGCACAACCATTGATATGATACTGCCTTGTCGATGTTTTCACCCTCCATATACAAAGCGTGTTGGCCATGCTGAGGTTTACTCTAGTCTTGTTTTCCGTTTTTTCTTGTATTTTATCTCGTAGTCGGTTTTATAATGTTCTAGCTTGTTCAATTGCCGTTTCATCAGTTGCTGTATGATTAACTATGTCATGACCTTCTCTTATTTTTATAGCTTGTTTGGTTATTGAGTGTTTGTTCTTCATATTTTCATACCTCTTGACTGCTTTGATGTTAAGGTCCCTTGATGACTTTATGTATTTGTCAAGTCCAACGATCGATGTTTTGAACGCTGCTTCTATTTCAATCAATCCTCTACCGCCTTCTTTTCTGGGCATGTAGATCCTTTCTACATCTGCTTTCCTGTCATGAACCCCATATGCAGCTAACAGCTTTCTGGTTGTCAGGTCTATCTGTCGCAATTCGCTGGAGAACCAGTTCAGAACACCAAAGCTACTTGTATATGATAACACCGGAACGGCGATGGAATTTATAGCTGTTATTTTATTTTTGGCATTCAGTTCTGTCTTAAGTACCTGGCGTATTCTTCTTTTGTACTCCTTTATCACTTTGGTTTTCATTTTTCCTTGATCAACTTGTGCATTTTCTTCGACACCTAGAGATGTGACCCACCATATCAAATCCAGTCGGAAGTCGGGATTTATTTTACCCTGTGCCAATGCATTCTCTTATATATGCGAGTCGACCATAGGTCGCCTCGCATATATAAGAGAATGCATTGGCTTAACAATTTTTTATCATGTTTTTTAAATAAATGTTTCTTACAATTTTTAGGACATAAAATAAAATAACATCCATTACCCTGCAGGGAGCCCCACACATATATAGAAGCACATAGAAGAGTGTCGTCTGCTCATGTTTGTCTGGGGCTCTGTATGGGTGAAATTATCAAATTGTCAAAGAATACAAGAACAAATTATTAAAATTGTAAAAAATTGTTAGGCCAATGCATTCTCTTATATATGCGAGGCCTATGGTCGACTCGCATATATAAGAGAATGCATTGGCACAGGGTAAAAAAATCCCGACTGGATTTGATATGGCGGGTCACATATGTGCCTTGTTCTAATTATTTTATTTCACCGTCATCTTGCAATTTTATATCTCCTCTTCTCTCGATGTTACCACCTATGCATGATATTTTATATCTCCTCTTCTCTCGATGTTACCACCTATGCATGATATTTTATATCTCCTCTTCTCTCGATGTTACCACCTATGCATGATATTTTATATCTCCTCTTCTCTCGATGTTACGACTTATGCATGATATTTTATATCTCCTCTTCTCTCGATGTTACCACCTATGCATGATATTTTATATCTCCTCTTCTCTCGATGTTACCACCTATGATATTTTATATCTCCTCTTCTCTCGATGTTACCACCTATGCATGATATTTTATATCTCCTCTTCTCTCGATGTTACGACCTATGCATGATATTTTATATCTCATCTTCTCTCGATGTTACGACCTATGCATGATATTTTATATCTCCTCTTCTCTCGATGTTACGACCTATGCATGATATTTTATATCTCCTCTTCTCTCGATGTTACCACCTATGCATGATATTTTATATCTCCTCTTCTCTCGATGTTACCACCTCTGCATGATATTTTATATCTCCTCTTCTCTCGATGTTACGACCTATGCATGATATTTTATATCTCCTCTTCTCTCGATGTTACGACCTATGCATGATATTTTATATCTCCTCTTCTCTCGATGTTACGACCTATGCATAATATTTTATATCTCCTCTTCTCTCGATGTTACGACCTATGCATGATATTTTATATCTCCTCTTCTCTCGATGTTACGACCTATGCATGATATTTTATATCTCTTCTCTCGATGTTACGACCTATGCATGATATTTTATATCTCCTCTTCTCTCGATGTTACCACCTATGCATGATATTTTATATCTCCTCTTCTCTCGATGTTACGACCTATGCATGATATTTTATATCTCATCTTCTCTCGATGTTACGACCTATGCATGATATTTTATTTCTCATCTTCTCTCGATGTTACCACCTATGCATGATATTTTATATCTCATCTTCTCTCGATGTTACGACCTATGCATGATATTTTATATCTCCTCTTCTCTCGATGTTACGACCTATGCATGATATTTTATATCTCCTCTTCTCTCGATGTTGCCACCTATGCATGATATTTTATATCTCATCTTCTCTCGATGTTACGACCTATGCATGATATTTTATATCTCCTCTTCTCTCGATGTTGCCACCTATGCATGATATTTTTGCGCGCTTATCTAGATCAAATAGCATTCTAATATCTCTACTGAATTCATCAACTTTATTTATCTACGTTTGTAGATCTTCATCGTTCTCTGCATATAACTTAATATCGTCCATATATAGTAAATGGGATATCTTAGTTACACCAGTTTGTGTCTTCATCCGATATCCCACCTGCATTGCATTCAGTTCTGAGCTCAAAGGAAAGAGACTGATGCAGAATAAGAGCGGCGAAAGCGAGTCACCTTGGAATATGCTGCTTTTCACGTATATGTCCTGTGTTTCAAGGGTGCCTTCTTGGTATTTGAGGAATAATCTTGTTCTCCATTGTCGCATTGAGCTTCTGATGAAATTGACTAAGATTGGGTTAATTTTATACATCTCCATAGCTCTGATGATCCAGTTATGTGGCACGCTGTCAAACGCCTTTTTATAGTCAATCCAGGCCATGCTGATGTCACTCTTAGATTTCTTAGAGCTCTCCATCAACATTCGGTTTACTAACAGTTGGCCCTTGCACCCATATGAACCCCTGATGCATCCCTTTTGTTCTTCTGAGATGCTCTTGGTAACCAGCATTGAAGTGTTTGTAAATTCTCTCAGCCAAAACAAATGTAAGCATTTTGTACAATGTAGGGAGACACGTAATAGGCCTGTAATATTTGGGGTTCTCTGTGTCAGATGACTTTGGAAGCAAACTTGTTTTCCCTGTCACTAGCCATTCTGGAACGAGACTAGGAGTTGCAATTAGGGAAGTAAAAAGTCTTGCTAAATGTTGGTGACTGGATGTGAAAGTTTTCATCCAAAAGATTTGTTATTATTATTATTTTTATTATTATTATTATACTTCTAGGGCCTGGTCGGTGCTGGTAATGGTGACATCATGTTATTATTATTATTATTATTATTATTATTATACTTCTAGGGCGTGGTCGGTGCTAGTATTGGTGACATTCAGTCATAGTATTATTATTATTATTATAATAATTCTAGGGCCTGGTCGGTGCTGGTATTGGTGACATCATGAGGCCACCAGAGAGGCTCAGTATGTTTCAGTCCGGTGCCCTGGCAGCCACAGGTGAGTATTCTCAAAGGACTCCCACCCCACCCCAGGGAGCATATGCGCATTATCTGCTGAAAGGGACCAAGTCTGGAAATAAGGCCAAAAAAAAAACAAAACACACTTGTGTTTAGGGTCACATGGACTAAAATAATTAGGGTAGGTAGGTTGGGAATGTTTTTTTTCTTCAAATTTTTATACGCCCGTTTGAAAAAACGGTCGTATTAAATTTAATTTTATAATTTTCTGTATGAGGGTACCTTCATGGTGTAATCAACTCCTCCTACAGTTTTGATCGTAGATATTTGAAACTTCAGAGTATTGTTACCCACATATTGGAGATGTGCAACATGTATATAGATGACGGAAAAATTATTTCTATACGGAATTATTACCGTTAACCCTTTCGACTTAGAACATTTCAACATTTGTTTTAATTTCTTTAACAAAGCGGCGTCGACGTGCCACGTTTTCGGGGGACACTGTGGTCGGCTGACCTGTTATTCGACTTAGATTTTACCTGATTTGCAGTTTCCGGATGATAACTCTAGATTGAATCAAGTGAACTGAACCAACTTTTGGTATATTAGTTTACCACCCCAAAATACAGATCAAGTTCGAATATGGGTTTCGTCCACATGATTTTGACTGAGTTATGCCCCTTTTTCGACTTAGATTTTACCTGATATGCGGTTTCCAGATGATAACTTTAGATTGAATCGAGTGAACTGAACCAAATTTGGTATACAGATCAAGTTCAAATATGGGTTCTGTCTACATGATTTTGTATTAATTTCAACTTAAAATGTTTATATTTTGAGGTTTCTGATTGATAAATCAATTTAGTATGTGAATTTTTCAGTCAAAAATACCACACTTGATGTTATTGTGTTTTATTTTTGTTATTATTTCGTCTTAAGTCAAAGAGTTCAAACAAATGAACTAAACCTTGCCCCGCTCTACTCCAGAAACGGGCATATTATGCCATGCCCCGGCGGCGTGCTCTTGTTTATTCCGAATTCCTTTGGGTCATTGACAAATTCAATCTGGAAAGCTTCACAATTCAGATTAATTGAAAGGTTCAATATGAAATATTTGTTATCTTGAATTAGTCAGAGCACTAGACTAATAAAACTTCTAAACGTTTTTATAGGAGAGGTTTGAAAATGTGTAAGATACCTTTCGATGCCCTTCCCACTGAAAAACAAAATATCTGTGTCAACACAACAGTCAAATAAAAAGTTTTGGGTAGGCTCCTCTTTCTAGGGTAGGTGGGGAAACCCTAAACACAGTTTGTTTTTTTTGGGACCTTAGCGTCCGGTCATTGTCAATGCCCAAATGACTTGTGAATGATTACTTGTACCTGACATTATGACCTGTGGTCATTTAACGACATATTATGGCCTTGTTCGGGTGTGTGGAACTGATGAGTTAGTACTCAGGCGCTATGCCAACTAGGGGAATGTAGCATTCTACTAACATTGCAAAAATTTCTAAGAAATCGACCATAACACTCCAGAGAATACATCGTCTGAATTACTCTCAAATGTAAATATTTACATCTCGATTCGGGACGCAACTCTCGACAATAATCTAACACAAATGATTTCCCCACCGAGAGTCATTGTATTTAATTAATATATAAGAATGACGGTGTTTGTTGTCAATTTGGATTAATATTTATTAAAAATAACTACTTTGAGCAAGATTATTCTCCATTTCTATTTGATTACGTTACCGGAGTGTTTCATATCACTTTAACAACATGTATTATGCACCGATTAAAATTCTGCAATGTTTTGTTGATTCAATGTGTGTAAGGTAATTATAGTAATGCCCTAAATAATCGACTCCTTAACCACATCAGAATTATGGGTAATTTTTCAAGATTTAGTCGGAAATATGGCTTTTTGCCATTCATCGGAAAGCTCTCATTGACAAGCCATATTTCCGACTAAATCCTGAAAAATTACTCATAATTCTGCTGTGGTTAAGGAGTTGATTATTTAGGGCATTACTATAATTTGTTACTTGTAACTGCATGTTTTTAACCCTTTCATGACTGAAGCTTTTGCGAAAACCCTGTGCCAATGCATGCTCTTATATATGCGAGTTCCCCATATAAAAGAATGCATTGGCCTAACCAGCCTTGACATTGTAAGCCATATATGCGAAGCTTCCTATGGGAGGCTCACATTTTTAACAGAATACACTGGCAGAGGGTCTTTAATGCTGCACCAGCACAGCTCCCATCAAGAAAGGGTTAAAACATCTTATTTTCAATGCATTGATACATGTGGCTTTTGTATCCAAAAGTGAAAACAAATATCTCATGCTATATTCATGAGCCAAAGTTTCGCACTTTTGATGAAACTCCCAATCCCAATACACACCAGATATTTAGAACCATGGGAACCTGCGATTATGAGTTCAATCCGACTTTATTTTAGTGGAGTTATTACTTTTTTAGCTCAACTTTACTTTGTAAAGTTTGAGCTATTGCCATGGCTTTGTCGTCCGTGTGTGCGTGTGTACGTGTGTACGTAAGGCGTCAACAATGCAGGCTACAGGTCGTACCTTTGGTCAGATCATTATGAAATTTGTCATATCTGTTGACATCAACATTTAGACCAGAATGATTAATTTTGGGGTCATTCGGAAAAAAAACATGGCCGCCAGTGGCCATCTTGGATTTCAAAATTCAATCCATTAGCACGGGCTACAGGCCGTACTGTTTGTCTGATCATCATGAAATTTGTCATGGATGTTAATATTGACATGTAGATGGGAACTAGTAATTTTGGGGTCATTCGGCCCAAAAACATGACCGCCAGCAGCCATCTTGGATTTTACTCTTTGTATGACTAAATTCTTTAGCACGGGCTACAGGTCGTACTTTTAGTCTGATCATCATAAAATTTGTCAAGAATGTTAATAATGACATGTAGATGGGAACGAGTCATTTTGGGGTCATTCGGCCAAAAACATGGCTGCCAGCAGCCATCTTGGATTTTACTCTTTGTATGACTAAATCCTTTAGCACGGGCTTCAGGTCGTACCTTTAGTCTGATCATCATAAAATTTGTCATGGCTGTTGAAATTGGAATGTAGATGGGAACGAGTCATTTTGGGGTCATTCGGACAAAAAACATGGCCGCCAGCGGCCATCTTGTATTTAAAATTTTAATTCATTAGCACGGGCCACAGGTCGTACTGTTTGTCTGATCATCATGAAATTTGTCATGGATGATAATATTGACATGTAGATGGGAACGAGTAATTTTGGGGTCATTCGGCCAAAAAACATGGCCACCAGCAGCCATCTTGGATTTTACTCTTTGTATGACTAAATTCTTTAGCATGGGCTGCAGGTCGTACCTTTAGTCTGATCATCATAAAATTTGTCATGGATATTAACAATGACATGTAGATTGGAACGAGTCATTTTGGGGTCATTCGGCCAAAAAACATGGCTGCCAGCAGCCATCTTGGATTTTACTCTTTGTATGACTAAATCCTTTAGCACGGGCTACAGGTCGTACCTTTAGTCTGATCATCATAAAATTTATCTTGGCTGTTGAAATTGGAATGTAGATGGGAACAGGTCATTTTGGGGTCATTCGGACAAAAAACATGGCCGCCAGCAGCCATCTTGGATTTTACTCTTTGTATGACTAAATTCTTTAGCATGGGCTGCAGGTCGTACCTTTAGTCTGATCATCATAAAATTTGTCATGTATATTAACAATGACATGTTGATGGGAACGAGTAATTTTTGGGTCATTCGGCCAAAAACATGGCCGCCAGCAGCCGTCTTTGATTTTACTCTTTGTATGACTAAATCCTTTAGCACGGGCTACAGGTCGTACCTTTAGTCTGATCATCATAAAATTTGTCATGGATGTTAACGATGACATGTAGATGGGATACAATCATTTTGGGGTCATTCGGCCGAAAACATGGCCACCAGCAGCCATCTTGGATTTTACTCTTTGTATGACTAAATTCTTTAGCACGGGCTACATGTCATACCTTTAGTCTGATCATCATAATATTTGTCATGGATGTTAACGATGACATGTAGATGGGATACAATCATTTTGGGGTCATTCGGCCGAAAACATGGCTGCCAGCAGCCATCTTGGATTTTACTCTTTGTATGACTAAATTCTTTAGCATGGGCTACATGTCGTACCTTTTGTCTGATCGTCATAAAATTTGTCATGGATGTTAACGATGACATGTAGATGGGATACAATCATTTTGGGGTCATTCGGCCGAAAACATGGCCGCCAGCAGCCATCTTGGATTTTACTCTTTGTATGACTAAATTCTTTAGCACGGGCTACATGTCATACCTTTAGTCTGATCATCATAATATTTGTCATGAATGTTAATAATGACATGTAGATGGGAACGAGTCATTTTGGTGTCATTCGGCCAAAAAACATGGCCGCCACCAGCCATCTTGGATTTTACTCTTTGTATGACGAAATTCTTTAGCATGGGCTACAGGTCGTACCTTTAGTCTGATCGTCATAAAATTTAGCAGCCATCTTGGATTTTACTTTTCTCTTCATGTCTATAAACTAGTATTAGACATTCAACTTTCCACATTCCTAATCGCTGTAATACATTAAATTATTGTCATTGAAACTTTCATTTGACATGTTTTGACATAACTTTTTTCGCAACATGTATAATTTTGTTTGAGCTTGTATTCCTTGTGGTATTTTTCCAAAAACAATTTTTTGGACGGATGGATGACAGACACAAACCCATGGCAAAAATTGTGACTTAGTTACAAACAGACAAACACACACAATTGGCTTTTTATACAGTAATTTATATGTCGCATTTGATTTGCACCATTTTTTCTGTGCAAAAAATTGTGTTAAATTAGTTTTGTATGTTGTTGTTGTAACTGAAGGTCTGCTGCGCTGAATACATCTTTAATGAATTCATAGCAATTCTTTTTAAGTTTTACATCACCCATGACCCTTCATTTCTCTTCCATTTTAGGAACAATATGGTCCAGATATTCTATGGTAATCACACCAAAGAACTACAACTTATTCGCTGTCAACATATTCGTGGGCCTAACAGGATACTATCAATTATCAAAAATTTATCAGTGAGTAAAATAGTTCACTTTTTCAGTACAGTGTCAAGCCTGCAAATAGCGTGTCTGTCATTTGCAGAATGCGGTCCCCAGAGGGTGAATTTAGTGACGCTATCCCGCATAGCGGGCTAGCATCACTAAATTCACCCTCTGGGGTCCTCATTCTGCTTAGGCCTCATCTTCTGGGAAGTATCTATGGTATCAAATTAACATTGTTTTTAGTTACGTTTTCCCATCTGGGAAGTTTCTATATCCCCTAATTTGCAGAAGATAAAATCCATAATCGAGGCACCCAATGGGTGAACATCACCAACTTCAACTGGGGAACTTCAATCTGATCCTAGGTCTGCCATAGCAGTTGAGGGCCTAAGCAGAATGAGGTCCCCAGAGGGTGAATTTAGTGATGCTAGCCCGCTATGCGGGGTATCGTCACTAAATTCACCCTCTGGGGACCTCATTCTGCAAATGACAGACACCCTATTTGCAGGCTTGTACAGTAATGTATAAGACATCCATCTCAAACCTCACTAATAAACTTTAATGTTTAACCCACAGGGAGCCTCACACAGATGGAAGCATGCACTACAGAGTGTCGTCTGCTCCAGTCTATGTGGGGCTCTCTATGGGTTAGACACATGCTATTTGCAGACTTGTACAGTGTAGTAGTATCTTTTATTACATATCTATCAATGTAATTCGCATGATTGCACAAGTTTCCAGGCGTGTGATAATTCTCAGAATTGCACCAGTGCAATCTGTCGACGGAACTATTTCATTCAGTGTTAAAACTCAATTAAATTCACATGTTCTGTACCGGAGATGTACGATTGTGAGTCAACTTACTATGATACGGAGATATGTAATAAAAATAGAACCGCATGAGTGTCTGGATTTTGACGAATTATCGCACTCGATTTGTTGGCGGAATGCGATACCTCTCGTGCGGGACTGTGTCCCGCACTCGAGGTATCGCTCCGCCAACAAATCTCGTGCGATAATTTCGTCAAAATCCAGACACTCATGCGGTTCTATCTATTATATGCTTGCCCATAAAATAGCAGGAATTTACCGAAACGTAGATTGTTGTATTTATCTCTTAGAAGACACAGTGAAATACGATGTCGTTATGTTACTTAATAACGTAGATCGTTGTATTTATCTCTTAGAAGACACAGTGAAATACGATGTCGTTATCTTACTTAATAACGTAGATCGTTGTATTTATCTCTTAGAAGACACAGTGAAATACGATGTCGTTATCTTACTTTAGATAGCGTTGTTTCACTAGCTTATTGATATCCAATTATCGATTTTGATTGGCTAGCTGAAACTTATCATGCATCATGTAGCTGTGACCAGACCTGTTAACCTCACAAAATATTTTCCGGGAGATTGGTCACGCTTTTCCGTGAGATTGTGGTCATCATCCGGGAGATTCCTTTTGCATTTTCATAATTTTGACCAAAAAAATATGATCGGCTATCATGCAGAAACATGCAAGTTTGATGGCAAATTAACAAGTATTCTTAAGAAAAATATTTACTGAGTAGTTTTTACTTTTATTGTCTCATTTATAGAGGAAATATCGTAAGCTGCCGGAGTACGTATATCAATATTAAACTGTAAACTACTTTGATTTAAATTATATCTCGCGAGATTTCAAATGTCACATTAAAAAGTACAACTCAGGAATGGATTCCCAATGTTTAAAGCCAGAACATGTGCTTCTTTTGAATTTTATCAGACCAATAAACTTTAATGGTAGTTTCATATAACCTCAGGGCTTATCTCTAGTGGGTTGCTGATTGAAAACAGGTCACCTTTGTTCTGTAAGGTGATCCCGTTCAATAGAACTTGGAAGGTGTTTGTTGTTTTATTGTCCGGTGCCTCTGCTGTGCGAACAATGTTGTTTTATGTCAGCAGATTAATCATGGGTGTTAATTGCCACAATGATGTCACAGTCCGATATCAGGGATGTGTTGATACTTGATAGCCTGTCTACTGGTCAAATATATACAATAAAGAGATTATTTTTTTGTGATTTTCTACAGCAGCTGAATCTGGGAGATTGTCACGCCTGTCCGGGAGTGCGGGAGATCGTGCTCAAATCCGGGAGTCTAGAGCCCGAAGCCGCCATCGCTCGCCGCCGCCGCCAGCCATATTGGCCACAAGCCGCCGCCAGCCATATTATATCTAACGCCAGCCACATTTAAAAATCTCCGCCGCCGGAATTGTAAAATGGCTGAGCCGTGTGCATGGGCTTATATGTCAAGCACAACTGTATTGTGAATCGCAAAGAACTAAACCGCATTGCCTAATATTGGCATACTCGCATGTACACGGCATGGTTGTTATATTATCAGAACACATGGCCCCTTAATGTGGAATAGACTATTCCAATGCATGCTTTCATATAACTGAATGGGCGCATCCATTCGGTATTGAAAGGGTTAAAATATAAATTGTTTATATCGACCACACCCAGTCTCAGACATCACTGGCATTTGTCAATATATACACATAAGAATAGAAAATAGTTTGAAATATTATATATCATTACTATCGGGTTCATCATTCAATGATGCATGCATATATCGCAAGATGGCAGTGATGATAGCAGTCTGAAGTCGACAGAAGTCCCAATGTAACTACTTATACCGATTAGATGGGAAACTACATAGTATATCCATGCCAGTCCTTCGTGAAATTTCGCCATAATGGAAAAGCCCAACATCAAAAGATCACGTGTGGTGTGGAATTCTACGGGTTCACCACAAACGCTAAAAAAAACGGCGTCTATAACCGGTAACAGGGGATTAGGAACATTTCGGAAACGAAAATACGCTGAATGATAACATCTCAGCCGGCTGAGCCGCCATATTTCGTCAGCCACGAACGTCGTGACTGAGCCGGCTTAGCTAGCTAACCAGCCACGAAAATCGGTTGAGCCAGCCATGAAAACTATTTGTCGTGGCTTCGGGGTCTACGGGAGTCTCCCGCACAATCCGGGAGGGTTAACAGGTCTGGCTGTGACCCGGCTGTGACTGGGGATTTTTTATATTTCAACTGTGGTTAATTTTGATTCCGTGTTTCATTGCAAAAGTCTTGTTGATTTATCTAGGTAATTGTGCACTTATGATTTGTAGGAAGTATACTTCCTAGTATTGTTCAAATTGCTGTACTATTAAAAGTGAAAACGCCACATATTCTGCCAGATGGAGCCGATCAGAAAGAAATCCCTGAATAGCCTGGAATAGCCTGGAATAGCCGAGACAAAGTCGGGCACATCAGCTAGTCCTATCATATTTCTTTAAAATAATTGCCTGAAAATTGTTTTTTGTGGATAATACAGACAGCTCGATTGTGATTCAAGAGCAATAACTCTACTTTTAGTGGCAAAACAGCTGAATTTAGTTTTGCATCAAAAGAATGCAATTATCTCCCCTAGACCAAAAAGCCAACCATTTTATGTAAAAAATTCAAAATAAAATAAGCAAAAAACTAAAAAGCTATTACTTTATACACCCATCCTTGAAGGTTAGTACAGTCTTGGTTTTTTCCCCCTCGAACAAACATTGGGGTTGTCCCCGAGGCCCCCAATTTTGAGCATTTGGGAGGTAAGTACAATCATGTTCTGGTATTCTGTGGAAGAGAAGAATCTCCAGCACATTGCATTAACCCTTTACCCAACAGAAGGGCCCTGTCGCCTCGCATATATAAGAGAATGCATTGGCTTAACACATTAAAAATTATAAAATTGTTAAAGAATGTAAGAATGTAAGAAAAAATGGTAAAAAGTGTTAAAAAAAGATTTTTTTTAGGCCAATGCATTCTCTTATATATGCGAGGCGACCTATGGTCGACTCGCATATATAAGAGAATGCATTGGCACAGGGCATAACTTTACTATCACAATGTGGTCAATGAGCCGGTTCCAATGATATCCATATTTGTATGGTTCTATTGAGACAGACCGAAGATATTTTAGGCTGTTGAAGCTTTATTTGGCCGGTTTTGGCCGGTTTGTTGGGTAAAGGGTTAATGAAGGACGATGACAAATGACAGAGATACTCGTTAATGAAGGACGATGACAAATGACAGAGATACTCGTTAATGAAGGACGATGACAAATGACAGAGATACTCGTTAATGAAGGACGATGACAAATGACAGAGATACTCGTTAATGAAGGACGATGACAAATGACAGAGATACTCGTTAATGAAGGACGATGATAAATGACAGAGATACTCGTTAATGAAGGACGATGACAAATGACAGAGATACTCGTTAATGAAGGACGATGATAAATGACAGAGATACTCGTTAATGAAGGACGATGACAAATGACAGAGATACTCGTTAATGAAGGACGATGACAAATGACAGAGATACTCGTTTTACTTGTACTGTATGATGAAAATAAAACAATGAACAAATATATAATGCTTTTTATTATTTTTTATTATTTATATACTATACACCTTATATGTTAATATTATTGTGAACCATACTCAGATTATTCCCATCTTAGTTGTTGGATATATCAAAGAGGTATCAAATAATTACATCAAAGGTTGTGGCACTCCTTGTTCACACCTCTATTCGAGAGAATCCAATGGGATGCGAAGTAATGACTGTGTTTTTTACAGGATCATGTGATGCCTGTTTACCTGCATCTTACAGTCTCAATGTTTTGTATTTACTAGAAGCGACATATATAGTGTGATCTCCGGGTTATTAATCATAAAATTCAAATCTGCTTTTAACACAAATATTACAGATGGCAACAAAACCGGAATGCAATGAATAGAAGGCTAACATCGAGATATTCTCATACAATTTTTAGGCAAATGTATCAAATAAAATATTGCATGTACTTGACCCCAAAATTTATAATTTTTATTCTATAGTCAGCGGGTGTCTTGAGTTGAAGCCCCGTCTCGACATAGATTTTTACGCAATGTGTGTTACATGTTACCCAATCCACATCTGTTAATTAATTATTGTTACTTCGCATATACGGAAATTCGTAACTTAAATTATGACTCCAGCCATAAACTAATTTATATTAATTTGATTTTTATGCAGCCGGAAAGTTTTCAACAGACAACTTTGACTCAAATTAATTATTATTAAAAAATTATCGATATTAGATCACTTTTTTGGTACGTGGTTCGCATTTGAGAAGACGCAGGCCAAATTCAAATATGGTCACGGTCCGATAATTTTGTATGGAGTTATGCCCCTTTATCGACTTAGAAAACACTGTTTTTGTTGTCCGCATGGTAACTTGAACAAAATTCAACAGAATTACTTTATATTTGGTATGTGGATCACATTTGAGAAGATGCAGGCCAAGTTAGAATTTGGTCACGATCCAATGATTTTTGACTGAGTTATGACCCCTTTTTCGACTTAGAAAGTGCTGTTTTCGTGTTTTCCGCATAGTAAGCCACCTCAGTTCGGGGATGTGGGGTCTACGACCTTTAATTTAATTAGATTTCCGATTTTGGGAGTAAAAAAAGACTCTGGCTATATGTTTGGCCAAATGAAATTTATTTTGGCCATTTTCGAAAAAAAATTGTTATTGGCCAAATTGGCCTATGATAGCGGGAACCCTGGTGCTTGTGATAAATAATTCATCATCGCTGGGAGTAGGATAACACTTGAGGCTTCTGGGAGTGGGGATACAGTTTTTATTTCAGCAGAAAAAGTTAATGAAAATATAATAATTTATTATACCCCCACTTTCTAAGAAAATGGGGGGTATACTGGATTGACTGTGTCCGTCCGTCTGTCACGATTTCTCCGTCTGTTCGTCCGTCCGTCCGACCGCATAACTGGAACAACTATGAACCAATTTTAATAATGTTATGTATGCAATCTCCTTATGACTGCCTCTCCGCATAATGCTAATTGCGGTTCGGTCCGACTTTTTTTTTTAAAGTTACGCCTCATTTACGACTTATTTTTACTTAGAAAATTCTGTCCGACTTAATAACTTTAACAAATATGAACCGATTTCAATACTTTTTGGTATATATGCTTCTCACAATACCCTCTCTACGTGATGTGGCTAGGGATTGGCTCAGACTGTTTTTCGTAATATTACACTTCATTTTCGACTTATTTTGACTTCGAAAATTCTGTCAGACTCAATAACTTCAACAAATATAAACCAATTTGAATAATTTTTTCTGTACAAGCTTCTTGTGACACCATATCGATATTATTAGTCCGAATTTTTCTTTAAAGTTAAAAATCTTTTTTGTTGGGTTTACGGATGATGCGGGTTGAATTTGCCATGGTGGGGGTATGCTAGCACACGAGTGAACACCTCTTGTTTATTTTCTATTCAAGGTACCGTCAAAGTTTGAAAGAGAGCGAGAAGAAGGAGTGATGGAGAATGGGCTCATCAAACTCATAGTCCAGGAGAGCGAGAAGAAGGAGTGATGGACAAGCCTTGAAATAGGGTGTCTGTCATTTGCAGAATGAGGTCCCCAGAGGGTGAATTTGGTGATGCTAGCCCGATATGCGGGGTAGCATCACTAAATTCACCCTCTGGGGACCTCATTCTGCAAATGACAGACACCCTATTTCAAGGCTTGGTGATGGAGAATGGGCTCATCAAACTCATAGTCCAGGCAAATATGGACATAGCTGTCGACTCGAGAGAGAATTTGTGGGACCTATATTTTCGGTTAACGTAAATAATCCGTATATTGGATTTGTCAGACTTTTTTCTTACCAATTTAGTATATAGTTCCCGATCCAAAGACTCAAAACATTAAAGTAAAAATATCCCACTATGCCCCTCCCAATGTTTGATCAAATTTCGGTATTTTTCTCAAAATATAATCTAAAACCTATTTTTGTCATCTTCTCAGAAGGCGTAATGAAAATAATGCAGCATGGGTGGAGATAATTGGCATGTATGATAATTTCATGCAGTCAGAAATTAAAACATTACCTACTAACCTCAAGATGGCTGCCAATACGGTGGCCGGTACATGGATGGAAATAGCTAAATCTGTCATATCTCAATTAACACCATCATCACCGCGAAGTCGTGCAAAGTATTTCCCAATTATCATGATTATCTAACTAAACAAAATGGACGTCAGTTTGTTCTTTATGCCACTCAGTATACATACTTGTCTAAAGAAGCAGTTAGTCCATTAAGTGTGTATGTTGACATTGTAAGACTGCCTTTGAGAAATGAATAAACGATATATGCAGGTTATATTAAATCTAGCATGGTTGTGGCACTCTCTAGGACTTTATGTATCAAAATGCGATCGGGAATAACATGATTAACCAATTCAGGTACATTTGTCTATATTTTATCAAATATTTCATGATGGTACAAGTCGTTAATGATTTTTTTGATAGGCACTTACCTAGTCTGATAAATATCCAGACTCCGTCTCATTACTTTTAACTACGTTTGATGACACCGGGATTCTACATGATTTCAGAGATGAAGGGAGAATCTCATTTTTTTTGAAAACTCATTAATATTCATGTATCCCAATACAATACAAACTCATTAATATTCATGTATCCCAATACAATACAAACTCATTAATATTCATGTATCCCAATACAATACAAACTCATTAATATTCATGTATCCCAATACAATACAAACTCATTAATATTCATGTATCCCAATACAATACCTGACAATTCATTAATATTCATGTATCCCAATACAATACCTGACAATTCATTAATATTCATGTATCCCAATACAATACCTGACAATTCCAACATACGGATTCCGAAAGTTAAGTATTTACACTAACCAAAAATGTAGGTATCATAAATTCCCTCTCAAGGCGACAGCTATGTCCATATTTGCCAGGTCTATCAAGTTACATATATCAAATGGCCTGATGCTGATACACTTATAATCAAGTTGTGTTGTTAACCAAGTGCTTGAGAGTTCGCTCACAGACCTCACTACAAACATTTCTCCATCTGGTGATGGATGAGGACGGTTGTAATATATGAACACACCTGATTATACATTATGCGAGATTTAACGTTTAATATAAACATATTTATTTATTATTAACGTATATACAACATGTGAAGTTATAAAACAAAGTGGAGTTTTACTTTGTGGGGCTTCCACAACAGAGTTCAGAGACCAGCTTAGAAGTTTCCATTTATAGCACCATTATAATGAGTAACTATGCCATTATAATCAGTTTAAATATGCTGTTTGGACACGTGCATACTGTAGTAAGATAGAGAAATCACTTCTCCCTGGGACAAAATATATTATGGAGAAGATGTCTCCCAAGTCGCCCTCTAGGCTGGTCCTCTCCCAAGTCGTCAGGACTCTAGGCTGGTCCTCTCCCAAGTCGCTCTCTAGGCTGGTCCTCTCCCGTCACGTCCAGGCTGTCGGAGTCACCCTCTAGGTTGGTCCTCTACCCAGTCACACTCAATGCGGGTCCTCTCCCAAGTCACCCTCCAAGCCAAACTCCATGCAGGGTTTACCTCCCTTGATGACTCGGTAAGACCGCTGCTACCGGCGACATTTTACCCACATTTGGTGGACTTCCACGATATCAAGATATATACTAAGCGAACAGAGCAACATGCTGCCCTTGTTAAGCACACAAAATATCGAAAACAATTTGTGTAAATTCTGGACCTTATGTTTGAAAAGTCCACTAAAAACCGAAGAACTATATTTCGAAATGGTGTGATTTGGTTCTCCGATTATTTTACCAACACAAACGTATAAACGTACGTGTACAACATTGTCACAACTCGGAATGGCAAGTCAAACACAAGAGTTCTAATTTGATGCAATTTTTACGAGTAGCTTGCGAAAAACTTCAACAAAACTACTGCTCTGATTTCCCATTCTGTCATTATGTTTTAGTGCGGGAATTGTTCTCAAAGCACATAGAAAACTTGACCTTGGAACGATCGCGTTTCGCCATTTTTGCTGGAAAATCCCATCCTAAATATAGAAACGTTCTGGATGCTGTTTGATCTCGTAGTTTTCATATCACTGTGGAGGATATGCTCCTCGAAATCTCATTCCACCCGCGCAAAATTCCCATTCCGAGTGGTATAAGATCTAATTCCGCGAACGTTTTGCTTGATTTTCCACGACCATGTTTACTAATTGGTGTATATCGAGGGAGCATCTCGTGGGATGACATATTCAAATGTTAGGATTTGTTTCTAAGGTATTCTACTCTTCACTTACTTATTCTTTAGTCCCATATAGCACGCTGAACTAAATTACAAGGGTTGCTCACTCAAATCCACACACACAAAAGAAAATTATGGTGTACAAATGTGAATTTCGAAGCGAAAAAGATAATGTTTTGTAGAACAAATTGCTTACGTGTATCCACAAACAACCCATCATTACTTTAAAAATACAATTGATCAAAATACGCGATTTTAGCTTGACATATTGCCTTAAAAGTAACACTACCATACGTTCCGATTCTGTTTTCGGAGTGTTCCGATTCATGACATGCACATTTTCAGCATTCCGATTCCTGACATGGATAAATGTTTACTGTAATCCAATTAATTGCTTCATTTTGCTAGCTCTATGGCGGTTCTGTAAATTGTCCTATATGTATGTTATGAGTAAATTCCGCCGTTGACTTGTCGGCGCACCCCCATCAGATGGGGTAGAATCCTACAATGTATTATATTATACAAACACATGTATTTTATATCGTAACGTCACCCTCTACATGCGAAGCCACAGTAGACCTGAAATCAGCCTTTGACCTGCGCACAGTGGACCTCAAACTTGGATGAGCCTTTGATCTGTGTTGCGGCACATGTAAGCGAACCCGCCGGCGTTGCTGAAACATCCCATTACTGCGTCACACAATCGAATGCTACAATGTACTATATATATATACACACAGTTATGTAGATTGAAGAGAGATAACTCTATTACGCCATCACCTGAAATGTCTATCAACTTACGCCCCGAAGGGGGGAATTTAGACAGGAATTTTGCCATTAACATGTGGATCGTTGCCCACAGTAGGGTTCTTTAACGTGCACACATGGTTGTACACGGGACAGCCATTAACGTCCCCACCCGATAGGACGGCGTGATCAAACCAGTGTCATCCCTGTACATGACACCGGGCGGGAGAGGATTACCGCTTCACGACACCTCAGCGAGGCATTCACGGTACTTTATATAGGAACGCTCGGAACTCCCGACTTTTGTTTTTGTCGAGGATCGGGGTGAATCGATCCGGGGTCCTAGCGAAACCTCTGGCCGGTAGTCAAACATATAATGATTAACTAAGTACAATGAATTAGTGTCTTATACTAAGACAGATCTACAACCTCACTATGGTGTTGATTTTTATGTGATGTTTTTGTAATTTTTATTTTCCTATAATATCTTGAGGTACTTTATTAAAAGACCAAACATACATGTGCATGTATATATGGGAAGTCAAATTGACCGTTAATAAATAATTGAGCTTAAAGGTACTCAATTCGATGGTCATCAGATTCCAACAACAACAACATTTTTTTAAATGCTGCTCCAGTTATCAGAATCGATTAATTGCCCAAAAATATTGTCAACTATTGTACAAAATTGCCCAAAACCTGTTATGTATCAACATTTTGTTCAACGAAATTTTGCCTGTTTGTCAATTATTTGACACAAAAAGCCACTTGATTTTAGAGCTATCCATCTTCATCCGCAATTCGGTCCGAGACCGTCTTCTCATTGACCTTTTACTGGGCCACTCAAAATTATCGTTGGTAAAAAATAATATATTTCAAAAAATCGATATTTGAACACTCTGAACTTTGATGGGTGGGTTCCTCGACTCGAATCAAATATTTTTGACCACCGAAGCCTAGGAAATATTAAGTGTATGAGCGTTAATTCCGACTATGTACCTTTAAGCGCAATAAGGAATCTCTAATTGCGCTTAATAAGGGAAGATCTAATTGCGCTTAAGCGCAATAAGGAAATATATAATTGCGCCTAAGCGAATATTTTATTGCGTTTAAGCACAATAAAGCATATCTTATTGATCTTAAGCACAAAAAGGAATCTCCAATATCACTTTAAAAGCGCAATAAGGAATATTATTATTGCACTTAAGTCCAATAAGAGCTAATTGGGCTTAAGTGGAAATCAAAATATTCCTTACTACTCGTAAGTACAATTAGCTACATTACATAAACGCTAATTCAAATGGTGCAGACCATATATAGTGCAATGGGTGGAGTTTATTTGTGACCTGGTGACTGTCCACGCATATATAGGCTATTCGGATTCTACTATTTGCACAGAGGGGTGATCTCATGATGGAGATATTAATTGCGGTTCAGCGCAATAAGAATGAGGAGCCACAGATGTAATTGCGCTTAGGTCCAATAAAGAAATGTCTTATTTCGCTTAAGCGCAATAAGGAGTCTTAAGTGCAATAAGGAAAATTCTAATTGAGCTTAAGCACAATAAGAGAAGATCTTATTGCTCTCATAAGATAAATAAGGAATCTCTAATTGCGTTTAAGCGCAATAAGGAATATTCTTAAGTGCAATTCCGTCTACAGTTAATGCGGCAAAACAATCGCCTGACACCAATAATTGAAATCATGAAACCGCAATATATCAAAAAGGAAACCTATTGCTTTTGACTGAACACATTATATCACTCGTGGGTATGAGTACACGCATATATCGATTTTCCAATCGGTATTTGCTAGTACCCGTTCATGATAATTCTCGTTTTCAGTCAAAAACCATAGTTATCTTCTCGTATCATCGTTGATTATTTGCCCTGCTAATCGATATATCGATCGCTCTGCACAATTTCAAAGTAAAATGAGCGACTTCCGTCGCGAAACTGACGTAGGAAAGTTTTCAACGATGAATACTGTTTATATCAGGAAAATGAAGACATTGATAACATTTGATAACATTATCCGAAAATGTTCTGCATAAAGAGTCTGAATGCATGCCCCTTTAATACATTCGTCATCATTTTGAAGACAAAGGCTAAGGGCCGTCATATGGAGACGTTTAACATTAGAAAAACTGGATGTTTCTAGTTGAAATCTAACGAACATTGCTCGGGCGGCAAATGAACTTAATCGGGCGACAACGGAACAAACCGGGCGGGTATCAGAGCGAAAACATAAATCACCGATTACACCATTTTGCTGGCTTTTTAAGCAAAAAATTATAGGGGAACATGTCCCGGTTGAAGCTAGAGGTAAACCTTAACATAATATGTTATTAAACATGCATTATATCTGTGTTTTTAAGTTTTTCGGCTGGTATATTTTAAATTTGCTCAGTCGACAAGCGCAACACACAACGGAATCGGCATTTGCTCTGGCGGAATGAGATTTCGAGGAGCGGATCTCCATAGTGTATGAAAACGTTTGAAAAAAACCTTCGTATTATGTAAATGGTTTGTCCGTCGTCCGTCAGTCCGCTTTTGGTTTCCGGATGATAACTTTAGATTGAATCAATTGAACTGAAACAAATTTGGTATGTTAGTTTACCACACCACAATACAGATCATGTTCGAATATGGGTTTCGTCCGCATGATTTTGACTGAGTTATGCCCCTTTTTCGACTTAGATTTTACCTGATTTACGATTTCCGGATGACAACTTTAGATTGAATCAAGTGAACTGAACCAAATTTGGTATACAAATCAAGTTCAAATATTGGTTCTGTCTACATGCCCACTCTACTCCAGAAACGGGCATATTATGCCACGCCCCGACAGCATGCTCTTGTTGGTTATATGTTGGTTGATTAGGATTCATCATGGTTTGGCCACCACACTGTTGTCCATCTGTTCCCCGAAGATCATTCCTGTCCCGTTTTATGTTCCACTTCGATTCAGATCTTGAAATTGAAGTTGAAAAGGTGTAAAAACGAGAAAAAATGGCTTGCAGGCGAATTTGTTAATATGTATTTTTGTCATTTTGAGGATCATAAATGAATACAGATCGTGCATGTCGAACTGTTATTTCGCTCTTTTGCTCTCAAGTGGCATTTAATCGAATTCGCGTGTTAAAGTGATGTGAAACACTCCAGTAGGGTGATAAAATATAAATGGAGAATAATCTTGTTCAAAGTAGTATTTTTTACAAACATTATATCCAAATGACAACACACACCGTCATTCTTATATTTTAATTAAATGCAGTGACTCTCGATGGCGAAATCGTTTTCGTTAGTTTATCGCCGATAGATGCGTCCCGAATCGAGTAGTAAATATTGACATTTGCGCGTAGTTCAGACGATGTTTTCTATGGAGTGGTACGGTGGATTCGTTTCAGATTTTCGGGCGATGTTAGTAGAATTGTACATTCCTCCAGTTGGCATAGCACCTGGATACTAACTGATCAGGTTCACGCACCCGAACAAGTACATAATATGTCTTTAATCAAATGTCTGAGTGCTTAAAACGCATCGGATTCGGGTCCTATTCCCTCCTACTTCGACAACCAGTTATTATACACACATGATGTACTTAATTAGATAGAAAACGGAGCATATTGGACGGTACACATCGGAGCATATTGGACTGTACAAACCGGAGTATATTGGACGGTACAACACGGAGCATATTGGACGGTACAACCCGGAAATTCGTATAACTTATGATTATTCAGGCCTATTTGTTTTCTGTTGGGGATGTTGTCCGTGGGAAATCGTCCCAACGATAACAGTTCGTGTAGATGGGATGGGGTGGTGGGCGGGAATACTAAACTATACTCTAATGATCGAGGGGCGCCTCCGGCGCATAAGATTCTCATCATTATCTTATATATATTATTTATGTGGGCAGTAGCAGTAGTCATGCGGCGCATAATATACTATGGGTGGTGGGATGGGGTATACTAAACTCTATACTCTAATGATCGAGGGGCGCCTGCAGTCATGTGTTTTATCGTTATTTCACACTCGTAGATTTGCAGGACTAATTTATGCAAGAGCCCTTTCCACTATTTTGTCGGTCACTACATAGTTACTGGACATAAAGTCCCAAAAATAAGGGTTTAATCGAGTTTATAAATCGGTATCCCAATATAAAGAGCTCTTTATATTGTGATACCGATTTATAAACTCGATTAAACCCTTATTTTTGGGACTTTATGTCCAGTAACTGTGGTCACTGAAGAAAACTGTGAGATTTGTTAGTGATCAGTGTCATTTTCGGTATGTCTAAGAACATGCAACCAAATAATTTCCATACATAATCGTTGAGTATTATCTACGGAGCGTCCATACATAGTCGTTCAGTATTATCTACGGAGCATCAATGTGAACGACGACAAATCTCACTTCGATAAATTGTTGTCCAGCTCAACTTTTTTTGCGCGGGTGCCTCCATCTTGTCCAAAAAAATCGCTGAGAAGGTAAAAAAAAATCACCTTCGAAGTGGAACATAAAACTGGACAGGAATGATCTTCGGGGAACAGATGAACAACAGTGCACTATTGTGTGGTATTGCGACATAAACGTGTGCATGCTGTTAACTTGGACCACCCGTGGTCACAATTGTTGCTTTAGTTTGCTCTGTAAATATCACCACGATCATTATAGACATTGTTCGATGACGTAATATCGGTATCCGACCGTGGATGGTGTTCAAAAAGATTTATTGGAGAGAAAGGAACAATGTTTTCTAGAGGGTATTAATGTCACGAATTTGGCATTAACCCTTTCATGGCGGGAGCTGCGTTGGTTACACAATAAACCTCATGTTCCAGTGCATTCTCTTATGTATTGGAGTGTCCCATGGGGAGCCTCGCGTACAATTTACAATATCAAGGTAATTGTTGAGCCAATGTTTTATATAAGAATATATATAAGAAAATACATTGTCGCATGATTTTTCTCAAAATTTCAGGAAACTCCATTCGTGGAAGGGTTAAACACATCAGGCATCACCGTCGTTTGTTAAACTTATTATCTAAACATTTCCCTCAATAAAGACGGCCCCTTCTGCACTTTAATTTATAGTCGGATTCCTTATGTCATTTTGCATTTTTGGTTTGTTAAAAGCGATCTGAAAACGGATTGTGTATGCCTAGTAGGTGTGTTTTCAGGATTCACTTGTTTCCATTCTTGAATTTTGGCGGGTCGGCCTAAATCGTGGTCAACATAATTTAGAGAGCGTTTCGTATTTACAGAAAACGATAGATGGTGCCAGCTGGCGTATGGTGATCGGTGCGATTTGAAACTTCTCCAAACTACTAGATATGACCGTTATATGTATTTTTGAAAATGTTGATGTGATCGGTTCATTCTTGTTGGCTACAGTTGTGATCAAAATTTAACACTGAGCCCTATGGGGATTCTAGTACTTTGGATAAATGGCGCCATTTTGCGTATTATGATATGCGCGTACTGATATTCCTAAAAAAAATACCAAGTATGAAACACAGACGTAGTTTAAAAAAGAATGGATGTGATCAGATGATTCTTGCTAGGTACAGTTGCGATCAAAATTTGACACCTAACCCTATGGAGAATTTCGTGTTATGCCCAAACGTTGTTTGTAATATCACTTATTGGCAATCGTGCGCAACTATATATGTAGACTAACACTCGTGTTTGGCCCACTCTAGCTATCCGTGATTTAATAGATGCAATATATGATATAGTTATGCCTCAAGATACAGTAATTGGCAAAAGTAAGTGTCGAATGGTTTTGTAATATGCAGCCTGTTGAATCAAACGAAAATAATCACAACAAGACTGTTCACGGTGTGGTTACATATTATATTATTATCGGAGTCTATCCCACGTGCACTGAGAGAATCTGTGTTTTCGCAGGATTTGTGCTACTGATAAATGGACATTTTGGTGCAGCTGAGATCTTTACTATAGCGGTATAGGCTTTGCTTTCACACTTCCCACGCCAGCTACATTTGGCCACCTTCAGTACAGCGACTGAAACCCAATATTCGCCATCAATATTCTGACCACAGTTAATCGCCACGCTTCGTGTATAGCTGTGAAAATCAAGTAAATTCGAATTTCCACTAAAGTAAAGCTTAATGAGTAAAACAGATATCAACCATATTTGCATTTTCCTGCAAATTCCGAGTAGGTGCTTAGTAACCGTTACTAAGGAGCTATCGGAAGCAGTGGCAAAGTCTCCCGATCTTATAATGATCAATGGCCTATGCAGAGCATGGCTGCATAGTTTTAGACATACGTGTGCCCAACTTTGAACAAAACCAGCTCCATGTAATTAGACACTGACTAAATTAAAAGCAATACGAATGGATGATTAGTACACCATTGTGGCATTTGATTAGCAACCGTTGCTAACCTTAAATAAGACATATGCATGGTTCACTTTGACGGCCAGGTATATCTCAAATTCGGTATTAACTGCATCGGAAACGCAAACGTTTAATTACGATCAGCTACAATTGCAATTTCCAGTGAATTCCCGGTAATTTTCTAGACTAGGTTTCTCGATCTTATAATGATCAGTGGCCCATGGGGCACTAACATGTACAGTTTCATATCTGTGTCACCATTTGAACATAACCAATACCATCCGACTATAGACACTATCTAATTTATGGGAAAATACCACGGCCCAGAGTGTTGATAGGTTCAAAGTCATGCAAGTATATTATTGGGGGGAGAACGATCCATTAAGCATCAGTCGATGGCCCGGTTTGTTCACACCAAATGGAGTCATGATACATTATGAAGGGTGATGGAAGGGTCCCCTCAACTATGTTCTTCGACACAGTGTTGTCCCCACACTGTGTCACTTGCATCTTACTGTGTTGTGCTATATATAAGACCAAGCACATAATGCACATATATATCTTCTTATAAATAAATTATCTCTTAGAAAGTGTCCAGAGATGTCTTGCCTATTTATACTGACAATTTGTTTTTATTCTTGTGGCAAAGGATTTGAGGGAGTGATTTGTTATATTGACTAAGGTGCTAATTTAGTATGTGAAACATGTATCCCGGGGGATGTATATCGAGTGGGCGGAGAAAGTGTTTTCTTTATCATCAGATGAACATAATTTAAACTCCCAATTTTGATAAAACCGACCAGGAATTATAGAACAACCATCTATATATGCCCAGCAATATTTAGCAATACATATGGAATTGATAACATTGTTTAACATTTTAACAATACCACCCTATCCACATGTATGGCTAAACATATCATTGTCATAGATGAGTTGTTGTAGTTGTTACATTGATGCTGATCGGGTTTCTCCATATTTAATACTAAAACAGAATGATCCATAAGCTACGGTGGATGGTTTAGGACATGGGAAATTGTTTTTTTTTTATTTCGTGGCCACGAAATGCTAATTCGTGGCGAATTATACCTGATTGACCTTTGCATATATCCAGATACCTTTACGGTATGGTTACACTTGATGATGTTTTAGAAACAATGCGTACGATATAGCAGAGCAGCTACTATAAACCCCTTATGGCGTGGGACCCGGGCTCTATGGGGATATGAACGTCCGATATAAACTAGCCCAGAGAGAACGGGGAAACACGGGTCAGGTGGCTCCAAGACAAACTGATTATCCATTAGTTTTTACCACAAGGGATCGAATGGGAATGCCATTTCACTCGGCATATTGGCCGATTTAAGTCAAATAGGGGGTTTTGTAGGGTGAGCCCAAAAACAAACTTATAAATATTCACACCTTTCAACCATACCCGATCCAAAATGGTCGCCGCTCAGAAGGGGTCAAATAGGGTACACATTATTTCTCGGTCACTTGACCGATATAGATCAAATAAAGGGTGTTGTATGGTGGCTCGCAAAGCAAGCTAAATTTTCACACCTTCAACCCATTCGAGCGAAAATGATAACTGATCAGAGGGGTCCATATATGGTACCATGCAATTGCCCCCCCCCATTTTAGGTCGAATACAGTGTGTTGTATGGTGACCCCTGATGAGACAAACTAAATATTCACCCGCTTTCACCATCCCCGATCCAAAATGGCCGCCCCAGATGGGTTCAAATATGGCACCTATACAATTTCTCGGCCCCTTAACTGTTTGATGTGGTATAATTGGTGCTGTAGGGTGGCCCCAAGATATACTGATGTCGTGGGTGCCCTATGTGACCCACCCCCAGTGGCGGCAACTTTGGATCGGGTTGGTGAAAGGGGTGATTACTTAATTTGTTTTACGGGCCATACATGGTTTGAACTCACCACCACCAAACAAAAAGGCAAATGCTGCTGTTTTAAATACAGGGTCGGTGTTGTCCAACGAGTTTATATCAAAACAATGTTCTCCTTACATTTTCTTAACCGTGGCTCATACCAAGATGGTGGACAACTACAACCATATCATCTCTATCCGCTTCCATTACAACAATGGGACTGACGATCGTATATCACAATTAGTTATTTAAAGTAATTAATAAAAAAAATATTCCCATGTCCTAAAAGTTTTGACTGACACTTACATAAATATGACTCGCAGAATTGTTAGCACACAACTCCATATTAAGCGGTACTTCGTCCTGGCAATAAACATTAATGTTGTAAATTTATGAGAAAAAAAACAACATCAATCAATTTTACAACGACATCCTGAAATTTAGTCATGATAGACATTACATCTGTAGAATAGTGGACATTATCACTGAAGCACGTGATTGTGATGTATATGATTGATGTGAACCACATTTTTATCAACTATTGTATCTGGTGTCCTGACTATATTGCAAGTGAATTTGGTTACGATAGATTACATGTAAGAGCCATGCATATATGATAGCCATTAAGTTCCACCACTGAACATTTGAGTAAATTGTCAAACTCTATATAGGGTCCAACGTTAGTTTTGTTCGCAACTGTAGTACACTTCCCGTGGAGACTTATCTGACGACACCATTCTCAAAAATACATTTCAGAGTCATACTTGATATATGTGCATAATTTCAACTCGCACCATTCATGAAAAAGCTAATCGTGTTAGTTAATATCTGTATAATCTGTATAATCAGGAAACGCTCTTTAAATTTTTAAAACCGTCCAAACAATTTATTTCCACTAAAATGTCAGACTGGAAACAAGTAGACTCTGAAAGTAGAACCGCCATATTTGATACTTTTGTTAATTTCAACTCGCACATCCACCAGAAGGTTAGTTATGAGGATTAACATTTGTATAATAAGCAAACGCTCTTTAAATTCTTAAAACAGTCCAAAACACTTTTTTCCAATAAAATTTCAACTGGACACAGGTAAACTCTGAAAGTAGACACGCTATTGATAAATAAACCGTTCGCATGTCGGTTTAGACAATCCTAAATTGCGCGATCGTTGTTTTCGACCAAAGGAATCTGACTTGTGAAATCAGCGAGGGTGGGGGTAGGGTTAGCTTTTCTGCGATATCTTTACCAAGAATCGATGTATCGAAGTTTTGTTTGTGGCATATGATTAAGATATCCTTGTTGATTGTTCATGTTCGTCTATATGTGATGTAGCTGATTTTAAGAATATACAATACCTTAAGAAAATTGAAAATGCAGTCATAAATACAATTCATCTGATGATTTTATGATAAAATTCCACGTTAAGATATGTAATTAAGTAATTTGTGGCAAGATCTCTCCATGTTTTTCGATTTCTAAGAACAAAGAAAGCCACTTACCGAACTTGCTATGCGTAATAGCATGTTTTTTATTACCAGGTGGACGGGAAAAAATAGAGGGGTGCACAAACAAAAGCCTCACACAAACCTGTTTCCACTAAAATATCAAGCTGGAAACAGGTAGATTCTAAAAATAGACACACTGGTGGTATAGAAACTGTTCTCACATCGCTTTTAACATTCCGAAAACGCGCGACCATTTTTTTCGACATAAGGAATCCGACTATTATATCTCGTTTGCTTCAGCCAAAACGCCAAGGATTATATAGCAAACAATATCCAATCGGGGTTCGAGATTAGGTATCTAATGGTAATCAATCTCAGTAACACGTGGCACTGGATGTTCAATATCGGAACATAGAATACCATATATAACCCCATATCCCATATTATTATCCATCCCTTAAATAACACTTGCCGATTGGGCAAAAAGCCGCCACGTGATAGTCCCGGAAAAAGTCACATTGGACTCCCGAATGTCATAATTATTGGACTCCCAAGTGTGCAATAGGAATCGGGGAGCTAAATGTGTTCTAGAGTCGGGGAGCGAGTACACCGTGGAATACTAAAGGTGAGGGTAACTGAAGAATGACCTTCACCTGATACATGCGACACGTTATTAAAGGATGACATCGCGTTTATTTGATTTGTACATCATATCTAAATAATTTAAACTGGTGAATGAATGGGGGAATGGATTTTTGTGGGCGGGAAATTTATTTAACTAGCTGCTGTAGTTCTGGGTTTTTCCAGATCAAATTTGGCTGGGATAGCCCTGTCGTAAACTTGGGGATTTATTTTAAAAAGTAAACACATGACCTATGATTTTTCTTGCATTTTCGTGATCAACTGGTGTCAATCTAGCTGGGTAAGCATCACTGGTATGGCCTGCAGGCTTTAATTCAGTGAATTTGGCCGAAGCGTTATTATAACACTGTCGCCTATGGGAAACAAGTTAGTTCAGTGATTCCAATATGACTTTTTATTGGGACTCTATGACGTCACGAATTAACTATTGCGAAATTAATCGGTGAAATTGTGATGCGCGAGCAACACTGGTGGATTTAGCAGACGTTTCACTTCCGCATTGAGTTTTTTTTCATTTCCGTGTTTACTGTTCCAAATCATGCTTTCTGAAGATCAAATACAGGCTTTTATAGAGAATTAAAGGTACTCAATCCGATCAGAGGGTCCCCATATCATCAATATACAACAACATTTCTTCAAAATACGCTTCAGTTATCAGAATCGATTAATTGCAAGAAAATAATGCAAACCACTGTCAACTATGGTATCAAATTTCCCAAAACGTGCATTTTATTATATGAAATATGGCCGTATTATCACTTGAGTATTCACGATATTTAGCCGTATTGCCACTTGTTTTTTAAAGTTATCCATCTTCATCCGTAATTTTGACCCGAGACCATCCATTTGACGGCGTGTTTCTGGACCACAAACAATAGAAATAACATACTTTAAAAATCGATATCTGATCACTCTGAGTTTTAATGGGTAGGTTCCTCGACTCGATTCAAATATTTTTTACCCCCGAAGCCAATTAAAGAAATAGTAATTTAGGGGTGTTTAATCGGATTGAGTACCTTTAAGTGCCGACAAATACCAGAAATAACCACTAAAGTTTTATTCCCAAAATTTGGATGAATAAAAATATCATTATACAATGTTGTGTGCAGTATATATATATGAGTTTTTCTTGTACTCGTCCAGCTGGTTGTGATGAAAAGTCATTGGAATCGACACTGCGTAGCTCGTCCAATATGACCTGGACGAGTACAAGAAAAACACATACTATACACAACATTGTATAACAACTTTATATTCTTGTACTCGTCCAGGTTGTGTTAAAAAGTCATATTGGACTCGACACTGCGAGCAAACTTACTGTAAAATGTTTGTCAAATGTTTAAATATGTTATTATTTTTATTGGAATAAAATATGTTTACACCACACTGCGTGTCTCGTCCAATATGACTTTTCACCACCACCTGGACTCGTAGAAGAAAAAACACATATACTGTACACAACATTGTATAATGGCTTTAAAATAACTTTGAAGTGTATTCACCGCGTTATGTTTTCGTCTGTATAAGGTTCCCTGTCAAAACTTTGCCAAGGTTTTGTACTGATGGAGTTTGATCATAGTAGAGATTCATGGCATAATCTACATATATGGAACTCCAGATATTTTACATCTCTGGTTATCTGTGGTACACATTCATTTTATATTCATGCATGTTTCCATATCTGGCACCATATGGTTTTCTACAAAAGCTACCATGAAACTGACAAGTGTTTGAAGGCACCCTTGGTATAATAAATATGTATATTAACCCTCCCATGACTGGAGCTTCCTGAAATGTTGCGAAAACCCTGTGCCAATGCATTCTCTTATATGTGCGAGGCTCCCCATGGGAGCCTCTCACATACAAGAGAATACCTTGACCTAACAATATTTACATTGACATTGCAAGCCAGTGCACTCTCTTATATACGCGAGGGTCTCTTTGTGGGACTCGTATCTATAAAAATGCACTGATACATGATCTTTAACCCTTTACCCAACAAACCGGCCAAAACCGGCCAAATAAAGCTTCAACAGCCTAAAATATCTTGGGTCTGTCTCAATAGAACCATACAAATATGGATATCATTGGAACCGGCTCCTTGACCACATTGTGATAGTTACAGTTATGCCCTGTGCCAATGCATTCTCTTATATATGCGAGTCGACCATAGGTCGCCTCGCATATATAAGAGAATGCATTGGCTTAAAAAAAATCTTTTTTTAATACTTTTTACCATTTTTTCTTACATTCTTTAACAATTTTATAATTTTTAATGTGTTAAGCCAATGCATTCTCTTATATATGCGAGGCGACCTATGGTCGACTCGCATATATAAGAGAATGCATTGGCACAGGGCCGTTCTGTTGGGTAAAGGGTTAATGCTGTACCAGCGCAGCTCCCGCCATGAAAGTTTCAACCCAAATGAATGTGATATACAGATTCAACCTGACATCGAATTCATATAATGATGCAACTGAAAGCCAAGGCTTGACATATATAGCGGGCTAGCATCACCAAATTCACCCACTGGGGACCCCATTCTGCTTACACCTCAGCAGAATGATGTTCCCAGAGGGTGAATTTGGTGATGCTAGCCCGCTATGCGGGGTAGCATCACTAAATTCACCCTCTGGGGACCTCATTCTGCAAATGACAGACACACTATGTCAAGGCTTGTGTGTAACCCACCCCATATCATATTCAACCTGTCACCGCATACGCTGCAACTAAGACTCGTTATTTACTTGTTATGTAACCTATCCCATATAATTTTCGTTTTAAACACCTTAATAATGAGTATTCTTGTGCATTGTCACGTCCGAGACGTGAGCCACCGTGACCGTGCGTACATGCTGCAGATGTCCTTATTTGTACAGTATATATATATATATAGGTGTCGATGCTCATTATAATATGTATTCTTCACTCAAAACTCGTATTGTATCAGCTAGCACAGGTTACCGTGGAATACATTATCACTCAAATGCTAACGCTTGATGCGTTGTGGTATACTCATCATAAAGCCAAGATGTTCGAGGAACTCTCTTCAGATCATCCATGGGTTGCACACTTTCCCAAAATAATAGTATAGTTTCCACCTTCAATGTTCTTGTTCTTATAGAACTGTTTTATACATATAGCGAATTATTTCAAACAGTTATTAGTGTATTTATTAATATATTGAGGATCTACAACGAATCCCCAGTATATAGCGGATTTTCGTATATAGGTAGTACCCACCCATCATCTCATCCCGCCACCCATAGTATCTTATGCGCCGCAGGCGCTCGTATATAGGTAGTACCCACCCACCACCCCATCCCGCCACCCATAGTATCTTATGCGCCGCAGGCGCTCGTATATAGGTAGTACCCACCCATCATCCCATCCCGCCACTCATAGTATCTTATGCGCCACACGCGCTCGTATATAGGTAGTACCCACCCATAATCCCATCCCGCCACCCATAAATATCTTATGCACCGCAGGCTCTCGTATATATGTAGTACCCACCCACCACCCCATCCCGCCACCCATAGTATCTTATGCGCCGCAGGCGCTCGTATATAGGTAGTACCCACCCATCATCCCATCCCGCCACCCATAGTATATTATGCGCCGCAGGCGCTCGTATATAGGTAGTACCCACCCATCACCCCATCCCGCCACCCATAGTATCTTATGCGCCGCAGGCGCTCGTATATAGGTAGTACCCACCCACCACCCCATCCCGCCACCCATATTATCTTATGCGCCGCAGGCTCTCGTATATAGGTTGTACCCACCCATCATCCCATCCCGCCACCCACAGTATCTTATGCGCCACAGGCGCTCGTATATAGGTAGGTAGTATACCCACCCATCATCCCATCCCGCCACCCATAGTATCTTATGCGCCACAGGCGCCCGTATATAGGTAGTACCCACCACCACCCCGTCCCGCCACCCATAGTATCTTATGCGCCGCAGGCGCTCGTATATAGGTAGTACCCACTCACCACCCCATCCCGCCACCCATAGTATCTTATGCGCCGCAGGCGCTCGTATATAGGTAGTATCCACTCACCACCCCATCCCGCCACCCATAGTATCTTATGCGCCGCAGGCGCTCGTATATATGTAGTACCCACCCATCATCCCATCCCGCCACCCATAGTATCTTATGCGCCACAGGCGCTCGTATATAGGTACGAGTCCAGTAAATTAGGTCTGGACGAGTCTTTGGCAAGATCCAGACCTATTTACTGGACGAATTTTGTAAATTCCGCTATAAACTGGGGACGAGTTGCAGATTCTATTTATTATATGATACAAAATCTCGACAAAACATACTTAAATCAACAAATGGCACGCGAAACTAACATCGGCTTCTATAAGGCATGCGATGACATTTCACGTAACTATGCGTTGTTTCCCAGCATAAAGAAATAGTCCCAGATAAATAAAGACTCTTTGGCGTATTTATTGGCGTATATTTATGACATACCTTTTCAACCTCTTCATTCATTTATAGTTTGTGAGAAAAATATTGGAAGCCATAGTATTTTGAGACGTAGCGTATGGAATGTAAACAGACGACAAACCGGAAGTCAAAGGTCACCTGGCACTATTTGCTTTTATTAAAACGAACGTTTAAATACTATCACAATTTATATGCACATGCAATCTAGAATATGTGTATTTCTTACAAGCATTATTTGTACGTCGCTTGGCATTTAGTAATAGTTTTGAATTTTTTAAATTCGTTGACCGAATGAAAATATAGGCCTACACCCATAGGCTTATAATTGTTTATTCGGCGTCCAACCTTTCGTAATGTGTGTAACTCATTATCTGACCAACACAACCTTCGATCTGGTTAATTACTTTAAACTCAGAAGTCGTATTATTTTTCGCTCAGTTTTAAATTCGCGCACCGACGGGTGCGCGAAAAATAGTATTGCGAGAATATAAATACGAGTAAGGTATCAAAAAATGAATATATGATATCACAAAACCGAATGTATGATATTATAAAATAGTAAGCATTTAGTGGTATCACATATTCGATTTTATCATATCATATACATTGAAATTGTTATATCACTTATTCGAATTTGTGATATTATCATATATTCATTTTGTGATACCAATAATTCGGATGAAAATACTATTTAGATCACTAAATGCATTTAGTGATATCAGAAAATATTAATTGATGTCATCAAATGAGTTTATGATATAAAAAAAATTAAATTGTTGATATCACTAAATGCTTACTATTTTGTGATGTCATATATTCGATTTTGTGATATCAAAAAATGAGTTAGTGATATCTTAAATTAATTTTGTGATATCACATATTCATTTAGTGATATCTTAAAATTTATTATTGATATCACTAAATAGGGAATAAATAGAAGAAAGGCGCCCCATACACAAAAACAACATGTATCAATATGGACATTGTATTAAATAGTTTATGACTCGATATATTAGATTCAGATTCATTTTAATTCTTCTACCAAATACATGATTTTAAGAATATATATAAATATTCATAATCATAGATTCAAAACATATCATTGCTCGCAACCACAGACGATCAAGATGAGATAATAATTACACAGATAATATAACTACACAAGATAATAATTACACAGGAGAGCAATTAGCTCTTTCATTGATGTGGCAAATAAATTGACACAAGTTTCGAATTATATCTGGTTTGCTATTTGAAAGAAGAATGGTAAGTTTTCTCTGATTATGGAAGTTCCAATAAGATTTCTTGATGTACCTTTTTCTGTTTATAATATGGGCTAGTTCAAGTAATACGTGGTATAGATCACCAATTTTCATTTCACAAAACGTGCATTTGCGCTCAGACTGTGGAGTTTTGTTCCATCGCCCGGTCTCTATTGGCGAATAATGGTTCGCCGCCTATATGCATTTCCTTTCCCTGAGTTACTCATATGTAGCGGAATGCCAATCTTGGACAAATTGATCTCTAGAATTTCGTCTATAATTATTCAACAATTTATTTTTGTCAATAGAAGTTTCAGGTTTTGCTACGTAACCACAACTTGATGTAACGGGCGGTAATTAAATTGGAACAATTCGAAATTAGCACACGCCATGCAGAAAAAGCAATCACGAAATATATGACATCAAAATTCAAGACATCAAAATTCAAGATTTATCCAAAAAAAATATTAATACCTGGATGTGGTGACGTAAATCTAACATTTTATTTGACACATTCGTCTGGAAGAATCAGAAGATCTTTTTGGCGATCTTATTCCGGTTTTTTGTTTCATCCGTAAATTGTGATCATTGAGTGATTCGAATATTGTACTCAAATCAAAGTGACAGTGGATATATTTTGATCAATTACACCTGATACACACACATTTTCTTGCAAAGCGATGTCCGTTCCATCATCGATTTAATTATAATATACGTCGATGGTTCCATCGACACTCACACGTGGCATATTGTTAATGTTCATGTTTACTTCAGATTAAACAAATTTCGCTCAAATACTGGAAATTTAGATATAGTCTCCCTTTAAAGCTCATTAGTTTGACCGAAGGAATACAACTAGACTAGAGCACAGTGGATAAGTAACTGAAGCCACGTCTACACACCGGATCTAACTTTATTGGAAACATGCCCCGTGGACGTGTGACAAATAAATTATAAATTCTTGCAGAAAATTGACGCTAAGAACATAACTACCTATACCATATAAACTCATCTGTTTATCTACGATTTCAAAATAATGCAGCGCGTGCTCCGTGCGTAACAATTAACTGCAGAATTGTGCACCCTGGCGAGATATCATGTGACTAATTTATCATAGAAGATTTCCCTACCATGCGAAAAGAGATTACTTCCCCTGTCGCCAAGGACAAAAACTAGCGCCGCAGTGGACAACTTGACAAAGAAATGATGCATGGTCGCCATCTCCGGAAGATTAATCTGATTGGTGGAGGGTCAGCGTGAGGTCAGTCGTATGAATCACGTGATCTAACTTTGCATGCCCTCGTATCGTTTTCGCGGCGTTTTGTGAATATTGTGTGTAGAGAGAACAACACTAACATTGATCACTTCGAAACGATCCAGTATATATTCGGACCCAACTACTCAAAACACTACATGTACATGTACCCTTACTGTCGGTAAGGCGGCGCTATGCATGGTGACAGTTGTTCCACCACCAGATACACAGGGCCGTGCTTATAATATAAGTTATTTGTTGGCATTGTCTATACGGCCGCGTGTCCACCGGACACGTATACATCTGGCATTATTTTTGCAGGCATTGCGATATTGAAAGCTATACTGTGTCAATAAAGTAACGCAAACATGCTAATACAACGAATCTACACCAATGAGAAGTAAAAACATTGTGCAGTTCTACATGTAACGATGCTGCTATACAATTGTTGTAAATATAGGATTAAGATATCTCGCAAGAATCAGTTATACAGGTATTTAAATGCAAATTTCACTGTTACATGTGAAAGTACAGACATTCACTTCTCATGAGGTTAGCTTTAGTAAAGGCGCATGTTAAATGTATGTTGCCATTCATATTCATACACCATAATAGTTTATTTATTACGCAATGCATGCATGCAAAAGAAAAAAAAAGAAAAAAAGAAGATAAACTTGCCAGTGTGTGAACTCGGCTTAACTTAGAATCAATTACATATTAATCCCACGATTCCAGCCGGTATATTAATCCCATCTGTATATTAATCCCAACAGTATATTAATCCCACCTGTTATATTAATCGCAACTGTATATTAATCCCAACTGTATATTAATCACATCTGCATATTAATCCTTAATCCCAACTGTATATTAATCCCAACTGTATGTTAATCCCAGCTGTATATTAATCACACCTGTATATTAATCCCACCTGTATATTAATCACAACTGTATATTAATCCCACCTGTATATTAATCACACCTGTATATTAATCCCACCTGTATATTAATCCCAACTGTATATTAATCACACCTGTATATTAATCACACCTTCATCCCAACTGTATATTAATCACACCTGTATATTAATCCCACCTTCATCCCACCTGTATATTAATCCCACCTGTATATTAATCACACATGTATATTAATCCCACCTGTATATTAATCACACATGTATATTAATTACACCGATGATATTTTATGTATGCCAATGCATATATCTCATTTTCGAAATCTGAGAAATTCGCCGTACTGTATATGTTTTTAAAAGTCGCCGTACTGTATATGTCGCCGTACTGTATATGTTTTTGTAAGTCGCCGTATTGTATATGTCACCGTATTGTATATGTCCCCGTACTGTATATGTCGCCGTACTGTATATGTTTTTATAAGTCGCCATACTGTATATGTCGCGGTACTGTATATGTTTTTATAAGTCGCCGTATTGTATATGTTGCCGTACTGTATGTGTTATGTCTCCGTATTGTATATGTCGCCGTACTGTATATGTTTTTGTAAGTCACCGTACTTTATATGTCGTACTGGATATTTTTTTATTTTAAATGTTCACCTCTAATCCTTTACTTGGAACCATAATCTTACTAGATTTATCATATTTATCTGAATTTTTCAATCCGGATCATATATATTTTAGAAGGATTTTTAATTGATTCTTACATTTACTATGGAATCTTTTATTCAGAGAGAATATTTAAATCACAATATCATTTTTTCTCGTGACCGGGCTGCCTCCGGGGACCACAACGGAAATAATACGGGCTGCCCCTGGGGACCACAACGGAAATAAGCCTACTTAAAGTGCTTTCTGTGTACCCCCGATGGTTAGCCTGTACATATGGAATATTTTTTTATTTCTCGTCAGTGACCGTCTCAATAAAATTTGTCATTCCAACACCTTTCTGCAGTATCACAACACTTAATATATTATTCAACACTTCATATATTATTCAACACTTCATATGTTATTCAAAACTGCTATGTTATATATACATCATACAATATTGTTAAACTCGTTTTTGTCTCAAATGTTTCCACATGTATTGTCTAGTCATCAAATAAAATCTAATCTAATCTAATCTATGTATCTTCTTGAAGAAAAACATTCTTACAATTATGAAACTTTATATTTCATTTGAAACTAATCACTTGAGTTGCGATTCTCGACGAATTCTTTAACTGTCGTAATTGTTTCGGACATGTAGACGCTTTGACCATTTCTGGCACCCACCACCCTCATGTTTTTCAAAAACTTTCCGGTTTATTTACACTGACCCGCCCCCTTTTCGAAGATTTGTGACAAATATCTAGTCGATATTATCCATTATGCTCTAGTCTGGGGTCAAACTCCAGGCAGAGTTATCTCCCATCGCTTCGCTGAGATATCACTGCCATAAGGATATTTGGTCAGGATTTCTTACGTGTTCTTAGTTCTTATGTTTTAAGATTAAAATTGTCTATGTCTGGCTCAGTCTATATTATTTTATCAATACCGAAGGAATTACCATTACTGCAAACTTTTGGTGGTCAAAATAAGATAATAGGTGACTAAATATAGTTCCGACGATGTGTAAAAATAGATGTATCGGTCTGCAAAGTACCATCCTTGTGACAGTGCTATATCGCAGTGATAACGTAGAGGGCGTTGCATGGAGTTTGGTCGATAGCATAAAACATGATCATTGTTTGCTATTGATAATGTGCGGTGCTTTGTTTGGAGACAAATTGAACGAAGTGATCTTTTTTATTTTTAAATGCATATTTTTGTTTTTTGCAATGTTTTATAATTTATATGTTTCTTTTTATTAAAAGGGGACTGTACCATAAATCCGACCATTTATGAGAGCATACTCAACAGAATATATGCAACAAATGATTGAATTTGAGCCATGGATTAGTGCAAAATACAATCATGCATGTGCTCCACGAACGACGCAAGCAACATGGTAATTATAACGAAAATGAATTATGACTTAATAGAATGCTACAATGTCATCCCAGACAATAGTAGTAGTGACAATGTTGCTGGGGTTGGATTGGATTTTTTCAATAGTTTGATATTTCAACCAGTATTTAGTGTGAATTTTGGAACGTTTATAGAACAAAATTCTAATACTTTTGTACGTTCAGTCATTTTTTTGACTCAAATGGTAACCAGTTGGAAAATTACGATAATACATGGGCCGTGTTAGGTTTAACTTTCCAACAGTTGTAAAGTTTGAGTTTGCAGTTGAAAAATTAAGTAAATACCAGTGAAATTCGAATTTAGGTCGGGTTTAATTATTTTGTTATCAGGGTGATAAGTGATAACTCAGGTTATGTTCATCCGATTGCTTTCAAATTTAATATGTGGATTAATCACTCGAAACTACGGGTCAAGTTATGAATTGGTTACTATTTTTGACGGAGCTATGCCTTGTCATCGACTTGGTAATTGCTGAATATTTTGTTGACCGGGCGTTAACTCATGATATTGTTGTCTGGTCGCTTTCAAATTTAGTATGTGGTTAATCACGTGAAAATATAGCAGGACAAGTTCGAATTTGGGTTCGTTTCGATCATTTCTGGCGGAATTATGGCCCTTTCTGACCGGATGATAACTCATCGGATAAAATTCAAACTATGTACGTGGATTAATCACAGTGGATCAACGGACACAAACCAAAACCGGAAGTCGCAGAGTTCGAAGCGATGAATTTGTGTTGTCAAAGTTTGCAGACACTTTCTGACACCGTTTTTGCTACTAATAAACACATTTAGACACCACTTCTAAACAGTTTAAGGTGAATGAATATTTCGTCACTAATATTCGACCCCCGACGGTCAGTTAGAATCAGTTGTCAGTGCTCTACCACGGAACAAATGCAATTTAATCATCGCCGCGCGACGATTTCTTCCACAAAATATCCCAGAAAATGTAAAGTTTCACAATCATCTCAACAACTATTTGCCACAACCATTATACCGATCGAAGCGCCGGTCCTCCTCCCACAAATGCATATATGGAGTATTGTCATGGAATGTCTCAGTATTCCAAATTTCCAATTTATATACAGGCACCAGCTTCGAAATTACGGTCAGGTTAGTCCCAAAAAATTCAATCATTAGTCGCTAAATATCTGTCCGCTTAGTCGTGATTCAACTGAAGAGTACCCTCCACAATTTATCGCAGATTATATATGCTCTTCATTATATTTCTGCGTGGCGGTGACGGTTATGGATCTTTATATTTCCCCGGCTACAACATGATCTTTAAGCGGTGTCTTATACACGCGACACTGGAACTGATATCCAAGTCTGACCATGGTCAGTTGCATATATTTCTTTATCATAATAGACTGATTAATGTGTCATTGAAACGTCATTTGACGATTAAGGCATAAGAAAAAGTTTACATCTAAACTATCCAAAGAAAAACAATCAGGAGGGGACTAAAACGGGTATATGGGGTGTATATACATGTATAGCCATTTTTATATTGGTCCAATTTCCAGTGCAAGAAAAAGAAAGTATTTTGTAATTCCAGGTGTTATATACTTCTGACGACATGCCCACATATCTTCAGTTGTGACCGTTGTGAGACGCAGGCTGGTGGCTTTTCTGAGGCAATTGGCCATGGAATTATATAACATCTAAAGTGAACGTTTGTAACTAAAAGTTCGCGTAACAAATCAGGAAAATACCACCAAAATTGTATGGACACTTCATCGTGGAGGATGGTGTATGCTAAACGATAAACTACTTAATTTACCATTTACCAGTAGCATGCAGGGAGATTATGCAACTAACTATACATTTCTCTAAATTCGCATTCAAATATCTGTCAAGAATCAGCCATGTATTTCTCAGCTCTAATATATTTAAGCGATAACACAATCTTCAATAAACACATATTCTGTAATTCCAAAATGTGTCACCCGAAAATATATAATAGATAGCCACCTATGAGGAATTTGATGACAATTTGCCAAATGATTTTTGGCATCTGCGTGAATGTAGCTTAACAAATAAGCGGATGTACGGACATGCAACTAAAACGATGCGACGATTTTCCATTCGAGGGTAAGGGAAATATATGATATTGATTATTCTATATCCATATGAAACAGGTATTGCAGTTCATAGTAACTGTGGAATTATGCATGGAAAGCCATTTAAAATTGTCCTCATTATCTGATTGGATATCAATAAATGGGGTATATTTCTTTCTTCTGGTACCCGGACAGTTTTTACATGCGTTGCCCACTTGTGATATACCAATTACTATATATCATCTTTTAGTCGAACATTTGTAGGTTCGTGTGTGGTACTATATGTACAGCCTGTCATCACAATGACATGAAACTAATGGGAAGAGAGACAACATTTATGATTTGTTACAATGTGGTATGAGCGCGAATTTATATTGCCATATGCCGATTTATTTACGAATAAAGTGAACAAATTTGATATTCTATTTTCTATGTTATGTATTCCAATCAAATTTTCAGTGGGAAAACAAAAACGAGTTATAAATGTCTTATAATTACCTATTTCGGATAGGAGTCGTGTTTTTTTTTATGAATGTTCATTATTATGAAGGGTTATTATAATGAAAATATTACAAGGTCATAAACTGAATTACACCCATTTAACTTATATATGGCGTATACTTTTCATGTAAACCCCGACGAGGAAAAGCCCTTTGTTTGACTGCAAGTAGGATGTGTCCACATATTGATTCAAAATAATCATATTAATTAATATAGATATATACAGGAATTTAACTTTTTTTTCAAAAATAGAGAAGAATTGGGCTGACATTAAATTTTGTCAACAGTTCATAATAATTTCAACGTACATAATTGGTCGTAAATAAGACCAGTCCTGTCGAGCTTGATACCACGATCCGCATGTAGCCACATGCATCGCTAGGCCAATAGAATAAGCTATATTTGTTTGGATATGCTTTCCAGGTTTTCATGCCTACAGAGAGCGATGGTATATGTCCAATATGCCAATTATCCAAAATATCTTACATTGTTTCTATTTCATTTCATTTTCAGAATATGTGTAAGCATCAGTGCCAGAGACGAGGCTAGATGGTCTATGTTTGACCAGCTTCAAAAGTTCGAGAAAGTCCATTCGCACCCCACCGGTCTGAATTTTCCAACTGCTACCTCAAAGTTTACAACTGTTTGTAAGTTCTTACCTGGTTACCATTTGGCTGAACGTACACAATTATTCGAATTTTGTTCTAAACGTTCCATATTTCACACTAAATACTGGTTGAAATATCAAACTATTGAAAAATATATCCCGACACCACTCCAACCAATCATGTAGCTGCAGCCCTGGTTGGGGATGACATTGTAGCTTCTATAGTACTGAAATTATTTCCTTATAAATACTTTGATCAATGATACTATTAGATTGCCACTTCAATGACTTCAAATTCAATACCGACCTTCCGTGAACATACTGTTAGTTATATTATGTTATTCTAAAATCAATTGTAGGTATGTACCGGAACTGAGAGTCTATATCTGACTCGTTCTGTTTTATTTATTATGATTATTATGATTATGTCCAGCCATTCATATCATGGAAACGTTCTGATGTTATGACTTGTTCTGAATAAACAACTCAGGGAATATATTGCTTTGTTAAAACGTGTTCTTTAATAATCTATTGCACAGTAGGGTGGTCTGGTGTGCAATTATTGGATTGTTCGCTGTTTTAAATCCCGCACCAAGTTGTGACTCTTGAGGAAGGTAGCTCGTACTGTGTCTGCTTCGCACCACTCATGTGTTGAACGAGTACCAATCAGCGTGTTGTACTGTTGAGTATCAGAGCATGTTGTTCTGACCAAACTAGAGCAGCTCCCGCACTAGCTGCAGCTGGTTCATTGGTTTTCTTGTACAAATGACTGGGGTAATATTGTAATGTTTAAAAGCGTATTAGAGCACGTAATTGGTTAATCGCTATATAAAACTGTATTACTATTATTATTATTATTATTAGTAGTAGTAGTAGTATTAGTATTATTATATTTCCTATGGGATTACTACTCGTCAATAATGCTTTAGTATTGAAATAGTTAAACTTATTATCTGAACATTTCCTACGGGATGACTACTCGTCAATGATGCTTTAGTATTGAAATAGTTAAACTTATTATCTGAACATTTCCTACGGGATAACTACTCTTCCATGATGCTTTAGTATAGAAACTGTTTAACTTATTATATGAACATTTCATACGGGATGACTACTCGTCAATGATGCTTTAGTATAGAAAGGGTTTAACTTATTATCTGAACATTTCCTACGGGATGACTACTCGTAAATAATGCTTTAGTTTAGAAAGGGTTAAACTTATTATCTGAACATTTCATAGGGGATAACTACTCTTCCATGATGCTTTAGTATAGAAAGAATTAAACTTATTATCTGAACATTTCCTATGGGATAACTACTCGTCAATAATGCTTTAGTATTGAAATAGTTAAGTTTGTTATCTGAACATTTCCTATGGGATAACTACTTGTCAATAATGCTTTAGTATTGAAATAGTTAAGTTTATTATCTGAACATTTCCTACGGGATGTCTACTCGTCAATGATGCTTTAGTATAGAAAGGGTTAAATTTATTATCTGAAAATTTCCTACGGGGTGACTACTCGTTAAAAATGATCTAGTATAGAAAGGGTTAAACTTATTATATGAATATTTCCTATGGAATAACTACTCATCAATGAAACTTTAGTATAGAAATGGTTAAGCTTATTATCTGAACATTTCCTATGGGATAACAACTCATCAATGATGCTTTAGTATAGAAAGGGTTAAATTTATTATCTGAATATTTCCTATGGGATAACAACTCATCAATGATGCTTTAGTATAGAAAGGGTTAAATTTATTATCTGAACATTTCCTATGGGATAACAACTCATCAATGATGCTTTAGTATAGAAAGGGTTAAATTTATTATCTGAATATTTCCTATGGGATAACTACTCATCAATGGTGCTTTAGTATAGACAGGGTTAAACTTATTATCTGAATATTTCCTATTTAACTACTCACCAATGATGCTTTAGTATAGAGAGGGTTAAACTTATTATCTGAATATTTTCTATGGGATAACTACTCGTCAATGGGGCTTTAGTATAGAAAGGGTTAATCTTATTATCTGAATATTTCCTATGGGATAACTACTCATCAATGATGCTTTGGTATAGAAAGGGTTTAACTTATTACCTGAACATTTCCTACGGGATGACTATTCGTTAATAATGATTTAGTATAGAGGGTTAAGCTTATTATCTGAACATTTCCTATGGGATGACTACTCGTCAATGATGCTTTAGTATAGAAAGGGTTTAACTTATTACCTGAACATTTCCTACGGGATGACTATTCGTTAATAATGATTTAGTATAGAGGGTTAAGCTTATTATCTGAACATTTCCTATGGGATGACTACTCGTCAATGATGCTTTAGTATAGAAAGGGATACGCTTATTGTCTGAATATTTCCAATGGGATAACTACTCGTCGATGGTGCTTTAGTATAGAAATGGTTAATTTTAACATTTACCCCCCCCCTTTAACTCAGTGACGCGGCCTGGAAATAATACAGCATCAACTCTGACATCAATTACCCGGAGAAAGAATAGGTTTCTCCCCCGTCTGTTTAAATAAATAATGGCGGCCTAAAATCGCTAAAACGTCATAGAGGACGTATGTGGGTCCCAATATTTAACATTGCGTTTTCCATATACAAAAGGCTTAATAACAGAGTGCAACGAGTCAATTGGGATGAGAGAGAGGCATTTACACAAAACACACAAACCCCGTCAAAGGGATTCATAACTGCCAATCAAGTGGATTGTTGAAATGAGTCAATTTCAAATATTAAATGTCCTGACTCAGTGTGAAATGTTTGAACACTCGTGGGTTACGGAGGCTTTTAATTTTGACGCCGATATTGCTCCGGGCAGAATTTTTATTCTGCCAAATAGGGCGTGTTTGAACCGAGTGCGCTGAAACGATATGGTCGTCACAAAATTCAGGGAATTCGTTTTAATTTAGAGCGGTTTGTCGTTGTTTAACCTTATCATGACGGGAGATGCGCTGGTGCAGCATTAAAATATTATATCAGTGCATTCTCTTAAATATATGCGAGTCTCCCAACTATACACTGTTTCGGACCGTCCCATACCGTTTCATCAGTTTGACGGTTTTTTACAGTTATTTTATGTGCCCATGAAACTTGTCAAAATTAAATATTTTCGTGATTCAAAGTCAAAATTCAATAGTATATTTATCGACGACCATATTATATACGGCAATAACTCCATACAGTATGACTGAATCTTACTCTGATATTTAATATGTATTATTAATCCGGCATTGATTCTGTGTTATGCAGGTCGGTACGAATATTCATGAGTACGTTATTCTCATTCCGGGGTTACGTTCCCGCTTTAGGTGACACTCCACAGTTTCGAATGATCAGTGGGGGTGATTTTATAGATATAAAGTGCTAGTGGTTTCTGGCACCATTCATGTGGTATGTATATTGAGACAAGGTGGGATATGAATTTGTGTAATTTTAGAAGGTGTTCTAGACTGATGAAAAAATTAAGTGCAAGTGACCTTGACCCCACCCATAGACAGCAGTAGCGTTTTCTGCGAAACAGTGGCTCTAGATACTGGGTCAATTTTTTAGCTCCCAAAATTTGTCATCTGCATTAAAAATTGATTTTCCGGAATTGTAAACGGCGAAAGTTTGAAAATTTTCACATTGATGTTGAAAGCCAGAGGCCTTTGAACCAACATAGGTGACCATGCTTGAAAAAATCTGGTATTCGTGCCCCTTGGGTATGAAAATGCAATATTTTGGTCATTTATTGAATAAATATCACATTTTCGATCAACAGATCAAGGGCCATAATTCTTGATAGCCCATATATATTATGGAAATTGTGTATCAAATTCTGAATGCCTATTCTGTACTAATTCAGGCATATATATATTGTCTATATGGTTTGGGATCATAATCCAGATAAATTTCAATGAAACTGTGGAGTGTCACCTTAGCACTCACATCATTTATTCGCCATTTATCGTTGGCGTTGCGTATTTGATAGCAAACTATTGTTTTTTGGGAAACTGTTACCTTTTCTATTGTGAACAGTTGTTAAAACGGTCTGATTTCGGTTCCTTTGATAACCGGACACGTTTCAATTCTGCGAAAACCGGCTTAATCATTGACAATTTCCACTAAACTCGAGAGTAGAGATTCATGTCAATCAATTATGGCATGATCCGGGGTCTGATTTCATTCGACTCAGTGCTGGTGTTGAAATTGACAGTGTTGTGACACTGGCACATTTACTGACACTAGAAGATACAGGTACAATTAACACGGGCTTCGATGTCAACCAATAGTGACAATAATAACAACAACGACTCAACGAGCAGCTATTACTATCAGAATGTTGACAAGCCAGTTGACAGTGTTCTGAATCTGATTGTTTCAAAGCACACGCATGTACATTTACAAGAGAGGATATGCATGTACATGTACTGTACGCACCAGTGTAATTCACAAGAGCTTCAATGTCAACAACAACACAGTAAATAATGAACTGACGCCGCGCAATGACGGATGTCCACATATCTACCATTCCAACTTTACAATTACATGGACCAATTCATCCCGTGTTCAACAATTTTCATTGAAACGTGTGGATATGAGACATTGTCATCATTCGCCATGTTTTCGTCAAGTTATTACGACAATTTACCAGGAGTACACTATTGGTTGGATGTTCTTATCAAACTATCTTTGGCGGACTCACTGATATTGATACTAAGTGTTGTGATACCAGTATACAGTTTGATGCATCATGCTTTAAAATTTCATAGAAAATTTCCGACTATAGGAGAACATTGTCGCCAAGTCATTGCGCACAGTTATTATGGGATCTGCTGTTGTCTTGAAGGTTCCAATCCCAACTAGCTGTTATTGATATACAGTACCAGTAAAAAGAAATGGTATATTAAGTGCGCTATTTTCGCGCCCAATATCGCAATAATATTGCAAGTGGAAACGCTTATAAGCATGTCGCTTGCGATATTATTGCAATATTTTGCGCTTAGTATCTAAATATTTTGCGCTTAATATTGCGACATCTTGCGCTCAAAATTGTGACATTTAAATCAATGTTTTAGATATGTATATAATTATAGTTGTAAACGCTATATGTACACTCTATGTACATGTACACTATATGCAAAGTATTTATCTAATATAATAATAACACTATCGGGTCTCTATGAAATTTAGCGCATTTAGTATCGCAATATTTTGCATTCAATATTGCAATAATAAGCGCGACAAATTTGTTGTATTGTGCTATAATCACGCCTTTTTCTAAATTAAGCACTCTCAATATCGCAATAAAGGTGCGCCTAAAAATACCACTTCTTCTGACTGGTACTGTATTGTCATGATGTACGGATTCACCTGTTAAAACAAAAACTGTGTTTACAAGTGACTGGACAATTTCACGCCTTACATGTTACCAAAAAGTATGCCATTAAGAGATTTTACTTTTACATGTACATCAAGTTGAGTCTTAACTGTGAAACATGTAGCTTTGTTCTTTTTATGGCTTAAAAGGGCATGCCGATACATGTTTTAGAATGGTCGAAATTAGTATTACTCATAACTGAATAGTGATGGGTTGGCTTATCAGCTATTACTATAGTATTGTTTTTTTTATTTACAGCCATATGTATACATTAGTTAGTGAAAGGCGAACACATTACGCGTGCGCAGTCTTTTTCCGGATTAAATTCTACAAGGCAGATAACAAGCTTGATCCTCTACAAACTGCAAAGTTTCAAAAGTATCGTCTATCACTTTATGCATTGAGGATTTACATTTCATCAAAACTATGATCATAACATAAGAACTAAGATGTATTTTTCAGTTACGAATAATACTAGTTTCGACCATTCAAAAACATCTGAATCGTAATGCCTACCGGGAAATTCTATGGCAAATTAGCATATTAAGAGAAAAAAATTGGTGTTGACCCATGGAAAATACCACTGGTCTGACCTTTATTAGTTACGGTCTTGATATTAATTAAACGGTGTTGAACCGTAAACAAATACAACGGTCTGACAATTACTGGTTACGGTCTGCCAGTTACTTAAACGGTTTTATACCGTGGAACATGCTACGGCCTGACCGTATGTTTAACGGTCAAATGTTGGCAGCGATGTTGCGCGGTCTCAGACCGTTAAAGCGACGGTATTTTTTCTAACAGTGTAGGGAGCATCACATATATATAAAGAATACACTGGCTTACTGTTAGGCCAATGTATTCTCTAATATATGCGAGGTGCCCTATGGGAGACTCGCATATATAAGCGAATGCACTGGCACAGTGTTTTCGCAACATTTCACGCAGCTCGGAAATTATCGTATATTATCTGTCATCGTGTATATATATATTATCTGTCATATATATATATATATATATATATATATATATATATTATATGTCACTTCATCGTGTATATACATATTATCTGTAACCTCATCATGTATATATATTATCTGTCACTTCATCGTGTATATATATTATCTGTAACCTCATCATGTATATATATTATATGTCACTTCATCGTGTATATACATATTATCTGTAACCTCATCATGTATATATATTATATGTCACTTCATCGTGAATATACATATTATCTGTAACCTCATCATGTATATATATTATCTGTCATCATGTATATATATTATCTGTAACCTCATCATGTATATATATTATCTGTAACCTCATCATGTATATATATTATCTGTCATCATGTATATATATTATCTGTCATCGTGTATATATATTATCTGTCATCATGTATATATATTATCTGTCATCATGTATATATATTATCTGTCATCGTGTATATATATTATCTGTCATCGTGTATATATATTATCTGTCATCGTGTATATATATTATCTGTCATCGTGTAGTATATATTATCTGTCATCGTGTATATATATTATCTGTAACCTCATCATGTATATATATTATATGTCACTTCATCGTGTATATACATATTATCTGTAACCTCATCATGTATATATATTATATGTCACTTCATCGTGAATATACATATTATCTGTAACCTCATCATGTATATATATTATCTGTCACTTCATCGTGTATATATATTATCTGTAACCTCATCATGTATATATATTATCTGTCATCATGTATATATATTATCTGTAACCTCATCATGTATATATATTATCTGTAACCTCATCATGTATATATATTATCTGTAACCTCATCATGTATATATATTATCTGTCATCGTGTATATATATTATCTGTGATCGTGTATATATATTATCTCTCATCGTGTATATATATTATCTGTCATCGTGTATATATATATTATCTGTCATCGTGTATATATATTATCTGTCATCGTGTATATATATTATCTGTCATCGTGTATATATATTATCTGTCATCGTGTATATATATTATCTGTCATCGTGTATATATATTATCTGTCATCGTGTATATATATTATATGTCACTTCATCGTGTATATACATATTATCTGTAACCTCATCATGTATATATATTATATGTCACTTCATCGTGTATATACATATTATCTGTAACTTCATCATGTATATATATTATATGTCACTTCATCGTGTATATACATATTATCTGTAACCTCATCATGTATATATATTATCTGTCATCGTGTATATATATTATCTGTCACTTCATCGTGTATATACATATTATCTGTAACCTCATCATGTATATATATTATATGTCACTTCATCGTGTATATACATATTATCTGTAACCTCATCATGTATATATATTATCTGTCATCGTGTATATATATTATCTGTCATCGTGTATATATATTATCTGTCATCGTGTATATATATTATCTGTCATCTTGTCTAAATTAAAAACGATTGTACTTGGGAGCGTGGACAGCTGTATTTGTAATGAATTTGTTCAAAGTAGCAGCTTCTGGGTTTATTTTCGACTATACACACCGATGGGCCAGGTATTTATTTCTTTATTAATGCGAGTTTTTTTTTTCGTCGAAACTGTAGTGACATATGTGCATATTTGGGTTTCCGAAACCCGCCATATCTTAGTTCAGTTTTCAAAGTTGTGTGGTATATATGATTTTTTTTACCAAACAATTCAAACATCACGTCACTCTTGAACGGTTGCTTCGCTGGCAAAATTGTGCAGGTTTAAACTTTTAAGGCTTATTGTTGTTCTATCATCCAAAAATAAAAATCAGTATTAGAAGGCAGCCATTCTTGTACGATACGATCTTATGTTGTCATGAATGTTATAATGTTGAAGCTATATAATACAGAACATGGTAATACATAAAATACGTGACGCATGTGCGGGTTGGGGGAGGGGATGTGAGTCGCTGTGCACTTTCAATGGAAATTGTAGTGTGGTGTTATGGTGGTTCTAATGAGGTTTCTTTTCTTAACAAAACGGGCGAAATCTAGAGTAAAGCCGCATGAGAAATATTACGGGGTGCGAATTCAAAACTGCCAAAAATATTTTCTAAAAAATCTTGTATCTTATGACATTTTCGGTTTTTAGTTATAAATGTGACGGGAACGTGCTTTCGTGCACATTCAGCCAGGAATGTGTGTATTTGTTACAAGCATTGACTCAACATCAAATATCTAAACATGATGTATCGATTCACATGTGAAAATGAATAATGACGTTGAGATTGGCTAAATATATTTTGTCTGTTAGCTATCTAGAATAACCCTCTGAGTTTCATTATTGTTTGGTATAAACTTATGAATCGTACTATTTTTCGCGCAGTTTTAAATTCGCGCACCGATGGGTGCGCGAAAAATAGTACTGTGCGAATTTAAATACGAGTAAGGTAAGTTGGGTGATGAAGAAAAATATGATGAGATCCTTTGTGACTCTGTGTGCACATTTTTCGAATATCCTGTTTGATCCTGTGATATATGATATATAGAGGATCTACAACGAGTCGCCAGTTTATAGCGGAATTTACAAAACGAGTCAAGTAAATTAGGTCTGGACCGAGCCTCTGGCTAGGTCCAGACCTAATTTACTGGACGAGTTTTGTAATTTCCGCTATAAAGTGGGGACGAGTTGTAGATTCTATTTATTACATTATCCAAAACATCGACAAAACATACATAAATCAAAAAATTGGACGCGAAACTAACATCGGCTTCTATAAGGCATGCGATGACGTTTCACGTAACTATTTGTTGTTTGCCCGCGTAAAGAAATAGTCCCAAATTTGGCGCATTTAATGGCGTATATTTAATTACATAACTTTTCAAACTCTTCATTCGTGATAGTTTGGTGGAAAAATATTGGAAGCCATACTATTTTGAGACGTAGCATATGGAATGTTAACAGACGACAAACCGGAAGTCAAAGGTCACCTGGCACTATTTCCTGTTATTAAACGAACGTTTAATATCACAATTTATTGAGTGGGTTTATTGAATGGAATAAGGTTAGGATCATGCAATTATCTGAACCTTGTTAAAAAATTCTCCGTCAGATTGTCTTTCACAAAGCTTCTGATCAGCAACCATACTTTAGAAATTGAGAAAGGCAGACACAGACGACCTAAAGTAGCCGCTGATGAGAGAATTTGCAAAAAGTGTGGGATGGAGGTAGAAACCGAAGAACACTTCATTATGAGATGCCCATTTTATAAAACTCAAAGAAACGTTTATTTGCGGAAATAAGCGACAATATTCAGACCTTTAATACTATGGCTGACCAACAGAAATTCTTAATCATCTTGAGAAATGATGAAACCAAAACATGTAATGTCATCTTCAACATGGACCATGGTCCAACTCTTTCTACTTAACCCTTTACCCAACAGAACGGCCCTGTGCCAAGGCATTCTCTTATATATGCGAGTCGACCATAGGTCGCCTCGCATATATAAGAGAATGCATTGGCTTAACACATATTAAAAATGATAAAATTGTCAAAGAATTAGAAAAATATTATAAAATGTTTTAAAAATGTAAGAAAAAATTCTAAAATTGTTAAAGAATGTAAGAAAAAATGGTAAAAAGTGTTAAAAAATAAATTTTTTTAGGCCAATGCATTCTCTTATATATGCGAGGCGACCTATGGTAGACTCGCATATATAAGAGAATGCATTGGCACAGGGCATAACTGTAACCATCACAATGTGGTCAATGAACCGGTTCCAATGATATCCATATTTGTATGGTGTTATTGAGACAACCAAAGATATTTTAGGCCGTTGAAGCTTTATTTGGGCGTTTTTGGCCGTTTTGTTGGGTAAAGGGTTAAACGGTGTGAATCACCAAACTGAACATTAATATATTTATATTACTATTCTTATAATAACATTTTATTTATGTAACACTTTTGACATTGGCCTCGAGTGGGCGTATCTGTCAATAAATTTATCTTATCTTATCTTATCTTATTCTTACCCATACGACATAAATAGCAAAAATAGACCCAACTCAGCCCAACAATGGTGACGTCCCTGCCTAATACCCCCGCCCCCACAACAGGTACATGGTGACACCATTGGTCATTGCTGTGCAGTGCCTTATTAACACCACCGGTGTATACTGTGGCCCAAATTATAAAATTCCATGGTCCTATGTAGGTTTTATAAATAGATAATTGTTTTTTCCGGTTATTTTGGGACGCGTTAAAGTTTTACTGCGACCCCGAGGCCGGTAAAAGCTGTATAGTTGGAATGTCCAAGTTCTATTGACTATGCCGATGATTTGAGAAGCTTTATTGTTTTAGGATATTGTAGAAAAGCTAATCTCGCCGTGTAAAATTGAGCTATAGCGATGGGATATCTCGCAGGACAACACATTTCGCGTTTTCGTGGGGTGTGTATTCGCTGGATGTCTTATAGGGAAGTCGGTAGCCGAGAGGTAGCGTATTGGTCTCTCGTGCTTGCGGACCGGGGATCGCAACCTGGTCAGGGTATTCTGACAAAAATCAGAACTCGGTCAGATACCAAGTTTGTCAGGCTGAAAAGTCTCATTCGAGATCACTGAATAATGATCCGAATGCAAAATGTCGACTCCCCCCCCCATTACAACACTTGTCCGTGTATGTTGTCGTGGGTGCAGTACGCTGTCCGATCGGGCGCGGACATTAATGGCTGACCCGTGTACATGCCTCGGTGTGTGCACGTTAAAGAATGCTACTGGAGTCACCACAGGGTTATAAAGTTACTCGGCCGTGGTAGCACCTGGACCAGTGCGTCTACAACCAGAATTGGTTCCTGCACTGTAATATCTACAGATACAGACAGTTGCAGTATATAACTACATGTATTATGACGCGTTAATTACGTTCGATGTTTAGGTATGAACACTGGCTGGGTCATGCACACTTGAAGATTTTATGGCGGGAACAATTTTTGTTATGCGTATTTAGAAGCTTTCTGGTTTGGTGAATGAAAAACCTGCAGTAATAAGGCGTCACTCTCACCAAAAAAAGTGCTGAAGGGTACACAGGGTTTGAAAATGTGCTGAAGGGTGCACAGGGTTTGTGATCAGCACGAACACCATTACATAAATTGTGTTTATGAAAGTCTGGCGCCCATTAGCAGTTTGTTTTCAGCACATTTTAATATTCAATGGAACGTAAACAATTATTCTCTGACAGAAATCATGACAGATACGAAGACTGAATGTCCTTTATAATGACATTTCAAACCCTGTCTACCCTTCAGCACATTTAGAAAATCCTATGTACCCTTCAGCACTTTTTTTGGTGAAAGTGACACATTCAGCAGTAATAAGCCGTAGTTTTTTTTGTAATAATTTGAAGGATTAGCTGTTTTAACGGAATTCTGAGGTATCCATGTAACCAATATATTTTATATTATAATTTATATTTATGCCTAATAATATGATCTTGGTGGTGTTACCATTTCTGACTATGGTTTTCTTGTTATAATGCCGGGCATTCTCATTCCGCTGGCTACGTACCACACTTACAATATAATACAATATATAGACCGGGTCCCCCGCGGTGCCAGGCATTGTAACCAGTCTGTAATTAGAGCGCGTAATGAATAGCATTATGGGATTGGACCTGGTCGCCATTAACAATGGTCCATCACGTCACAAGAATACCTCTTTCTGCACGTATATTCACCAATCAGGTGACACGTGATAATTTCATCCGTGACATGCCAATTCATATTCGCGTGTTATTGAGGTCTCTATATAAATCGTTAACGTCTATGGTATTGCGAATCAATCGATGGGTTTTGTGCACCCTCTTACCTTTAGCTTAACAAGGAATTCACAATTAATGGGACCAACTGAGCATAAATTAGAGCAATGCTTGCTTTATATGATGGCTGTGTCCGATAAACAAAGTCATATTATGGACGAACAGCAGTTGGTCTGCGGGACAGCGATTTGCTGAGTGACTTCTAGTTTACTTACACTAAAATATGCCAAGTGATCCCTCCATTTGTAGTTTTGTCTGTATTGTTCTTTAAACAAAATCGGACTGACTCACGGCAATTTTATTGTTTCAGTTTGGAGAAATGTAACACTTTATTCACAAAAGTGTTTTGTTGTGCTAAAAAGTGACTCGATTGAGAACTAGCCGTTTCTTTTTAAAAGTTGATTTATTTTGTCATTTTAATGAATCGAGTAATGTTTAACCCTTTGAGTGCCACGGGCCGATCTCATCGGCCCTAATGTACGTTCTGTAAAATCGGCCCTAAAAAAGTAAAACAAATATATATATATATATATTTATTTTTTTTGGTTGAATTTTTTTGGAGTATGCTTAAGCATGCTATATGGCATGTTATAACTCAAAACTATCACCAAGTATTCATAGTAATAATTTTGATGCCCATGAAAAACGTAAGATTCCCTCGCCCATAACCTACAAAATAAGCCTGTTAAAGAATATAAGAAACAATTATTAAAATTGTAAAAAATTGTACAAAATAATAACAAATGATGAAAAATTGTTAGGCCAATGCATTCTCTTATATATGCGAGGCGACCTATGGTCGACTCGCATATATAAGAGAATGCATTGGCACAGGGTATATGGGTTGATACAAAAAATCGGACCTGGCACTCAAAGGGTTAACACCATTGCTAAGGATATATAGTAGTCATAGACAATGCTGCTGATTAGGCCTAAAACTGAGGTATTGTTTTTTTGGTAACCTGTTCCTGAACAAAAATGGGAGGATAGGAATTTTATTTAAGAGGAAAGTAAAGTGGCAACAGTTGAACGGGGAATTTAGTTGTTAATTTTTGAGAAAAGATTGATCAAACCTTATAAAGCGCATGTGATCATATCATACCTTTTTGGAAATAACAGATTGCTTTATATCTGTTATAGACCAGAGGTGTACCTGATGAGCTGCTGTGGCCAAACATTTTTTTATAGGACCAACTTTCGGTACAAAAATATGATTTCGGAACGGACTTAGTAAACATTTTCCAAACAATTGATTCCTTCTGTGTTATCAAGCTAGTACGATAAGTCAAAAAATAAACACTAAAAAAATAACAAACGACAACCTATTTTATATATACATTTAAAAAATTGTTTCATTACTCTATATATTGCCTATTTCAATATTCTCATCCAATGCACACTACGATGACCTTTAACTATATTTATCGGGAACTACAGGTATATATACTCATCCAATGCATGCTACGATGACCTTTATCTATATTTGTGTAACTATGGGTGTGTAACTTCTCTGTATACTCAATATATACATGTATATGCCTTATACTATTATCGCATAATTAAAACTTCACATAACCGATGAATAATCAACCGTTCTACTATCCTAACTGTTTTTGTTGACTTTTAGATAGCCGTGGGTTCACGCCTTCCGGTTACCAGTCGATGCATCACGCGGGTTTTTATCTGCCTGCTCGGTGTGTCGGTGTGGTGCTTGCGGACCTTGCCAATAAGTTATCATTCCTGACATCCCCTTTGACATAATTGCCATAAACCATAAAACATATCATACTTTTTTGGAAAGTTTGAAGACTTATCTAGAGACAACGCGAAGCGGAATTATGATTTGCATCCCAGGTTGGATTTTATTGGACATTATTAAAAAGTAGGTCATCATTTTTTATCGTTGTTTATAATATTTCCATCAAATGTCACAAAACAAAACATTAATTGAAAAATCTGCTTTCCGTTGTCACTAAATATATGCTCAAATATTAAAACAAGACATGAAGTATTAATCTACGGATTGTAAATATTGAGTAATCTTGTCTTGAAAATTAACACTGAAAAGACTGAATTCCCCATTTAAATGTTGCCACATTATCTCCCTCTTAAGGGTCAGATGCACGTTTTGTCAAAATTTCCTGGTATTTCAAAATGGATTTTCTCAAAATCTGCTGGGATTATCTTTGTGAAATTTAGTATACGCGATTATTGTGACACAATATTTAAGACCCATAGACCAATAGGATATTATAACCTCATATACTTTACTTGTATGCATGAAAATTATCTAAAATTTCACTATTTTCAGGTACCAAGATCTTGTGTAAAATATATTTTTTCTAAAGTGTAGTTCATAGATCCATGATATCATAATTGTCTCAAGATCATGAGAGGAGACTTAATTATTCTTTATTTGTGAAATTTAATGCAATTTTCATTAAGAAAGGCAATACCCATAATACATTTTATGTATTGGAGGGTTTTCATGCCATGCTTGTTGATCAATGAACAATTGGGCTGAGATGAGTTCTGGGTCATGGGTCCATAACCAAGTTAATGCTGACCACCATATCTCGTAACACTGTGGCCTATTTCCTGTTGATTGCCCCCTGCCTGAGTGGACCACATTGCATGTCAACATTTGTTTGCATTGGGCTGGAATATTTGTGACTGCTTTATTGTTCATTATAATATATGGGGGTATGATGCTATATTATGAAATTAAAAATCTAACTCAACATTATGATACAAATGAAGCCTCCTCTCATAGAGCCAAGACAATAATATATTTGGTTATTGGAATTTTGTGTGAAATAATTAATTATCCTAGCAGTTCTTGGTACAGAAAGGGAAAAAAAAAAATTTCAACCTCTCAAATGTATTAAAATCCATTGTCTTGTTTTTGTCTTTTAATAATTGCTCAGATTCTACATACAATGAAGATGATGATATGTGAAATTCAGGATTTTGCCAGATATATCCAATTAAATTCTTTGTTGAAAATCTCTTGCAATTTTTGGTTGGATTTATGCAAACCGTGCGGGTTCTTCTTAAAATGTGATTTATTTATTTGTCACTTTATGAACAGCTGCATAATGCTGTTTTGTTTCAAATAAATGCTGTTGGTCGGCCTTGATCAGGCCTATAACAAAGCCTGTGTTTTGGGCAACATTTTCCTGAAGAAAAAAAAAAAACAACAAAATAGGTCTGGTAGGAGAATTGTTTTAGATTTTACATTGTATCTCTCATGATATAACTTAGTTGGATGTTAACTGCGGTCCATACGCCACAGAAAAGAGTATTTTGTTTAATATGCAGGCGCAAATACATTTACTTGTATACCATCCCGCTGATACCATATATGGTGGCTTAGAGTTTTGTTCAAACTGGCATGCCCTCATTGAATCCGTCGTCCATTTTAAAATAAAAATATCACAGGAACAACTCAATCATCTTTGAAGACCACCCATTCAGCATGTCTCAGCTAATCTCTGATGACGAAGGACTCTTGAGCATTAATTGGTTCGCCACCTTTAAGTTCGTATCGATCTGGTCTCCTATTGTCGTCTGCTCACTGAAGATTCCTTTCGAACACTATCTTTGTTGACCCACTTGAAGCATCATCGAACCTGCAACAATCTAATGCATTTTGTGACTAATTATAGGTACATTGGAGCAACGAACCAATGGAAATTAGCATTCTATCGAGTGATTAATAAATTAAGAAATTCAGGGGCGTGACTAGAGGGTCTCCGTAGGGGGGGGGGGGTCCACATAGGATTTTCTATCTGCTCCCCGTTGATCCACACCCGAGTTTGGGAATTTCTATCTGCGCCCGCTCCTTGGGTTAGTATTTTACAATTGGTACCTCAAGGTTTCCAACTTTTATAATTTCCGTCCTGACACTCCCTCATAAGGTTGGAAAATGCCCAACTCATTTCCAAATTGATGTCCAACTGACCATTTCAGTGAAAATAATTGCCCACTACATGCATTAGGGAAATTTAACGACTCTTGGTTTGAAGTCACGTGGCGGTTTACACATAATATTCGCTTTTGAATTTTTCCCAGTGTCGAAATAGGTCGATAACTATCTGAACTACCTTTCTACGAACATTCTGTAAACCAAAAAAGACGCATTGGAGTAATCAAAAATACAACTATGAACACGGTGTTTCAAAAACAGCCATTTGCACGACATGGAACAGAAATGAGCGTTCCATGTCAGTCTATTCTTGATACATAACTGTATAAATAAAGAGCGTTTGTCTGACTTATGGCGAAAAATTAAAACCGGACACATGGACGACAATGTCACGACATCACGTGTGGCAAGCCAAACACAAGAGTTCTTATTTGCTGAAATTTTGACGAGTAGCTTGCGAAAATCGTCAACAAAACTACCGCTCTGATCCCCCATTCTGCCATTAAGTTTTTAGTGCGGGAATTGTTCTCAAAGCACATAAGAAATTTGACTTTCGGGCGATCGGTTTTCGGCATTTTTGCTGGAAAATCCCGTGCTAAATATAGAAACCATAGACTAGGACCCAGCCGGTGACAAAGGAAGTATGACTGGTGCGCTCTGGTAGAGATTGACATAAAACATAAACAAGTGCACATAAATCGTTTGGCGTCGTTCCAAGCTGAGTTTAACCCTTTAGATTCTAATGTATTCTCCAAGTCAGTTAAACGTGTACATCAGAATGGTCTATTATTGCTTTGGAGGGGTGTTAATGTGATACAAGCAGACGACAGATAATTAAAAGTACAGAAGGAACCATAAATGTGACCCGCCATATCAAATCCAGTCGGAAGTTGGGATTTTTTTGACCCTGTGCCAATGCATTCTCTTATATATGCGAGTCGACCATAGGTCGCCTCGCATATATAAGAGAATGCATTGGCCTAACATTTTTTTTACAATTTTAATACTTTGTTCTTGTATTCTTTAACAATTTTATAATTTCACCCATACAGAGCCCCATGCAGACAAACATGAACAGACGACACTCTTCTATATGATTCTATATATGTGTGGGGCTCACTGCAGGGCAATGGATGTTTTTTATTTTATGTCCTAAAAATTGTTAGAAACATTTATTTAAAAAAACATGATAAAAATTGTTAGACCAATGCATTCTCTTATATATGCGAGGCGACCTATGGTCGACTCGCATATATAAGAGAATGCATTGGCACAGGGTAAAGAAATCCCGACTTCCGACTGGATTTGATATGGCGGGTCACATTTATTGAAGGAAATGTTTGGTTTATTGAACTTATTATCTGAACATTTCCTCATAACTACACTCTTATGACTAATGTGTAGATTTTCTGCACAAAATGTGTAGCCCTGCTACACAATCATCATTCATTTTTTATCTTAAACACATTTGTGTAGTATATGTGGAGCTTCATATACCTACACAGATTGTCTAACAATTTGTACACAATAAATGGGTAAATTTCTACACCTGTTTGCATAACATCAACATATAGCCCTTACACATTTTGTGTAGATTCTTACACACAAAGATCGTAGACAAGAAATGTAAGTTCAGTATTCCGACCTGTGGGTATAGTATTAATGATCTATGAAGATTTATTTGTTAAACCTTTTATGGACACAATGGTATAGTTTTTGTTTTAAATAAACAAACCAGGGCCGTGGCGTGGTTGCATAATATTAGTATTATTACAACAATCATAACACGAGTCTAAGGGAAGTAATCGCCATGAAAGTTTAAAAAAATAAATCCTCATATATCACTAATACTATACCAACAAGTCGGAATTCTGAACTCACAATCCTTGTCTACGATCTCTGTAGATTGTATTCTGGAAAAAATCTCACACAATATGGCCGCCATGCATTAGACGTTATAAACAATATGGCCGTCATGCATCAGACGTTATAAACAATATGGCAGTCATGCATAAAACGTTATAAACAATATGGACGTCGTGCATCAGACGTTATGAAACTGAAAATATCACAACGCTCATGAGGTACTTTATCTGAAGATTTCCTCATAACTACTCATCAATGATTAGTTAGTATATAACGGGTTAGTAAGGTATATAACTACTCATCAATGATTAGTTAGTATATAACGGGTTAGTAAGGTATATAACTACTCATCAATGAGTATTTAGTATAGAACGTGTTAATAAGGTAACTACTCATCAATGAGTATTTACTATAGAACGTGTTAATAAGGTAACTACTCATCAATGAGTATTTACTATAGAACGTGTTAATAAGGTAACTACTCATCAATGAGTATTTACTATAGAACGTGTTAATAAGGTAACTACTCATCAATGAGTATTTACTATAGAACGTGTTAATAAGGTAACTACTCATCAATGAGTATTTACTATAGAACGTGTTAATAAGGTAACTACTCATCAATGAGTATTTACTATATAACGGGTTAAATTTGCCATCACCTATTTGAGACCATACAACCACAATGTCACCCCTGGTTAAGTTATCCTGCGAATGTGCTATGATGCGATTGGGTCCTACTGAATTGACATGATGCTGTTAAGGCAAACTGATGATGTTAACAAAACGGACCGTTATTTTGTTTGTTTAATTAAAGTTGGGTCACCGCTCCCGTGAACAATGCTAATGCTTTTCAGTCGTCGTGTTGGGTTACCTCCCGTGTACAATGGTAATGCTCTTCAGTCGTCGTCATGGTTACCGTTTATGTGAAACAATGGTAATGCTCTTCAGCCGTCGTCATGGTTACTGATCCTGTGAACAAAGGTAATGCTCTTCAGCCGTCGTCATTGTTGCCGTTCATGTGAATAATGGTAATGCTCTTCAGTCTTCGTCATGGTTACAGTTCCTGTGAACACTCATAATTCAAATCACAGACGAATTAATTAACCGAATTGATTAACTGGAGTCATGATTTTTTGCGAAAACCCTGTGACAATGCATTCTTTTATGCATGCGATTCGACCAGAGGTCGCCTCGCATATATAAGATAATGCTTTGGCCTAGCCAATTTTATATTATATTATATATATATATATATTTTTTTTATTCCTCCATATATATCCATATTGTTAAAGAATGTAGAACACAAATTTATAAAGAATGTAAGAAAAAATGACAAGAAAGGCAACTACCCACAATTAATGTTCTATATTTGAGAATGTTCATGTCATGTCTGTTGATCAATGAAACAATGGTCTGAGATGAGTTCTGGGTCATGGGTTCATAACCAAGTTAAAGCTGTCTACCATATCTCTTAACACTGTGGCCTAATTCCATCAGAGAGCACACTTACCCGTACGGAGCCTCTCACATACATGAGCAGACGACACTCGGCAATACAAGCTGCCACATATATGGGGCTCCACACAAGAAGCCCCGTGAACAATGGTAATGCTCTTCTTTGATTGTGGAATCATTTTACTCACCTTGATTGCTGAAAACCCTGTGCCAATACATTCTCTTATATATTCGAGTCGATCATAGGTCGCCTAGCATATATATAAGGGAATGCATTGAACCAACAAATTTCATATTATGTTTTATAATTGTTAAAATGATAAAAAAAATTGTTAAAGATTGTAAGAAATAATGTTAAAAAATTATGAAAAATGTTAAAGAATTTAAGAAAAAAATATAAAAATTGATAAGAATGTAAGAAAAAATAAAATATGAAACAAACATTAAATAAGTAGATAATCCAAAAGCAAAAGTGCAGCTGCTCCGTCTGACATCAAAGAGCACACTTGAGTCGTCGAGTTGGGTTACCTTTCCCGTGAACAATGGTAATTCTCCTCTTTGATCGTAGAATCATTTTCCCACCTTGATTGCTGAACGTGCGGCCGTGGTGTGTTCTGTTATCCTGGATAAATATTAACGTTACTGTTTAAATATACCAAGGCCCGATATACCGCGATCATCTGAGATTGGTGAGAGAAAGGCAGCAACTTGGACTCTCGCGTCAGCCAAGACACCAGGTATCTTCTGCGCCCAAGGTCTATTAGGTGTGACGAAATTAGATGGCATGAACACATCATAACGGCCAGGTAATGTTAGACTTTCGATGTCAAATCTATTGTAGATACGACATATTTACCATATAGTGCGCAAAAGCCCATCAGGATCGCATTGATATTAAAGGTACTCATTCCGATTCGATGGTCCCATATCATCAGATTCCAAAACAACAACTTTTGAAATGCCGCTTCGGTTATCAGAATCGAGTAATTGCTAAAAATAATACTAACCATAGTCAACTATAGTATAAAATTGCCCAACCCCCTGTTATATATGAACGTTTTGTCAAATATCTGACACAAAAAAAGTCACTTGGTTTTAGAATTATCCATCTTCATTCGCAATTTGGTCCGAGACCGTCTTCTCGTCGACTGTTTACTGGGCAACTAAAATTATCGGTGGTGAAAAAAAAAAATAGATTCAAAAATCGATACCTGATCACTCTGAGCTTTGATGGGTGAATTCCTCGACTCGAATCAAATATTGTTTACCCCTGAAGCCAAGGAAATAGTAATTTGCGAGCGTTAACTCAGTTTACCCATCTTTAAGTTCTTGGTTCCTATTTGTGAACATGTTTCCACTGGCAAAAAAATCAGGCTCCGCTTGGGGCAGGTTAATATACAAGCTGAACTCTTTTGGTAGATTCCATCAGCTCTGATCGAAAATATACCACGCTCATCTAAGATTGGTGCATGGGGATGGCGACCCTGTGCCAATGCATCCTCTTATATATGCGAGTCGACCATAGGTCGCCTCGCTTATATAAGAGATTACATTGGCCTAACAATTTCTTTTTATAAATTTTTCAACTTTTTATCATTTTATATAATTTTTTATCATGGTTTGTCACATTGTCGAACCATTTTTATCATTTTTAAAATATAATTTTATAATTTTTTTCTTATATTCTTTAACAATTTTATAACTTTTTTTAAATCTTTTTTTCTTACATTCTTTAACAATTTTATAACCTTTTTTTATCATTTTTTCTTACATTCTTTAACAATTTTTATCATTTTTTCTTCTTCCATTTTTTAACAATAATAAAAAATAGTAACATTTGTTAGGCCAATGCATTCTCTAATATATGTGAGGCGACCTTTGGTCGACTCGCGTATATAAGATAATGCATTGGCACAGGATTCTGTAAAAAAATTCGTCTCGCATATATAAGAGAATACATTGGCCTAACCATTTTTGTTTTTTATCAATTTTTCTAATTTTTTATCATTGAATTTCACATATCATCTTCACTGTAAGTAGAATCTGAGCAATACTTAGCACTTACTAAGAGACGACAAAACAAGGGATTTTAATACATTTGAGAGGTTGAAAATACTACTTTCTTTTTTGTCCCCTTCGGTACCAAGAACTGCTAGAATAATCAAAAATTCCACACAACACGAACACCCCAATCACCAAATAACTTATTGCCTTGGCTCTATGAGAGGAGGCTTCATTTGTAGCATAATGTTGAGTTAGATATTTAATTGTATAATATAGCATCATACCCCATATATTATAACGAAGAATAAAATATTCACAACGATTCCAGCTCAACGGAAACAAATGTTGATATGCGGTGTGGTCCACTCAAGCCGGGATAAATCAACTGGAGTTAGACCACAGTGTTAAAGAGATATGGTGGACAGCTTTAACTTGGTTATGAGCCCATGACCCAGAACTCATCTCAGCCCAATGTTTCATTGATCAACAGACATGACATGAACTGTTGATAATGATTCTCAATAAAGGAACATTGTTTGTGGGTAGTAACCTTTCTAAATGAAAATAATCATTAAATATCACGAGCCAAGAATAATTACGTCTCCTCTCATGATCTTCAGATCAAGCCTTGAAATAGTGTGTCTGTCATTTGCAGAATGAGGTCCCCAGAGGGTGAATTTAGTGATGCTACCCCGCATAGCGGGCTAGCATAACCAAATTCACCCTCTGTGAACCTCATTCTGCTGAGGTGTAAGCAGAATGAGGTTCCCAGATGGTGAATTTGGTGATGCTAGCCCGCTATGCGGGGTAGCATCACTAAATTCACCCTCTGGGGACCTCATTCTGCAAATGACAGACACCCTATTTCAAGGCTTGCTTCAGATATGATATCACGGATATAGGGACTGATGAAAGAACCGATAACATGCACTATTCACCAGCCCGGTAACCCGGGATCGTCTGCACATACGATAACATGCACTATTCACCAGCCCCGTAACCCGGCATCGTCTGCACATACGATAACATGCACTATTCACCAGCCCCGTAACCCGGGATCGTCTGCACATACGATAACATGCACTATTCACCAGCCCCGTAACCCGGGATCGTCTGCACATACGATAACATGCACTATTCACCAGCCCCGTAACCCGGGATCGTCTGCACATACGATAACATGCACTATTCACCAGCCCCGTAACCCGGGATCGTCTGCACATACGATAACATGCACTATTCACCAGCCCCGTAACCCGGGATCGTCTGCACATACGATAACATGCACTATTCACCAGCCCCGTAACCCGGGATCGTCTGCACATACGATAACATGCACTATTCACCAGCCCGGTAACCCGGGATCGTCTGCACATACGATAACATGCACTATTCACCAGCCCCGTAACCCGGGATCGTCTGCACATACGGGTACGTTCACACACTGGCAAGTTTGTAGGCATTTCGTCATAGAGAACGATATGATGCCAGAACATGAACGGAGACATGCATATAACATGCATCTGTATGTCTGTACCACCTATATACCTATATACATCTATATATACACCTATAAATATATATAGGCCAGGACATGAACGGAGACATGCATATAAGATGCATCTGTATGTCTGTACCACGGCTTACTATGTATGTCTGTACCACGGCTTACTATGCATGAGAAGTATAATATATGTAGTTCCACCTGCAGTAATGCTACCGGAATTTGCCTGTAAATAGCATGCAATTATCTCGCAAAAAAAAAAAAAATCATGCAGGTATTTGAAGGCAAATGCCAGTAGCACGACACGGTAACAAGTGGAACTACATAAATTTTACTTCTTAACTCGTTCGCTTTGGTAAAGATTTGATTTAAACATATTTTATTGTATATCAATTATTTACATGGGGATTGGGACACAAGTTTTGTCAATTTAGTGACGTCCCTCTCCCGCACAAGAGGTATAACATAACATTTAAACAAGATGACAGGATGAAATTTGTGAACAATCAAGCAGGGAAACAGAGTGAATATTTGTACAGAGTGTGCTATGAGTGGAGTTTTATTGTGTCCAGTATTTCCCTCACGTTGGTTGTCATAAGTTGTGTCTAAAAAGGCCGGGCATTTAAATTTTTAATTGTTTTCAATGATAGGTTGACATAACAGAGAAAAATTTATGATCGAAATTACCCAAAACGTTTAGTTGCAGTAATGTAGGACTGTGCAATATGAAATAGCAATATATTTCTTCTGTGGTCATTTTCAGAGATTCCACAGAGAAGATGCTTAATATTTTCTATATGAAAGTTATTTGTTTCAAGTTTGTGGTAAAATATTCTCCTCTGATTGGTGAACAATGGACAGTGGAAGAAAAAATGACTATCATCCTCCTTCGGGAAGCCATTGACATTTAGGACTATCAGCTATGTGATTATTTTGCATGTCACTCTTTGGTAAAGATGTATGTGTCAGTTCAATTTCTGGCACCATATCTGCACTATCCAACTGTTCATGTATCAGACATGAAATGCCCAAACTAGTGACAAAAGTTAGGGTGAGCCACCCCTAATCAATACGTCCCTGTTGGAACTCAGACACTTATGACCAGCGGGACCCATTTCGGCCTCCACTGTCATGTGGTTTCGACAAACTCCAGTCATTTTTAAAGACTCAACTCAATACAATTCATGTGAAACATCAAAAGTTCTTTTTGTTCCAGTGGAAATCGCTGGAGGTGAATTCAAACACTCGGCTATACTGTTCCGTTGTGGTCGGTATAGTGTGTGCTTATAATAATGCATATAGACCTATCATTGTTCGCTGATATTCTTTGTCGTATGTAAATAAAGGATTGAAAAGATTGGCTACACTATTATGTTATAATAGCCTTCAGCGTATCTTCTATTGAGAAATGCCTTCCCGTGCAGACATCCATGGGAATTATAACACAAGAGCGCATGAGATGTGGGCAGGGGGGGGGGGGGGATCCAGTGGCCCAGTCCGGCTGCATTGCCCCATCGTTTTGAGTACTACTGGTATTTTATTACCAAAGTTCGCTGGAACCTAATTGGAATTAGCCATACCATCATAATCTTCATTATGTAACGCAGAGTTAGGAGATGAATTCCACGTTATCTTGAAGTGTGGAAGATTAAAGTGTTTGAGAGAAAGATACATCAAACCATACTATTTCAATAGACCAAACACTTCGAAGTTTAACCAATTATTCAATCAAAATAGCGAGCGCAAAACAAAAAACCTTTCGGTATTTATTAAAAAGATTTTGGAAATTTTCAGAAACTCCCGAGGCTTACGCGCATGTGTGCGCGTTCACATTTGTAGGTGCTCGAGTAAACACATGTATATTAGTAAATAGAAATTCGTTGATACACACCATATACCATATATTGGTAAATATATTATCTGATTATGATGAGTAAACAAGTATACATCAATTAAACGCGACATTGATGTATTATAATATTTATCATAATGATTTTCTGTGTATGTATACATGTACATGTATTAATGATGGTAATTGTGTCATATGTAATTGTCTCTGTAGTGTCTTTTATGGTGACCAGAGTTATTATTAAATTGAATTGAATTGGGTTCTGATGCTTTCAATTAGAAATGGTCCAACAATGTAGGGTATGCACGATTTGAATTGTTTATCTGTTGGGAAGTTTGAGATAATAAGGGTGTATCCATGGCTACGGACCTATTGTCAGGAAATTTATCTTAATAACAATAATGTCTAGTGTAAGGCATGAAACAATATTTCACAGATTGCATTTGAATAACCACCATTTCCCAGAGAATAATGAAACAACCTGGATCTTATCCTTTTCTTTAAATTTTGAGGTCCGAACCCATGTATACATCTTTGACTACTTTAACCACTTAAACTTGGTATATCCCTTTCTGATCATCACTACCATCTCTTTACTATATCCTCATGAGCGCTTATGAATACGGGGAGAGGATCATCAATAAGTTGCATAACTCGTACTCCAACCCCCTGTTGCCACATCACATGTATAAATATATATAATTTGCAATTTAATCCAATATATTCGTTGGCACAATAAATATGTTACTACTTGAGATAATAATTGCGTTACAACTAAGACCATCTTGCTCAAGTCACACCCCTGGTTCGACAGTGTTACAATGCAATTGCCAAATGCAAAATATTTTCATATACGTACTTGCGAATGTCTGTCTGTCCTCTATATAAATTGATAGGGGCCACATAGAAGCTTCCCAAAGGGGTCTGACGGGGGACAAAGAAGGTGAAGGTGAAGATTAAACATTTCTTAAGCACTTGATGCCGTCGAAGTCGGGGACAGAAATTTAAATATTCATAAACGATGCCGTCTGAGTCAGTGGTGGGGTTTTGGTTGACAGTCAGTACCATAATTTTTATGAATATACGGCCAATATTACGACATCAACGAATTCTTCGATAACGAAACAAATATTTAATGATAATATTCGTAGAAAACTTCCGAAAAATATCAATCGGCGTGTTCCCACAAGGAACAAACTTAGAACGTACAAAACATTAAAAACAAAGACTTCTTCAGGGGATTATTTCAATGTCATTTCAGTCCCAAATCATCGGGAATCCCGGACAAAATTAAGGATTAGTTGCCACACCCTTGGGCATCGAGCGCGGATGCTACCTTGACCTCGACGAAGCGGACCGAATTTGGGAAACATGCATTGAATCGACAACGAAGAACACTTTCTTATTTAATGTACTTCTCTGTCCGATGAGCGCGCCCTAGTTTACGAGAAACTGCCACCCAATTTATTAAACATCCCCAACGAGATACGATTTAAACAAATAATGACCAATTCAAACTCAAAAACTCTACGGGCCCTGGTATACTCACCTGGTACACTCACCTGGTACACTCACCTGGTACAATGTGAATTGAAAAAGAAAGGGGTTTGGCAACCGAGTGACGAACTCTCAAATCGAGTCGAACTAAAAAGAAACAAAGACTCTTTTACTTGAAACCATGCCTGTCTGAATGGTATATATCCCAATCACATATATATTATTCACCACTTATTGTGGGCGTATTATAGGCTGTATATACTATCATATATTATCCTATACCCTCATATACCGTTGCTGTTACTTCTTAACTGCGTCGTTTCATGTAGTCCGTCAATTCATGGCGGGAGCAGGGGGGGGGGGGCGCACAAAAGTTTTATCATACAGGGCCGGGTGAGTGGGTCTGAAGAGGCCCGAAAAAATGAGTTTGTGCAAAAAAAATTCTATTCACATTTTTGCCCTTGTTTTAAGTTGTTTTCAAATTTATTCATTAATAATTGTGTTCTAAGGCAGGTTATGGCCTTTACAGACACTTAGGAACAGGGTAGGTATAGGATATACGTAATACAGGGGAGATCTTCCAAAAACATACCTATACCGGGCGGGGTGGGTGCATCTCAGAGGCCTGAAAAAAATTGTTTGTGCAAATTTTTTTCAACCCACATTATGGACATTGTTTTAAGTTGGTTTCACTAATAAATGTGTTCTAACATAGATTATGACATTAACCAACACTTAAGAACATATGTAGGTTTACGATAAAGCACTCTCTGGTGCCAATAAAAGTGATGACTGAACAGGAGTGCTGGTTTGCATTTCACCTCAAATTAATATTGAATAGTGCCTGATAGTGCTGGCATTTTCACTCTGGCATGTCTAATGACCAAATAATACTAGTGCTGCAGAGTGCTGGCTAACAAAATACATCAAATTAAAAAATAAACATGCCAGCCTAACAGTTTTTTACAATTTTAATAATTTTTTCTTGTATTCTTTAACAATTTTATAATTTCACCCATACAGAGCCCCAGACAAACACGAGCAGACGACACTCTTCTATATGCTTCTATATATGTGTGGGGCTCCCTGCAGGGTAATGGATGTTTTTTATTTTATGTGCTAAAAATTGTAAGAAACATTTATTTAAAAAAATTGTTAGGCCAATGCATTCTCTTATATATGCGAGGCGACCTATGGTCGACTCGCATATATAAGATAATGCATTGGCACAGGGTAAAAAATAGGATACTTGTTTTATTTTGTGTCGAGCTGGGTAAAAATCATTAATCGGAAGCCATTTTGTGCGGTATCGTTTGCCGAATAGAATTGCATGGGTGGACGTTTCTTGGTCAGGATACCAGTCTATAAGCCTTGTCACCGAGTCACGGCCACATTGGATCCATCCATGCAGCTCCGTACCGTGGTTTTAGTGCTACAGGTCAAAGTTCTGGAATAGCATTCACATATGGAGCTTGTGAATATTCATGAATTCATGTATGGAATGATAATAACACATATTTGAGGATAAATTTATATGACGAATGTGTTTTTATGTCGTTTTTGCCCCCCCCCCCCCCCCAAACCTTTTTTGACTGATAAACTTTTGGTAAAACTGCTGTAGCTATGCACTGAATTACTCTGACTTGGGTTCTGTCATTACGTACTCTCAGCGTGTATACCAAGGTGTAAATTCCTGTTTCGCCTGGGCGCTGGAGTTCACGTTGGGGGTTTTATTTATAGAAAAATGGAATTTTTGGGACATATTTAAAAGTCGAACTGCGCGACCCGCGATCGCGGAGTCCGAGTCCGGTATAAAAGGTGTAGTTGGGAATTTCAATTTCGTTTATTGTCGTTAACATGTCAATAATGTTAATTTTTGGTTTGTGATAAGCTATGCCAATTACAAATAAAAGAAATGAAAAAGATAATTTGTAAGTCTTATATTTCAACTTTTATAGATATGTTTCGTTATGCAGCCCACTGGGGGTTGTGGTCGGAGACGGCCGAGTCGGCCGCCTGTTTGTTAATTAGGTGCTGGTTGTTATTGTTATTTTAACGGAATTCTGAGTTGGTCATCCGCAAAACCAATATATTTTATATTCTATAATTACAATCATGGGTATATAATATATGATCTTGAGCACGTTACGATTTCTGACATTGGTTTTCTTGTTCTACTGTGCTATAGGTCATCTGTTGCCTCACCCTGGTAGTCATGTGACCTGTACTGGCACCAATGTATCAATACTGGTTACACATAAAAACGCCATATGATTTTAGAAACATCAACTGTTGTATATAATTATTCGAATGCGACAATAAGCGTCCGGAAATGTAACGTGTGTACGATCCACAATGAGAACGCTGCGGGCGTCGAAATTAATTCAAACCACTGACTCATGTTGATACATAGAGTCCATTCAATACACGCTTCCGTCAACTTTTCTTTTCATGCACGGAATTTCGTGAGTACGCGATGAACTGGTGTATACCCATCTGAGTTATGTCTGGAATTAGTTCGTGTCCAGTGTGAACCCTGACTTGCCACATTTACAATAACTTTTCCGGTAATTTCTATAGGTCCTGCGGCATATTTCAACAATACAATAAATTGACTGCATATATTCTGAAAACATTGTGGTGGGAAACGATTTGTTGCACCTAATATTTAACTTGCACTCGATATGTAATTCATGCACTAATATTTAACCCTTTCTATTACTAATACTAATAGTATTTTCTACTAACCTATATATGGTAACTAATACATGCTAAATAAGGAATTTACTATCAGTAGTATTGAGTTGTAAGTTGCAGACGCACCAAATTAGGGTTTTTACAACCGACGTATAATGCGCGCGAATCTAAATAAAAAAATGACGAAATATCGTGACTGCTTATAAAATAATCTACTGCGCTTTTTGCGAGAAATTGAACAACACTCGACCTGTATTTTCTCGGACACAGAGCGTGTTTTGTGAATAATATCGCATTCATATCATCATTATGCTATACTACATGTATATTAGTATATTTTTGAGGAAATTATCATAATTTGATAAATGTTATTTCTAAATTATAACCTACAACGAAGACCACCGTCCCTTTATATCCGCTTGTTATTCCGTTATTCTCGACGGGAAGGTCGGTTGAATCCTCCGTAATTTACATACAAATTATACATACATATATATTATATCCCACCTAAATGGCTTAACGAGGCGTCCACAAGAAATTTTTATAATTTCTATAACCCCAGCCCGCGCGAGGTTATATGCACTTGGAAAGACTCCGAAAGAGGTAAACTTTTCTTGCATGATGTCTCAATGTTCCAAAGAAAATATATACTTCATGTACATGCGCAGTTCCATAGAAAAGAGTATTCTTTACAAATAAAATAACAGAAATGAAAATCTGGGAAAGGTCTGCATGGAACTCAAGCTAAACGGTTCAGTTTAATCTTTTTTATAAACTCATATTGAATTCTACTATCCAACTAGATACTCAGGTGAATGTACGAATAAATCTCTATTTGCTGTATGTCACGTTGCCGTACAGAAGGCGTCCACCCGGGGTAGCACCGAGTGCAGATTCGATTGGCCACAACAAAGCCCCATTAACCGCCTGTTACACCAGTTATTCTCGAGGGGAAGGTCGGTTGAATACTCCGTAATTTACATACAAATTATTCATACATATGAAATCAGCCGAGGTCCCACCTAAAGGGCTTAACGAGGCATCTACAAGAATTCCCATAACCCCCCACGTAAGGTTATGCACAGACAAGATTCATACCATGTTAGTATTGAACGCGTCATGGCCAAATATCGATAAATATGTTCCGATGAAAAGGGTGAGAGACAATAGCGGACTTATAAATTATATAGCAACTCCATAATCGCTCTGCGGCTGTGATGTAAACACGACGTGCGACAGGTGTAGTCAGGAAATCGTGATTCCATGGAATAGACCAGGCTCCCTTCATCCGCAACCTCGTGATTCCAGCATAGACCAGGCTCCCTTCATCCGCAACCTCGTGATTCCATGGAATAGACCAGGCTCCCTTCATCCGCAACCTCGTGATTCCAGCATAGACCAGGCTCCCTTCATCCGCAACCTCGTGATTCCAGCATAGACCAGGCTCCCTTCATCCGCAACCTCGTGATTCCAGCATAGACCAGGCTCCCTTCATCCGCAACCTCGTGATTCCAGCATAGACCAGGCTCCCTTCATCTACAACCTCGTGATTCCAGCATAGACCAGGCTCCCTTCATCCGCAACCTCGTGATTCCAGCATAGACCTGGCTCCCTTCATCCCCAACCTCGTTAGGTCAATGCATTCTCTTATATATGGTCGACTCGCATATATAACAGAATGCATTGGCACAGGGTTTTCTAATTTTTTTTTACCATAGTACGTAAAACCCCAGCAGGGTCGAATACACCCAAGCAGGATCACCCAGTTACACCATTTCTGGAGTGGAGTCGGTTTAGACTTTTTAATCTCGAAAAAATTATGTTCATTAGTATTTCCCATAAAAAAAAGACCACACTGACACGTCTCTGGATGCACGAGCCACCTTGTCGACCGAGTCACCTCCCTTGCCAATATAATGAGGAACAGTACATGAGGAACAGTACATGCTGAAAGTATTTTATTTGTGGGGTATACATATAATGATAATAAAAATGGGAGCATTTATTGCCGTTATCTTAAAGGGGTACTGTACGCCATTTTCAATAAATTCCCGGTGATAACAACGATCTATTATCGATACTATATAGAAATATAAGTAATTTGAGTCGAAGATGTATTCTGTAAACGCTCAGGTTAATAGGCTATCTTAAAATTTAATAATTTAAAAGTTAATAATTTAATATAAATTGATTTTATGGCTCCAGCCATAAAATGGCGTCTCTTAAAATTCGAATTTCCGTGTACAAAACGTAATCAAATTATAATTGAGGGATACTGGATTAGGAAAACAATTGCACACACGATCGTTTGAAACATTATGCTTATACGGGGAGAAAACCCAAGCCACTCATTGACTAGTGACGGTACACTAACTTAAATGAGTATATGGGACTACTAAGCATATAATATAATGTTTATTTGATTCATTTGGTTGAAAACTTTACAAAAATTACTCGACAACGACAATTTGTATTTTTGCATTCCGGTAAATTTGCCATCCGTAACAATACTTCGTACTCAACAGACTTTCAAAAAATGGAAAAGTTGTTAACTTATTCGCCGACTCGGGGATTATAGAAACCAACAACAACATCTTGGGTACAGTACCCCTTTAAACGGGTGTTTTATGTCTGATTTCCGTATCGTAAATTTATAGGTCTCAATTGGATGCAATTACATTTTGTATATGTATATTTAATACTACAAATACAGGTTTATTAAAATTTGGGTTTCCGTCCGCCAATGTTCACGAGTTATTGCCCTTTGATTAAATTGCCACGGGCATTTTTTCCAAGCCCTGGTGATGAGTTTGGAAGTCATCCACTTGTTGTCATGTTGGTTACCTTGTGTTTAGTTTATCTATCTCCATTCTGACTGGTCTTCAACAAATATTTCTTACAACGAACATGGGCACCATACACCCTACAAATTCATATAAAGGGAGTTAATCCAAGGTATTCTAGGCTGTTATATTCCATTATTTTTGTTACTGTAATGCCCTAATTAATCGACTCTCTAACCACAGCAGAATTATGGGTAACTTTTCAGGATTTAGTCGGAAATATGGCTTGTTGCCATTCATCGGAAAGCTCTCCGGAGAGCTTTCCGATAAATGGCAACAAGCCATATTTCCGACTAAATCCTGAAAAGTTACCCATAATTCTGCTGTGGTTAGAGAGTCGATTAATTAGGGCATTACTGTACCTTTATCTTGACATCTGTAAACTGCCGCAAAGTAGACGTGCTCTAGACATATTTAGTGAAGTTTCCACTATCGAAGTCCAAGACAGTGTTGCCTCTACTGTGGGACCCCCAGCTCATATATTATGGGTATCACAAACCAAAGTATTTTATTTCTGGGTACGTATACGCAGTGAATGAAAGATTAATGGTCAAAGAACTGTGGGCAACAGCGGATCGTTAGATCATGTAATGGCCTAATTTTATCAACTACGTCGGATGTGTACTCTTCATTATTCCGATGTAATTATGTCGCTGGGTTTCAATACGTTTGAAAGACCTTAACACGCGCTTCTAGTGCCCCCTGTCGTGAAAATTATTCCCTCCTTTCACCCGAGTCAAGGTTGTATGAGATGATTACCTGATAGAATCAGTCTGTCATTGAATTTCCTTTATGTCCGCCATCATTGTCCCAGCAGTATTCGCAATCCTTTGGTGTGACTCATGTGGTGGCAGAAGTGGGTTCACGAGGTTCAAGAGCGCATCCCGACATTCACTGTAGTGCCTTATGTAACTGGTTATATTTACAGCATGTTCTAGTTTTGGCAGCATATTATGATGTATTAATGAGGAGATAATAATGTGGTAACGACTTTATTAGAAGATTGCAGAACTTTTCGGAAGCCGAACCTTGTAGAATTCAGGAACTATTTAAAACAAAACGCCTCATTACAAATGTAAAACATTCAATTCACAAAGACATACATGTATATTCAGGAAACGGGGAACTCTACAGCTAATTTTCAAACCGTGTATACTGTGGCAAAATATTCACATTGAACCTAAATATTCACATAGGTTCGAATTGAACCTAAATATTCAGATAGGTTCAAATTGAACCTAAATATTCACATAGGTTCATATTGAACCTAAATATTCATATAGGTTCATATTGAACCTAAATATTCACATAGGTTCATATTGAACCTAAATATTCATATAGGTTCATATTGAACCTAAATATTCACATAGGTTCATATTGCACTTATTTGATTCTGAAATAAACCCATTGTTAACTTATACACGTTATTCCATTCAAAATGCACACAATCTGCAACTTGTACATTAAAATTTGCCAACGAGCGGACGTGTACTATTGTGGGTTAATTGATTATTTAAATAACAATTAGTATAAAAGTTGATATCTATTGATCAGGAAGTTCTTACCACAAGTAATTGACTCAGATGAATATATGTATAGAAAGGGTTAAACTTATTATCTGAGCATTTCCTATGGGACAACTACTCATCAATGATGCTTTAGTATAGAAAGGGTTGAACTTATTATCTCAACATTCCTATGGGATAACTACTCATTAATGATGCTTTAGTATAGAAAGGGTTGAACTTATTATCTGAGCATTTCCTGTGGGACAACTACTCATCAATGGTGCTTTAGTATAGAAAGGGTTGAACTTATTATCTGAACATTTCCTATGGGATAACTACTCATCAATGATGATTTAGTATAGAAAGGGTTGAACTTATTATCTGAACATTTACCATGGGATAACTACTCATCAATGTTGCTTTAGTATATAAAAGGTTAAACTTATTATCTGAACATTTCCTATGGGATAACTACTCACCAATGATTAGTGATGAGTATATAAAGTATTAAACTTATTATCTGAATATTTCCTATGGGATAACTACTCATCAAATGATGCTTTAGTATATAAAGGGTTAAACTTATTATCTGAATATTTCCTATGGGATAACTACTCATAAATGATGATTTAGTATATAAAGTGTTAAACTTATTATCTGAATATTTCCTATGGGATAATTCTCTTTGTTTTATATTGAGGGCGTGGTGCCACACGGTCCACATCTGCTGGTTCTCATAGGGATGAATACAAGTGGTCTGTGAACTATAAAGCATTTCAGATCACTTTATTTTGCTGGTTCTTTTTGGTTAATTTTCTTTGTTGCTGTCGTAATATAAGTCGTTATTTGCAATCTATATTCGTCCTCCTTCGATACCTCTGGCAATAGGGGGTGGTTAGTTGTCAAGGCGCATAACACAAGTCCTCCTTCGATACCACTGGCAATAGGGGGTGGTTAGTTATCAAGGCGTATAACACATTGGTCCGACAAAAGGCCGTTATAAGCCGTTATAAGCCGTGGAGCACAATGTTGGGCAAATGATTGGGAAGGTAGTTTATTAAAGTGCCGAAAAGCGATGGATTGCTTAATTAACCCTTTGAGTGCCAGGGCCGATGAGACAGGGCCGATCTCATCGGCCCTAAACCTACAAAATAAGTCTGTTAAAGAATATAAGAATAAATTATTAAAATTGTGAGAAGAAAAAAAAACAGGGTATATGGGTTGATACAAAAATCGACCTGGCACTCAAAGGGTTAAACGCTCCATCACCGGGTTACAGAACTGACGACGATACCAGTGAAATTTCATATATATTACTACAGACTTATAAACTATTACTTACAAATCTACACCTGCTTAGTCATGCATATATAACCCGAAATTTCAAAAGTAATCATTTTGATACTTCGCGGCCTACGCATATGTTTGAATTTCAAATTTTTTTAAACCCAATTATGTACCACGGTCCCATCTTTATATTATACTACCAATATATGACAATCATGATACTGATGTTTATTCAAACGTTTATGATGCACAAATATTTAACTATAATTCTAAGATTGTACACATACGTTTTTCATATAGTATTCTCTTATTTCCAAAATTTTAAAACGTCGAGCAATCTTATATTATGCTCCTATTAGTTTATTTGACTTCTAATTTGTCCGTTGTGCTTCGGAATGTGTACCTAGATTTATTACACACCTTTGTCCATGTTACTGGAGACAGGTTTACCCCTGTATTATCTGGTGTTCCCATGCAAATATTGCATATGTAATAATTGTCTTTGATCAAGATATGTGGGCAGGCAGCAGGAGCATGTCTAGGAAATTACAATAAAAATCGTATTTTATACCAGTTAAAACCTGTTTAAACAGGCATAACACTGGTTTCTGTTGTTTTATATCTATTATTATATTAGCTAGTCAATTATTGATAACCATCATATAGATTTAGAAGTCTAAATTTCTGTAAATTGACATTTCTTAAATTGACATAATTTGGAGATGGATAGGGGTGGATGTCAAAAATTTGATGGATAAAAATTACACGGAAGGATGGGTCCTAAAATTTGGAAAACAAGCACAATCAATCTTGTGCATGCATTTACCCCCCCCCACTGGACAGCGTCTCAGAATAATTCAGAAATATGTGTAACCGACAAAAGTATAAAATAAATTCTGGATTTGATTTTAAAGGTCAGACAGTGTAGCTAGGGTACTGAATTCTACCTTGTAGTTTGGTTTGTCAGTTGCGTATACGGAGTGCAGGGGTAGAAATAAGACTAACGGCATGACATAGCGACTGAAATGGAGATAAACCCCAACAGCCACATCATCAACAACAACACAGCGATAAAAGGACAGATCTATAATGGTAAATCATGCTGCGAAATTCAAAAACAAATATTTTTCACCCATACAGAGCCCCAGACAAACATGAGCAGACAACACTCTTCTATATGCTTCTATATATGTGTGGGGCTCCCTGCAGGGTAATGGATGTTTTTTATTTTATGTTCTAAAAATTGTAAGAAACATTTATTTAAAAAACATGATAAAAAATTGTTAGGCCAATGCATTCTCTTATATATGCGAGGCGACCTATGGTCGACTCGCATATATAAGAGAATGCATTGGCACAGGGTAAATAAATCCCGACTTACGACTGGATTTGATATGGCGGGTCACATATAGTTACTTGATTCCCATTGATTATGTTAGGGTGGATACACACATGCATGTAATTATATAATTATTCAATAAAAAAGTTAAACTTCGATTTGTTAATCACTAAATGTTATTTTTTTTAATGAAATTTCACCACCAACATAATCCATTCGTATTTCTTAATTAGTTGTGACGGGCAGAGAAACACACTCTACGCAGTGCGCATGTGTAGGCATATTCAGTTAATAGTATCAACAAACTATGTGTTGAACTTATCAGTTAACACCCCTCTAAGGGTGGATACACACATGCATGTAATCTATGTAAGGGTGGATACACACAAGCATGTAATCTCTGTAATTATCGTGTATTTGGCGTTTTACATGGATCATACAGACGATGTAATATGTCTTCACTGACAACCCAATCATTGCCTATGTGTTGAACGCACTGAGTTCTAGTTCCTATTAAGTTGGAATGTAGATAAGACGTTATCTTGGACCGAGTCGCCAGGCCACTTAAAACAAGAAAACTAAGATGCATGCATCAGGTCGGCCGTGAACTATCTACCATAGAATTGTTGTAGCTATCGATTATACATTTTGGAACACCTGTCTGTATGTATGTGTGTATGCATGAATGCATGTGTGTATGTGTTATAGACTCTAACACTGCTCGACTGATCCGACTCGGATTTGGTATTTAACGTGTCAACTTGACCTCGCTCATAGGCATGTTTCTGGACCTTGACCGATCCGACTAAAAATTTGTGTGTAGGACTACTTCGATCCCGGGAGCAATATTGACGGGTCCAATTTCACGTGGGACCATGTTCTCGAACGTGCTGATGTAGGCATGTTTCTGGACTATTTGGACGGGTCAAATCTTGATCCCGACCTGACTTTGACATTCAAAAAGATCAATTCAAGGTCAAATCTGGTAAAACGAAGTATTTCAACGAAATATAATACCTACTGTTACTTTTGTCCCAGGAGTGTTTCGGGTGGGTCAAATTATGACCCTGACCTGATCTTGACATTCAAAATTGTCAAATCGGGTAAAGCCGGGCGGATTTCGACGGGTACTTTTGTCGTGACTTTTGTCCGGGGAGTGTTTTGGGCGGGTCAAATCGTGACCCGACATGACGTTTACCTTTAAAATGGTCAATTCAAGGTTAAATCGCGCAATTCTCCGAAAATCAGAGGGGAACATCCCGGACGAAGTAGGGTCCACCAGCTACTATTATATATTTCTAGATTTAGTTACAAACTAAATACCTGTATATTGTACAAAGAAATGTTTGACAAATATATCTGTATCAATATTACCATACGGGTCATTAAAATAGATACGACGAAACAAATTTTGAAGGGTGCATGGTATCAGGTAAATTTTTATATTTCAAATGATGACAGGAATGCGGAAAGTTGAAGTACCTACGTAATACTGGCTATCCGAATGAAGAGATATACATGTATATAAAAACCAAAATAGAAGATGACTGCTGGCGACAATGTTTTCCAAAAAAATTCAAAGCATTCGATAGCTCCCATCTAGTTGTCAGCCCGAAGATCAATATAAAGTGTGGTGACTATCAGATGAGGGATATGACTGTACAGTTGCTAAACAATTCAGTCACGCAAAAGAGGATCAAACAGTAAGATACCAAATTGCTGCCTGTGGTAATGTTTTTTAACGAAATTCGGGAAAATTAGATTACTCTCCCCCTGGTTATCCAGAAGATCATTGTGGAATCTGGTGACGATCGGACAAGGGGTGTCGTCTGTAGGATCAACCAAATTATTTAGCCATAAAAATAGTAAAATTCAAGATCACCGCTGGCAGTGATGTCTTCACAAGGACAGCTTGAGAACAAAACATGGCTCACATCTAGCGGTGACCCAAACTATCCACATGAGAAAAAGTTCTCCAATAAAAGCTGGCTGCAGGGTGCGCCAATTGATTCAAATTCGAAATTTAACAGGGTGTACTGCTTGTGGCCATGTTTTCCCCGCAAATTTGATAGACTGATGGACAAAACCACTGAATCCGTTGAATCAATATACATGTATACATGGATTAATGTATATGCATTGTTATACACAGTACTGGTATATAAAGGTACTGAAAATAACAATATTACTAGTATACACAAAATAAACCATATATCATGGCTATGGGTTCTAATATCCGAATATGACAGCTGATAACTTGGTGTGAATTGAAGAGTGGTGGTGTCTCACGCATATCTAACCCTCCATGTTAGAAACATGCCATTAAATGTCATAAGTATAATCTAGCTTGAGGACAGAAGTTATCCATAAAAACCCCCCTTAATTCAACCAGGTCCTCGCGCGATGTATGGTCGATCACATGATGATCTAGGGGGGGATTAGAATTGTTGTATAAAAACAGCACTGCATGTAAATATAAAATAAAATAGTGCTACATCTTATTACAGATTATTGCCATATATAATCAGTGACTATACAGACAGTCTGACAAAATAAAGTTTCAGTGACACTCTATCCGAAGAGGGGAATAATTCCATCTGTTACAGTCAATGGAGCAATTATGAATCTGGAAAGGTGAAATTTCTAAGTAATACTAGATATCGACATGACGCGATAACATATAACGTAAATGCAATATGGCCGCTGGCGACCATTTTTTCCTATAAAATTAAAAAAATATTTGATAGCTCTCATCTGATAGATCAATATCAAGATAAATATGAAGTTTAGTGATGATCGGATGAGTGAAGTGGACTGTGCTAAACGGTTTAGTAATGCTTAAAAAGATTTTTACCTTAATATTTTTATGTTCACTTTATAAACTTCACTGAGTCATCTTTGTCATGTATTGAGTTTGATATCTGTTGTTAACAGTTTATAAATCATGTATGTCTCATGTTTGTTATTTTAATTTATGTGTTTATTATCATTAAATAAAGTTGAATTCCTTAAAAAGATTCTTACCTCAATGTTTTTATGTTCACTTTATAAACTCTACTGAGTCATCTTTGTCATGTATTGAATTTGATATCTTTTGTTAACAGTTCATAAATTATGTATGTCTCGTGTTCGTTATTATATTATATACACTTTATAGTGTGTTTCAGAACGAAAACAAAATGAATAAAATCAACAAATTTGTAAATTTAAAAACAATTCAAACGTTGTTGTATTCCATGTCCCAGCCCGGACATATACACCAAATTTCAATAATATTCATTGAGAAACAACGGACCAAACGCCATATAACACCCCGTATGCATCTTTTATTCCGAGTTGGCCTTTTATTCCGAGTTGGCACGCGCCGATTGGGCGAGTTAGCCCATGGGGCGAGTACGCCGATTCCGACACCTTTTCTATTTGCAGCAGGTTAAGTTTACGCGTAATTTAATTTACAAAGTTCCCCAATTGGTATCGTAAATAGAGCGACCTTATTTGACAGAGAATGCCTCTGTTATTGATTATAAAGTTGCTATACATTAAAAACGACAATTCACATGCTCGTTCAAGCGCAGTAGTCTATTTTCCCCATGTTAAAGGACATCCACAAATACTAAATAACGCTAACTTACTGCCGAATGTTTTACACGACAACTGTTAACATATTTGGGCTGAATTCATCTGACGCGGTATTATTCCTCAAAATAAACAACAAAACCATCGTTACTTGGAAATGTAGTTTGGGCTAACATTTACATAAATCCTCCATATCATTATTCCGACACACACGTCAGATGAAAAACTCACATGAAGTAACCGGCCAAATTGGCCGAAATAATTGTTCGTGGGATAACCCATATGGTAGACTCTCTATTTAAATAATTACCAGTCCTCTCTTATTTATAGCAGTGGTGGATTAAGATTTCCCCGACACATGCAGGGGCTATATATGACCCCGAACGCTACCAGGCGTGGGTGGCTAACTCTAAGCTATTTAAGTAAAACATATCATATTGTATCTTCTTGCCCAGATTATTCCGACCGATACATTCAACTAAGTCCCTTAGCGATTTGAAGCTTTCGAGACCCCACCCAAACAAGCATCATGGTTGAAAATGTTCTACATCAAGCATGTATATGCCAGACGTATGGCTTCTGGTGTTCGTGCATTAATCAAATGCCAGATATCACACAGACTTGACTAATTTCCGCACCCGCAAGAGAAGACATGTTTTGGACTGGTGTTAAATGTACTGATAGAAGACAATTTGACTTCGCTTAGCACTACTCACTTGTCTGGCCTGTTAACAATGAACCGCTCGCGCGCAGGTGATTAATGTTGTCAATTATTGGTGTGGTCATGTAAAATACATGTACATACAGAAATTACATGCATGTGTGTATCCACCCTAACAGAGATTACATGCATGTGTGTATCCACCCTAACATAAATTACATGCATGTGTGTATCCACCCTAACAGAGATTACATGCATGTGTGTATCCACCCTAACAGAGATTACATGCATGTGTGTATCCACCCTAACAGAGATTACATGCGTGTGTGTGTCCACCATAACAGAGATTACATGCATGTGTGTATCCACCCTAACAGAGATTACATGCATGTGTGTATCCATCCTCACAGAGATTACATGCATGTGTGTATCCACCCTCACAGAGATTACATGGATGTGTGTATCCACCCTAACAGAGATTACATGCATGTGTGTATCCACCCTAACAGAGATTACATGCATGTGTGTATCCACCTAACAAAGATTACATGCATGTGTGTATCCACCCTAACAGAGATTACATGCATGTGTGTATCCACCCTAACAGAGATTACATGCATGTGTGTATCCACCCTAACATAATCAATGGGAATCAAGTAACTATATGTGACCCGCCATATCAAATCCAGTCGTAAGTCGGGATTTTTTTTACCCTGTGCCAATGCATTCTCTTATATATGCGAGTCGACCATAGGTCGCCTCGCATATATAAGAGAATGCATTGGCCAAACAATTTTTTATCATGTTTTTTAAATAAATGTTTCTTACAATTTTTAGAACATAAAATAAAAAACATCCATTACCCTGCAGGGAGCCCCACACATATATAGAAGCATATAGAAGAGTGTCGCCTGCTCATGTTTGTCTGGGGCTCTGTATGGGTGAAATTATAAAATTGTTAGAATAGAAGAAAAATTATTAAAATTGTTAAAAATTGTTAGGCCAATGCATTCTCTTATATATGCGAGGTGACCTATGGTCGACTCGCATATATAAGAGAATGCATTGGAACAGGGTAAAAAAAATCCCGACTTACGACTGGATTTGATATGGCGGGTCACATATTCATTTATTCATTTGGCTTTAAAACCCTTCCATGACTGTCGTCTGCTTGGGTCCGTGTGATGCTCCACATAGGATAGTGTTAAAACATCCATTAATGGTTGTAGCTGCGCTGGTGCAGCATTAAATATAATGTGCCAGTGCATTATCTTATATATGCGAGTCTCCCGTAGTAAGCCTCGAATATATAACAGAAAACACTGGCCAAAAGGTCACAGTAAATATTGGACACCTCAAGAAATATTCTGGGAAGTATCTATATATATAGCTATATAGTCTCTAGCTATAAACCTCATCTTCTGGGATCTATAGTCTCAGATTAACATTGATTTTATTTCACAAATTAACCTCATCTTCTGGGAAGTATATATAGTCTCAGATTAACTTTGTTTCACTTTTTCCCTTTTGCTCAGTTTCTAGATCCCCTCATTTGCAGAAGATTACATGCATAATATAATTGACTAATGAGTGAACATCGCCAACTTCAACTGGGGAACTTCAACCTGACCCTAGGTCTCCCATAGGAGACTATAGATAATTCCCAGAAGATGAGGCCTAAGCAAAGTGAGGTTGCCAGACGGTGAATTTGGTGACGCTTCGTTCAATGTGGGACACAAAGCCATAATAAGAGTTCAAAGTTTTCATATTTTAATTTATTTTAGTTTTTTTCATACGAAAAAAAACAAAAATCAAAAATATTTTAAATAAAATATGGTCAACAATAATATGTATATAATAACAAAGATAGTGAGTGAATATGTGATAAATGTTACCCCCTTATTCTTCTGTTCTGTGTCATAAACTCATTTTCATAATAATTGCCATCGTGTTTGCATCGTTCATAGAGCACACGAGTGAATTTTGCAATAATTCATGGCTCAAATTCATTTATTTGTTGCATATATTCTGTTGAGTATAAAAGGAAATGGTCCCTTAAATAGCCAGTTTAGTGTATAGTACCCATTTAAGCCACATGGCGGTTTGCGCTCCAAAAAATACACAAAATAATATTATCATGTAAAAAAATTCCCGATTTCAAAATACGTAAATAAATGCCTTAACTACCCTTCTACGACCAAGATATGTTCCAAAACGACGCATTGAATTCGTGAAAATTACAACAAAATCGTGGTGTTTGGGGCCCAAACAATGACGAAACGATATAAAATATACGCAAAAATACAACAAACAAAATGCGTTTTTAGCGCTATATCGACAAATTCGCGCATGAATAATTTACGTATGTATATTTTGAGACTTCCCTTCCCGAATTAAGTAAGAACACGTTTTGGGGTCGAATGAGTTTAAGTAATCCGCTGGAACTTGTATCGAAACGATTTTAAAATCCTTTGAATTATATCAATATTTCCCCAAATTAAAAGATAATCAGTTTATAACTGTACGTTTCTTGAAGCTGTAAAGAGACGTATATCAGAAATATTTTAAAATCGATTTTGATAAAAAGTTTTATATGAAAGCCTAATGAAATATTCCTTGTGGACACAACATAATGGGTAAAACATCTACATGCACAAACAGTCCACGCAGGAAGAAACGATTTTCACACACGATTTATATTAAGACTGATGTATTCCTGACTTTATTCCTGACACATTACGAGTGGTGCATGTGATGTCGAAAAATCCAGCTTGCGTTATGGTTCAATACTGTATGGGCAGCCGGCCCAGTGGGGATCGTCAGGTTTCTGTATGGGCAGCCGGCCCAGTGGGGATCGTCAGGGGCAGCCGGCCCAGTGGGGATCGTCAGGTGGGACCGGTTTCTCGATGTCGCATCCAACTATATAAGCTGTATAGTATATAGTAGCCACCTCAAAAATGATTATTAACGCCACCGGTGTATACTGTTGGCCAAATTATAGAAATCTGTGGTCCTATGTAGGTTTTATAAATATATTGGGTCGCCTTAAAAGCTGTAGTGCTACCCCGAATGCAGTAAAAGGTTTAGTTGTTATGTCAATAATGTTGATTTTAGATTTTTTGTGATTAGATATGCCAAAAAATAATCTGCAAGTCCTATATTTGATTTGATTTTACTTTATTTTACTTTAGTTTATTTATTAACGCCACCGGTGTATACTGTTCTACAAATTTTTAGAAAGTTGTGGTCCCATTGACATTTTATAAATAGATAATGTTTTTTTTCCGGTTATTTTGGGACGCGTTAAAGTTGTAATGCGACCCCGAATCCGGTAAAACTGTAGTTGGAATGTCCAAGTTCGTGAAAGTTCTATTGACTATGCCGATGATTTGAGAAGCTTTATTGTTTTAGGATATTGTAGAAAGTCTAATCTGGCCGTGTCAAATTGAGCTATAGCGATGGGATATCTCGCAGGACAACACATTTCTGGTTTTCGTGGAGTGTGTATTCGCTGGGTGTCTTATAGTTGCAGTATGTAACTATTATGACCGCGTTAATTGCTTTCGATGTTTAGGTATGAACAATGGCTGGGCCATGCACTCTTGTCGGGAACACAATGTTTCCGATTTTTTATCCGAATTTAGAAGCTTTCTGGTGTGGTGAATGAGAAACCTGCAGCAATAAGCCGTAGTTTTTGTAATAATTTGAAGGATTAGTTGTTTTAACGGAATTCTGAGGCGGTGCATTCATGTAACCAATATATTTTATATTATAATTTATATTTATGGCTAATAATATGATCTTGGTGGCGTTACCATTTCTGATTATGGTTTTCTTGTTATGTCATTACATAGTCATTACCTGATATCTCCCAAAAGATACATATTTCAATATTATTCCATATGCAATATTAGTGTGATAACCATGCATTAGTTGTTGTGTTATATCAAATATTTGTATATGCTAAAAAATGTATGCATACATTTAAGCAATAATAAACTATTCTAGTGGCGGCTTTGGTATTATCTTGGTTACCGTTTCATACGGACGTTGATAGATATACTCATGTAGTATAAGTCTGAAGCAGATTCCGAATTAAATCAACCAATCTGGAATCGCCTGAATATAATAATTTGGTCAATATTCACGATACAAATAACAACCATATTTCGATTTTCTCGTCTTCTCTCTGTTGCAATTGGTGGAAACAATATTACTTTTCGCTGTATATGGACATTCGGCGATTATTGAATTTACCATACAATATATAAATGAAAATTTGCTTATTTGAATCACCCTTTCTCATCAGAATATCAGAATTGTGACGATATATACGATAAAGCGTGAGTAAATGTTACCTGTTTTATCGAATTGTTACAGTCTTTGTTTGTGTTTGTATAATTATTTACCATCTGATTCAACACGAAGGCATCCGTTTTAATTAATAATTTAGCGTTTAATTCGAAACTGTAAAGTCGATGATCAATGCTTCATTAATTCTACCGAATTGCGAAAAAAGAAATAACAAAACTACATTTTATGAAATTATAACTGCAGACAAGTGAAACTAGAAATTGTTTCAGATTGTAAAGCTTAGCTCTTGAAATGTCGATAACTGAATAAATATGAAAGGTGTCTACAATTCAAGAGTGTATATAGACACAGAACATAAGAATCGTGGGTGACTCGTCGTGAATGTGAGATAATGTACACATTTACAGCCAATTAGGGTGCGGTCACATATTCGCAAGTTTTCACATATGTTTTGCGGGTATTTCGTCGTAGAAAATCATATGGTGCCAGAATATGAACGGAAACATCCATATAACATACAGCTAACTACGTGACCCGCCATATCACATCCAGTCGTAAGTCGGGATTTTTTTTTACCCTGTGCCAATGCATTCTCTTATATATGCGAGTCGACCATAGGTCGCCTCGCATATATAAGAGAATGCATTGGCCTAACAATTTTTTATCATTTTTTTTAAATAAATGTTTCTTACAATTTTTAGTACATAAAATAAAAAACATCCATTACCCTGCAGGGAGCCCCACACAAATATAGAAGCATATAGAAGAGTGTCGTCTGCTCATGTTTGTCTGGGGCTCTGTATGGGTGAAATTATTAAAGAATACGAAATTGTTAAAGAATACGAGAAAAAATTATTAAAATTGTAAAAAGTTGTTAGGCCAATGCATTCTCTTATATATGCGAGGCGACCTATGGTCGACTCGCATATATAAGAGAATGCATTGGCACAGGGTAAAAGTGAGAAGTTAAATCTCTGTAGTTCCACATGTAGTAATGCTACAGAAATTTGCCTGTAAATAGCATGCTAATATCTCACAAGAATCAACCATAAACGTTGACGTATCAGTATAGAACGTTACGCGGGGAACTATATAGAAATTTACTTCTCATGTCGTTAGCTTTGGTGAAGATGCATTTTATCTGCTTGTTTCCGTTCATATGCTGGCACCATATGGCTTTCTACGACGAAATGCAAGCAAAACGAATACCATGTAAACATGCAAACGTGTGAGCGTATCCTCATTGCATTCAACATTTGCACACTCCATCACAATATTGATATAATATTCAGCTTGTAAGTATAACATTTGGAACTTCTGAAGTCATTATGCGTCGCATATATATATATATATACCACACTCCATCACAATATTCAGCTTGCAAGTATAACATGTGGAACTTCTGACAGTGAGTATATATGCGTCGCATATATATACCACACTCCATCACAATATTCAGCATGTATATATAATTTTAACATTATGGAACTTCTGACAGTTATTATGGGTCGCATACACCACACGCCATCATCTCATCATCCTGTCTCGAGTTTTCGCACATCTAAATTCCGGACAGGAAACCCGGATCGAGCCGGATCCCCTCTACAGGAAACCCGGATCGAACCGGATCCCCTCTACAGGAAACCCGGATCGAGTCGGATCCCCTCTACATGAAACCCGGATCGAGTCGGACCCCCTCCACAGGAAACCCGGATCGAGTCGGATCCCCTCTACAGGAAACCCGGATCGAGTCGGACCCCCTCTATAGTAAACCCGGATCGAGTCGGACCCCCTCTACAGGAAACCCGGATCGAGTCGGACCCCCTCTACAGGAAACCCTGATCGAGTTTAGATGAAAAACACCCACAAGGCCCCCGGACAAAATGTTTACCCTTCCATGGCTGGAGCTTCCTGTGGGGAACCCCATACAGGTGGCAGCTTGTATTGCTGAGTGTCGTCTGCTCACGCATGTGAGGGGCCCCAAAAGGGTAGTTTTAAACCTTCCATGGCTGGAGCTTCCTGTCAAAATTGCATGGTAAGGCACACAGCTGGCGAATTTAGTTATATTTGCATGGTGAGGTTATTTAGTTATTGTAATTAATTTGTATGGCACATGCATGCAGGCATTGCGAAAAGTCACACGAACGTTTATCAAGTTAATTTGAAACTTGAAAACGATGAAATAAGTTCATAATTGAAACCGCTCTTTATTTATATACCGCCTTTGGGCGCCGGCAGCATTAACGCTCTTTATCAGAGATGACCCTTGGATTTGTTTGCTAAATTGATAATTATAAACGTGTTAAGTCTCTTCTTTCGAAAGCCGACATTAAACTTCATACCCGTGAGCTCATGGGCACGATATATAGGTAAATATTGTTAGACCAATGCATTCTCTTATATATGCGAGTCTGCCCTGGAGACCATATGGGCGACTCGCATATAGAAGAGAATTCATTAAATTTCTTTAGCACAGGGCTTTCGCAAATTTTCAGGAAGGACCAGTCATGAGTAATGAAAGGCTCCTTTAAGTCTCTCGTTGACGTTTTTCGTTTGGGGTTCTTGTGTTTTTTGTTTTTGTAAACAGGATCTGGGCTTAACGTAGAAAGGAAGCGGATTTTTGGGTGTTTCATGCAAAGTGTATAATCCCTTTAGAAAAAACGAAACTCGACTGATTAAAAGGTTACCGAACGTCCTGAACTCATGGAAATAAAAAGATTTTTGGTTACGTCAGTATTTTCACTTTGGTTGTTGAACGTGACAAAAATATTAATTAACACAATTGCATTTCTGCCAATCATAACTCCTTTGTATAGTTGCGTTGAAAGCTCAAAATAATTTCCACCAATTATTTATATTGAATATTTCACATTCTACGTTATTAATAAAGCCAAGTTTCGAAATTTTAATTTTTAGCATCAGCACGGAATAAGAACATAGATTTTTTATTCATTTCTAAATCTTAAAACCAACGAAAACTTCATATCAGTTCATATATTAAATATATATGTTATTCATATCAGTTCATATATTAAATATATATGTTATTTATATCAGTTCATATATTAAATATATATGTTATTTATTGGCCGGGATAATTTACGTTAACAAAATAGTACGTGGAAAAACACTATGACAAATTTGAATCCAGTGAGCGATATGTGGAAAAACTATATATAAAAATAATAATTCTTTATAATTCTTCCATTGTTATCGGTATGGGTTTGAATATGACAGGCGACGAAACGGAAATTAATTATATATTCATGTTTAAATATGACAGGCGACGAAACGGAAATTAATGATATATTCCTGTTTCCAAAATTCCAGTCTAATTTGGTGTAAAACTATCAACCTCTTGTTTTCGATTTCCATGTGTTCAATGTTTTATATAAAAAGTGCCAGCGGTACGTTTTGTATGATATATTATTTTTCTTTCAATTTATTACAAGCACTTCCAATACTTTAGATGCAAACTACAGAAGTTAAATTTGGCAATAAAAATTCATAGTGTATATGTCACATTTTTCTCAGTTGAACAAACCTGATGGTGATGAAAAATTATATTTTATTGAAATTGGAGTATCCCAAAATTCATCTTTAAAAACAAAACATCTGAAGTGGCTTAATGTGATTTTTCTATATTTTTTATAAAATAAAATCGTAGCACAGCCATGCGTATGCGAGATGAAGCAAGGGGTGTCACCGCGAATGACAGGACATGAACAAGGGGTGTCACCGCGAATGACACGATTGTATGTGATGATATACATACTCAAGTCTAGAATTTAGCACTTTGATATTTTTCGATGGAATCTGTGGAACACTTTTGTGGTGAAGTTCATTTTCTTTGAAGGCGGTATTGAGTTTCTCTCCCAAATCTCCGGCCTCGTAAAATTGTTTAATTTTATCGACTGTTGATCGACGAAAGACGCACACGGAATCCAACAGGAATTTATGATACTGCTCATATTTCTCTATCAGTCTGTAACCATGGAACAACCCAGATTCGTTGTCAAGGAAAACTAAATTCCCCGAAAGAGAATCCTGGTAGAGATTGTGTGCTGGCTGGTTGAGCATGTTGCTGTTCCACTGTCGGTTGAATAAATTGTTGACAATTCTGTCTAAGTTCGCAGTCAAATAGTCAAACACAACCAAGTCAGACCACTGCACTAACTCACAAAGTTCCGTGAATGATTTCTTTAATAAAGACGGCGTATTTGATGATATGATTGCACTAGTAGCTGTCTGTGGTTTTATTTCATCTGGAATGTAAGCTGCTGATAATGAATCAAACCACTCAGTCAGTATCACAGGTTTGTTCGTCGCCCATCCTGACGAGACGATATCTAAATGAACCGTGTCCCAGCTCGAGTCCTTCGAATTAACAAGCTGAATAACAGTGGGAGTCAAGTTCGTAATATTCAATAATTTTGATAAATAATAAGAATAAATTTCTCCTTGAAGTTGGTCAACATTGACCCGATATCGCGCACAAGCTTTACTCCCATCACTAAACGTGAGCAGACGATTCTGCATCCGTCCACAACCCTCCTCCATTTTAACAACACGAAGTTTCCTCACTTTCTTTCTCCAGTTTGTGTGTCTTTGTTCTGGAATACCCGCGGGACATTTTGAAGTCAAAGATTCCTTCCATATATTATTGTGTATAAACGCCTTCGTCCCGTCACTGGGTGCTATGAATTCAAATGTCGCATTTTGGGTTTTATCAAACACCCGTGATTCGTCCATAAAGATGTGTTCGCTTCCTTTATGCTGACCAGTACCGGGTTCGATTCCTTTATGCCGACCAGTACCGGACTTAGCGACGTCCACCAAACCATGACGTCCAGGGTCTTGAAATCCCAGAGACGCAGCGAACGAGAGGTCAACGAGAATCAAACAGAATGTCAGACCGACAACAACTCCTATTGAAAACGTTAATCCGAACATGATAAATAATATAGAGACGTTTGAGAAGTAAGATCTTCTATAACCAACTTGCTGCTTTTTTTTGAATCTTTTTCCACACAAATTAGTAGAAAACATCAACGTCCATTTATATCATGTTGGGTGTCTGCTGGAACTCCATTTATATATATCACGTTGGGTGTCTGTGTCAGGTGTTCATATCGTTCAGATGTCGTCATGTCATGTTAGTACCGTGTCATGTAAATCATGTTGGAAGCTGGTACATGTCGAGTCCGTGGTCCCTAATTGCGGTGGATAGCGGTTGATTGCTGATTTGATAGCGATAATTAGATGAGTCTCATTACTCCCTGGATTCAGGTGTTTTGACAGCACGTGGTCTGTCACACCTGAGTTACATGAGAACATATATGATTAGTCCAAGCACAGGTGACCATTGTCCAGTCCTTAATTGAATACCATTATTTTTCCTATGGTGATAATTATCCAAGAATAATTAATAACTGGTCATCGAATATAGCGGGTTCTCACATCCAAATTATTCACAGTAAACGTTCACCTGTAATCAGCAGTATATGTCCACCTGTCCACCGATGATCCTATATAAACATAAGAGAGTCAGGTAATAACAGAGCCAGGTAATGTGCTACATTGCGGCATCAAGTTTCGATTTACCTGGCCAAGATAAACACGGGAAATATTTAATATAAAAACTGCGACAATAGGTTTATGTCAAAGACCAATGTCGAGAGCTATAGTGTATTGCTGACGCATGCGTAACTCCGCCTACTAACTGTCAATCATCAGGTACAATTGAGGCTATTATCCGACGTATTGACGGATTTTCTGAATTAGTCCCATTCAATGTTTCGAAATCTTTGTCATTTTGTTGCAACGTGTGTTCATTTTGACACGAGTGTGAATTGAAATCGTGAATTAGTGAAGGCGACAGTCAGATTCGAACGTCTAGCGTCGCTAGTGACAGGTATTATAATTAGAGCCCTTCTATTGAATCGAGTATTGATAATTTGGAACTATTAAATGAATTGAAGGGACAAATGTTCACAAGTTGTGTATATTGTTTATAGTGAATAGTTTCACCATTTATTGGTTCTGGTTATAATCAATCGAACTTTAGGTTATTCTGACATTGTTTGTGTAATAGAAGAGAAGAATGTGTTGACATATTTTCTACATAAGTCAACAGGTCAATTCGTACTTCTAAACAACTGAGTAATAATAGGCCTCTTTCCATTCGTGGGGGGGGGGGGGGGGGGGGGGGGTAAATATATATTATATAGTTTTCACAAACTCACGGATGTAGTTATTTATTTATTTATTTTTATATTTATTAAACGGACATGGCTTATTCGAATTTTGAGAAGGAGTTGTCATATAGGTTGATAGATTCAGGAAATATTGATATTTCGGCGTCATATGCATTGAAATATACTTGCCATGCTTTGTGTTCACAACCATTTTCCAGCTGTTGACAATTTTTCACACGGAAGTGAAACAAACGCTCTTTATTTATTAAAAAAAAAATTTGATTGGGATAACAGACATCAATGCAGGAATGTAAATATAAACAAAGGTACACATTATTATAGATCAAGTGACATTCGAATTGGTGAAGAGACAATTTCCAGGGCACTCAAGTTTATTGGTGTTGACTCATGAGTACATGCCATACGTGTAAAGCCTTTTCTAAAAGGAACCAGTTTTTCGAAAATTCTTCTTGTTCCGATTGGCATCGTGCGGTATACTACTGACATTGGTATCTATAATTCAACTCTTTGCGAAAAACATTTAGCGCTCATTATTGCTATATATACCATATCGGAATTAGACTGACACGGGACTCTCTTTTTTGTTCCATGTCTGGTTTTTCTTTGTGACCCAAAACATCGTATTCAAAGTTGTATTTTTCATGACACCAGTATGCCCTTTTGGGACATACACAGAATGCTCATAGAGAGGTAATTCATGCATTTATCGACCTATATCGATCTCGAGAAAAAAAAATTGAATATTATTTGGTGTATTTTGGAGCGCAAACTGCCACGTACTTTTCAAGTATATAAACAAAGAAGACTTAGGGACATGCATGCATACGCCGTGTATTTGCAAGGGCTATATCTAGTGACAGTTGCATGCGTTGAAAGATTTTCTACATAAATCAATTCGTGTATCTGGGCAAGCTTATATGTTTCTTTCTGGGGTCAGTGGTTTCTACGTTAAGTGATGTAATTTCCGGGTGATGATATTGGCAGAGATATTTTAAAATTACAACTTATTAATTATTGAATTAAAAAAAATCAACTTATCAAATTTCGTGATGTTTGAGCTTCCACAACGAATTATAACATTATGTACCAACGTGTCTATACGAGAAATAAGAAGAAATGCGACAGCATCCATAAGTATGGTTGAAGCACCGGGGCCGCCTCCGTAGTGATATTGGATACCGGGGTCCCCTCCATAATATTGTATACGACTTACTAATTATATCACCCGGGTCCTTCCATGAGAATACCATGCACCTTACCGGTTGAGGCACCGGGATCCAACCCGTAAGAGGGTCATACACGTTGATGACTGGGACATCGGGGTTTCCGCGTGGGAGTTCGTGCGCCTTGCTGACTGGGTCATCGAGTTCCCCTCCATTTAGTACCATGTGCCTTACTTATATATATCCTTTATTTTTCCTCCGTTACACGAAGAGCTTATCAAACATTAAACATCATAATACAAATATTTACACAAGTGGGATGAACAGGTGAAGAAGACATATACAAATGAATACAAATTCAGACAGAAATCAAAGTCAGAGCGACAGACATACAATGTACATATACGCAGACAGCTATCTCGATTGGCAGGTATGCGGACACATGCAGGCGAACAAATATACATACATACACTGACGAGCGGACGGATGTACAGACATGTACGCAGTCATAGACACACACGCGCACCCACACACACACATATATACATATATATATACAAACACATACATATATATATATATATACATATATATATATACATATATATATACATATATATATATAGCTACATACACACACACACACATACATATACATATATATATATATATACATATACATACATACATACATACACACACACATACACACACATATACATACACACATACACATACAATACACATACAATACACATACACATATATACACATATATAAATGTGGACAGGGCAAGCACACAAAAGCAAACATGCACGCATACGATCATATAATAATTCACTGCATGTATAAGGACGTACATACGAGTATTCACACTCGGATGCAAACTTTCATTTAATCACAAGTTTTCCTAGCTTGTGTTTAATTTCAGTTGGTATTGACACGAATATGCCTGAGTCTATCTGGAGACGACATCAATGATCCAACTTTGGAGCGAGGTACTTACCCGATGTGACAAACGAAGGTCCCCCAAGGTGTGGGGCCACTTTATTTGCACATCAGCTAATGTATCACTAAGAAGTTGAACAGGTAATGCAAAAATTGTGGTTGTAGAATGTCTCGCAAATTTATTGTCAACAAATATAAAATTATATGCTTGAGGGTTGTTATTTACAGAATGTGCCAAGCAAATTAGCGTTACAACTATATGGATAATAAAGGGGCACATGTAAAGGGAGTCCAGTTAAGGATTGACAAGCAGATTGCTATCTACGACGAGATTGATCTCCTTTGTATACTGGGACCACATTCCGTATGTATTCCTCACCACGAAGAGCGAAAATTCGTTCAGGTTGAGTATTTGTCTCCTGATATCGTCAGACAGGATAGAAAGAAATACCATCACTTGGTCCTTCTGTGTGAGAGCATCAATGAATAAAAAACATGGTATGCCGAAAATGTCAATTAATGAAAACCACATTTGGATTCTAGACTCTGAAGTCGAAGAGCAATCCAGTAAGGCATGCTCCACAATATCAACATAAACTTTGCCACACAGTTTGCAATGTCCGCATTCTGGGGAGGTACGTGTATGCAGGGCCAGAAGCTTCGCAGCAAGCAAGAATTTATGTTTTTCCTGTGAATGTGCTCTACAAGATCTCCAAAGAATAGATTTTGACATTATATTATGATTTTGTGCGAACGTTGTTAGTGATTCAGAGCTTCTCATGCGCTCTTCACATTCACGATTTTGTATATCGTTAATATGTTGTCACCGGGACGGGAACTTAAAATATTGCCAAGCATAGTGTGTGTAGAGGAGACATTGCAACATAGCCTGTGTGTTTTGTGTCCAGCAGTATTGCGTGAACGATTCTTTTGACAAATATGTTTTAAGCCGTTTTTTGCTCTTATCCTCATTTGACTTTTCCAAAAGGCCTCTGGTCTACCTGCCGGCATCTCACTTTGACTTGTTTTTGTCATTCTGGTGTGCCAGGTTTGGTGTTCACTACGTCTCGGACAACGTGTTACCTGGTCAGACACCCACTTAGCAAATATTGCTTACACATAAAAACATTATGTACCAACGTGGCTACACGAGAAATAAGAAGAAATGCGACAGATTCAGATTCAGATGTTTATTACGCCTTTCGTCGCATTTGACATAACAGGCGATTCAATTTCAAACAGTGTACATATTACATAATATAAATGTGAGGTGACATAATATGAATACACAATATAGGTTGGAGTTATTAGTGTACTACATGTACATCATCACATGATGGTATATTGATTGAGGGTATACTATCTTATAATGTGATAATGTTATCTTATAATTATTGGGGGTATATAATGTATGTGGGGCGATTCCATGTACATATGTTGTATGCGGGTGGGCATTTGTTGTTGTTGTTGTTTGTTTGTTTTGTTTTTGTTTTTCATTGAGCCTCAAGAGTGGATCATTAGTGTTTGGGCCTTTTTTTTTAGATATATTGATAGATTTACTATGATCTTTCTGATATTTGTATCGAAGAGGTCATGTAATTTAATTGTGTTCGGTCGGTTGCGATAGTAGGCTTTCAAATATTTAGTTCTGAGGGCAGTTAACCGAGGGCAGTTCATAACAAGGTGGTATTCAGCATCCATAAGTATGTCTTGCGGATAAGAATGGACAAATGTTCAGAAGTTGTGCATATTCACCCCTGGTCGAGTGCTATGATGCGGTTGGGTCCTAATGAATTTCTGTGATGCTGTTAGGGCAAACTGATGCTGTTAACAAAAAGTACCGTTATATATTATTATTTCATCTTTTTCGCGGTGTTCCGATAATCTTAACACATCCAGGAAAAGCCATTATGCGTATCAAACATTCAAAAATATATCTATTGCGAAATATTTTTAATACTGGTTGTATTAGTTGTTGAAAATAGACTATAATCAAGATGGTTATCCATGTCGTTTTAGAAACACCAGCGCAGGCATTATGATATTTTTCAAAAATATATATGTTCTTGAATGTTTCATACACACACTGGTTTCTTTCTCAAATCGCTGGGATTAGCAAAACACCGCGAAAATTACAACTTTAGAAAAAATAACGGTACTTTTTCGTAACGGCATCAGTTTGCCCTAACAGCATCATAGCAATTCAGCAGGACCCAACCGCATCATAGCATATTAGCAGGATCACTTGACCAGGGGTGATATCGTTTATGGTGAATGGTTTCACAGTTTAGGGTGCGTTCATATGCTGGCAAGTTTGCACGGCATTTTTTGCAGGTATTTTCTCATAGAAACCCCGATGGCGCCAGAATATGAACGGAAACATGCATACAACATGCAAGCCTGCAAATAGCGTGTCTGTCATTTGCAGAGGGTGAATTTAGTGACGCTATCCCGCTATCTGGGGGACCTCATTCTCCTAAGGTCATCAACTGCTATGGCAGACCTAGCATCTGATTGAAGTTCCCCAGTTGAAGTTGGTGATGTTCACCCATTGGGCACCTCAATTATGATTTTTATCTTCTGCAAATTAGGGGATATAGAAACTTCATAGAAGGGAAATGTATCTAAAAACAATATTTATTTGATACTATAGATACTTCCCAGAAGATGAGGCCTAAGCAGAATGAGGTCTCCAGAGGGTGAATTTTGTGATGCTAGCCTGTTGTGCTAACACATTGCCGTAAATATATATGTATGATTCGGGTGGGGGGGGGGGGGTGGGTCGGAAATGTTTTTCAGGCACGTATTCTGATTTTTAACTTTCGACCCTTGTTGGGACCCACCCACCCCGCGTCCAAATGTTTTTCCGTTTTCGGCAGTTTTTCCAGGGGGAGGGGGGCGGAAAAAAACTGCGGGACACAACGTACCGGGGGGTGGGGGGGGGGGTACCTAGGCGTCAAAAATGTACACGTAAATTTTTTCCTTATTCATTTAGGGGGGGGGGGGTGTCGGAAAAAATTTGCATGTAATTTTTTTCCAAATATGTATTTTTAGACTCACAACTTCAATTTTCTCTCATTTTATAGAATATGGATTAACCTTAACATCCAAATCATATATACATGAGTAGTACAATCCACATAAAACAATTTTGGATAACCACTGTCTTGGTTTACATGTGATATTGACCCCATTAACCCTCTTAATAATGCCGACTATGTCAGTGTCTACCAGTCGAATGCAGAATTCTACCCTGCGATCGCTTATCTGGCAAATTTTTACTGCAGAACTATCCCATGTATTAAACAATTTCTCCTCCAATGGTATCAGAAAACAGTTATATGCTGATATGTCACTCATCTCATTAGCATCTTTTTCAAAGTCGAGGTAATGACTAGTTGTCATTTTTTAAAGTGCACACAAAGCGTTGCGATCACCAATATACATTTTGTACATGTCATGACATCACGAGGTACAAATCTGCGTTCTACTGGTAGACTATGACCATTCTGTGAACTACAGAAACCACATTCTTAGTGATTCTCCAGGATTCTCAAACAATTGGTGACTTCTTGTGTGATTATCTCTAAAATGCCAAAGTTCCTGGTTGTTCACATGTTATTATGAATAGTTGAGGGACAGACTGCAAAGGCATCAACAATCCATCAATATAGATGTGCACTCAATAGATGTGTGTAACTAATATGTTGCCAGCAGCATTTTGATGAATTTGCCCTCTGTCCTTCGTAGAAATAATAAAATGCAAACAACAGGAAACTTGACCAATGTTGGAACGGTCTATCAAGTATCAACTTAGTAATCTTATGCCAAACTCATCAGAATAAATTACCCAAGCTATGTTGCTATTGTCAGATTTACTGCAGTAGCATGTCCTTAACATAAAAATAGTGCGTTTTTTTCAATCAGTGTACAATATATGTCTATAACACTATATCAGCTGATAATCGGTATAACAAACATGTTCTATTTTATACATAATTGATCAACCTTGTCCACTACATCCGATTGAACCTCGGTAAACCTCAGCTGATAAATTTCGTATAAAATAGAAACTTTAGTGAGATCCTCTTTATCTCAAACTTGAACCAACTTAATTTCCGGTCAAACCGAGTTGTTGTCCAGCAGGGGGGGGGGGGGGGGGGGGGGGTCAAAGGTCAGTGGAAAAACTGCAATTTTTGCTGTTTTTTGGGGCGGGGGTACCCAAACCGAAGAAAACAGTTTTTTCCATCCTGTGTCTGCAGTTTTTTTTCCGGCCCCCCTGGTTTTTCCGACCATTTTTTGACACCCCCCTTTTAAACACTAAAACAGAGATTTGCGGGGGGAAATTCACTGTAAACAGCTGTATATGAATGTCCGTGCACACTATTTGTCATGGATGTTAACATTGACATGTAAATAGGAACGAGTCATTTTGGGGTCATTCGGCCAAAAAAACATGGCTGCCAGCAGCCATCTTTGGATTTCAAATACAACACGATAACTGCCTGCAGTCAGTTTAGCAGTTATAATTACATTATTTCTCTTATTCTAAGGTGTTTTAAGCCAAACTCATTGCAAAACAGTCAAATAACTTGCAGGAAATGCTTTTTTGAGTTGCGGAAAGTTTTTTTGTTGCTCCCATCGACCACCCACCAACCCCGGCATACGTGCCCGGATAAAAATCCCACCCCCTGATTGAAATGTATACTTTTATAACCGAGTAGGAGAATCAATTTAGTAGATACATTTCGTACAATCACGATTACGGATATGGTCACCATATACATACCCATATGGAGCCCCTCACAGACGCGAGCAGACGACACTCAGCTATACAAGCTGCCACCTATATGGGGCTCCATACAGGTTTTTTTTAATCATTTGTTTTTCATTTTTTTCTTACATTTTTTAGCAGTTATAAAAATAATATAAAAATTGTTAGGCCAATGCATTCTCTTATATATGCGAGGCGACCTATGGTCGACTCGCATATATCGGTACGTATAAAAGCCGAACACAACCGAACACAACCGAACATAACCGAACACAAGTCCAAATAATGGGAAATATCACGAATAAAGTTCATAGGCATGTGTATTCATGTTCACACTATTACTATACGAAGTTTGGTGGAGTTCGGGCAAATAATAAGTGTTTTATTCGATATTTTGTAAAACCGCGTTTTGTGTTCGGCATAGAAAAGCCGAACATAAGTTATAATTTTGTCTAACGGCTGTCTAGCTAGGTGATAATTAATATCTGACATGGTCACTAATCCGAAAGGCTTTAATTGTTGTTGATGGCGGTCTCTCACCTATTGTAGTTCAGTGTTTTGACAAATAGTTTCAGTGTTTGATGGCGCCTACTATTATAGAAACAACATGCTTTTGATAGGCCCCGTCGTGAAAGACAACGATTGTAAAAACGTCGAGTGACAAACAAGTTTTCCCGCTAGTACACATACCTTATGCACTCGTCACATGAAGCAAAACTTGGTGTAAACAATATTTATACACAATACAAAAGAAGATGAATATTTTACAAAAATGCTAATGGGTGATTATGGGTGATTGGAAAGGGATGAGACAACAAGCCTGGTGTGGCTTTTTTTGTAATTAAGTCCTCTCCCAAAACGTGACGAGAATAATAATAATTACAAAAATAAATATTTATGTAACTTCATGGAAAGATTACAACTCAAAGTTTTTAACGTTTGACGATACCGCAAAACGGGGCTATTGCCAAGAAGCCATGTCAGACTAAAAGAGTAAAGACATGCAAAACTAGACCAATCAACCCTAGCAAACATCAAAAAGTATCTTGAGCGCAAAATAAATAATCTTTATTCCTTTCATATCACATTCCTGTCATATCAGAGACATATTTGAAAATAAAATAAGATCTTAAATTTCTGCATATCACAGCACATCAGACTTTAAAAAAGATACAATACGAAACGCTCTTTGTTCGGGGCGCGTGCTGATATTTGTCCAGTATGATCCATCTAAACAACCATATTGTACGAATGTACTTGTAATAATAACGGGGTGGGGGTAACATTTTAGTGAGAATGCAGACGAAAATGGACAACAATACGTTTTTCTCGCGAATAAAGCCTGCCAAATCCCATCTGGCAGATATTACTTATCACTTATCAGCGGTTAAACTAATCCACGAGACAGACGTTTGTGTTCTGCTTTTCTATGCCGAACACAAACGCGTTATACAAAACATCAAACAAAACACTCATTATTGAAGCAAACTCCACCAAACTTCGTATAGTAATAGGTTGAACGTGAATACATATGTCTGAAGTTTACAAGGTGTTCGTATATTTAGTAGAGTCTATATAGAGTTATATATCTCAAACGGCAGCTAATGTCACATCATTCTATGTGTTAATTAATTACCGGTGACTGCATGAGTGTCGAACATAAGCTAGCTTGTGTTCGGCTTTTCTATGCCGAACACTAAACGCGTCTTACAAAATATCGATTAAAACACTTATTATTGGCCCAAACTCCACCAAACTTCCTATATTTATAGTGTGAACATGAATATACATGCCTATGAACTTTATTCATGAAATTTCCTATTATTTGGACTTGTGTTCGGTTATGTTCGGTTGTGTTCGGTTGTGTTCGGTTGTGTTCGGCTTTTATGAGCTCCCTCATATATACGAGAATGCATTGCACAGGGTTTTAATATAGCATTTCGCACAATAACGATTACGATTACGGATATGTGTGGTATATAAACACACGGATAAGATCATGGGATCTGACAGAGACACACATTACTTTTTTCCATCTAATATATGTGTAACTGAATATAGTGGGGTATATGCCGTCTCATCAATTAACCATCATATGTATGTTGTGGCGATGTCCACTTTACTAGGACAATATATCCTATCCGTAATCGACTACTACTAATCGTAATCGTGAGTTTTAGAAAGGTCTCTAGTACATAAAGGGTTAAGACTCCGGACTCAGCTGCTTAACCCTTTCAGTGCCAGGTCAGATTTTTGTATCAACCCATATACCCTGCGCCAATGCATTCTCTTATATATGCGAGTCGACCATAGGTCGCCTCGCATATATAAGAGAATGCATTGGCCTAACAATTTTTCATCATTTGTTATTATTTTTTACAATTTTTTACAGTTTTAATAATTTTTTCTTATATTCTTTAAGAGAATTATTTTGTAGGTTTAGTGCCAGGGAATCTTACGTTTTTCATGGGCATCAAAATTATTACTATGAATACTTGGTGATAGTTTTGAGTTATAACATGCCCCTAAGGTTTTAACCAGTTTGTTTTTAAATTTGCTATAGCATGCTTAAGCATACCCAAAAAAAATTCGACAAAAATTATTATTATTATTATTTTTTTATATATATTTTTTAGGGCCGATTTTACAGACCGTAAATTAGGGCCGATGAGATCGGCCTCTGACACTGAAATGGTTAATACTCCCCACTTGACTGTAGCGGTTCCTATCCCGGTTATAATAGAATAACAACTTGTGCATGACATTACGTGAAAGTGTTGAGGACTTTGACTATACTTAATACCTATCATGTCATTTGATTGTCGTTCCCACGGAGCGTCCATAAGAGACTCCAATGGAGCGAGAAGAATTAGGATAAGACATTCAAATACCAGTATAGACCACCCGCTGTCTAATAACGTGGAGATCACGCTCAGCGTACTTAATCTGCTAACTTCTTTGTTATAGGCTCGGATGCCTGGCCACCCGTGAGCGGGTAGTGTACAAACGGATCCGTCTTAAGTTTTGACATAACCGTGAAGATCCCTAGTCTTGATTGACAGCCGTCTTGTTCCAATAGACGTCTGATAACAGCTGCGGCCATCTTGATTTAAGATTAAGCTCCGCCCCTCGACCTCGACCCCGCGCTTTGCCAGGGTGACATGTTTTCACGCGGAAGTGAAACAGACAACATGTTTATTTTTCACACAAACTTCAAATAAAGTATTCATAGACACGCGTATTTAATTATCTTATGTGAGTTCATTTAAACAAATTTATAAGTAATTTCAAGGCTCCATTGAAAAGTTTAAACGACCTTTGTAACGTAATGTTTGACGAGTTATGATGGGCACTCAAATTGACTCATTTTTGGAATCCTATTTTCGAGCCAACATGCATGTATGTTCTGAATGTTCACATGTGAATTTAAGCATATGGCTATGTGTACCCTGGTATAAGATTTATAATTATTCATCCCTATTTGAAGATAATACGGTTGTCTGGACAGTTTGTGTAATAAAAAAAATAACTACATGTTGGATCATGCCATTAAAATTCTCTGTATCTGTAGTTGTTACGTCCTAGTGACCAAAGCTGGTTTTTACAGGCTTTTACAGGACGATCATAACCTACATGTATTTGCAGCAGTCCCCCGGTTAATGCAGCAAGTCTCCGGTAAATGCAGCAAGTCCCTCTCACCGAGGGTGGGTACGGCAGATTAGTCATGCGTGTTAATTTACTCAATTATATGTTTAACTTTAATCAGCTAGTGGATGTGCTGATTACAAAGGGCTTTAATTTGATCGTTATTCTGATAGATTGGAATGAATTGTGGACTGAATGATAAAATTAAGAGTTGGATTTTTTGTTTCGATTTTTTTATTGGTAAATTCTAGATCAAGCCATGAATTTCTACTCTGTCTGACAGAGTAGAGATTCATGTCATGATCTAGGTAAATGCAAACAAGTATCATGAGAATAGTAGAACAGCAACAAAAGAAAAATAGAGCACAGTTTTATACATATATATATATAGCAGTGGGCTGAAAAGAAAAGTTTATTAGAATAAATTATATAATATGGCCAGGTAAGGAAGGGGAAAAACCAAGATATTTCATTAGTACAAAACCTGGGAACTTTTTGAAGTTTTGACAGGGAATCTTATAAAGTCGAAAACTTGACACAGGGAATATATTTCTAAGTTACTATCTTTTCCTTAATAATGCACCTCATGCACTGTAGGTGAATGTCCCAATTCAAAAATGCATTTACTTTTGTGAGCCGATATCACAATAAACGTCAAATTAATTACCCTGGAAAAGTAATGCAAAGCAAAATCGCTCACAAATTCACTTCAATCGTGAAATTTCGATTTGGGCCCTTCACCTTAGTATTAACAGTGAAGTATGGGAGGCCAAATTCACATTTAATAATTAATTGTTCTTAAGCGCAATCAATTGCGCGCTTAAGCGCAAATAATTATGCTTAAGCGCAATTCATGGTTATATGTAACAAAACACCCCCAGTGGTGAATAAATAGGTTTCTCCATAACTTAGCATTATCTCCTATTGACATGTCACCTCTTGGTTTCATTGGTTTGGATGGGTAGGGAGCTAGCCCAACTTCTTTATCAAAATGGCTGCCTCACAATAGTATCGCCTTCTGTTTTAGTTGGAGCGACTCATGATAGCATTATATTATCTTCGGTATATATTAGTTGGGGCTACTTGCAATTGCATTACTTTCTATATTAGTCGGGGCGACATTGATTTTCTTCAATTTTCGAGTATACAGGCACACCATATGAGGGAAGCAAGCCCTCGGTGACACCACATTCACACTATATGATCATGGAAATACTATAGATTTGTGCAAGAGATGCTGATTTAATAAGAAAAACTAGAGCTCCAGGACTGAGACACCAAAGCTCCAGTAATTACACACCATTTTTTTGGACAGGGATGCTGATAATATGTAAATAGGGTTTTTCCCCCCTGATTTAAGTCAATAAGTAAACTATACAGTAATGCTCTAATTAATCGACTCCTTAACCACAGCAGAATTATGGATAACTTTTCAGGATTTAGTCGGAAATCTCGATAGCTTTCCGATTTATGGCAACAAGCCATATTTTCGACTAAATCCTGAAAAAGTTACCCATAATTCTGCTGTGGTTAAGAAGTCGATTAATTAGAGCATTACTGTATGAGGTAAGAAGGCCCTCATGCAGTGACACCGCATGCATGTATAGGATATTACCATATAGTAAAGGCTAAAATCTGTGCAAAAATACATTAAAAATATCATACAAAAAATTACTAGAGTTCCGGGAAGACGACATCAATTCTTTGGATAGAGGGATGCTGATAATATGTAATTAGGGATTCTCCTTGTTGAACACATACTCACAGTTGACTGTTGAGTACAGGTCAAAATTAGCCCAATGCTCATCTTGTGTTGCTAGGTGATACACCAAGTCATGCTAATAGTTTATGGGTAGGTTAGATAGTAGTCACAATTGATTGCGCTTAAGTACAATTGATTGTGCTTAAGTACAATTAATTGCGCTTAAGCGTAATTAATTACACTTAAGCGTAAATGCCCTATTTGCGCTTAAGCGCAATTGATTATTAAATGTGAATTTGGCCTCCCATAGTGAAGTACATTATTATGAAACAGATAATAACTAAGAAATATATTCTCTGTTATTTTTTCGACTTTATAAGGTTCCCTGTCAAAACTTCCAAAAAGTTCCAATTAAGGTTTTGTACTGGTGGAATATAATCTCTACGGGCCTTAGCGAAAGTAGAGATTGATGGCATGATCTAAATACATATATGATGTATTGTAGATTCAGATTGTCTGACTTATTTCCCTTAAACTAAGTTAAACTTAAAGGGCTCATCAAACCTCATTTATCGACAATTACCAAAATATTATTCAATACCATTAGACATTGGACTTGAGTCATTTAAATGGAATTATGTCAATTTATGAGCAGAGTCTGGTTGAAATGCTACTGTGTGGCGAGTCATACTCGTCTACGAGCTATGATGGCACAAATGCATCTTGTTAATGCTGTTATTATTATTATTATAAATGGTCTGTATAGTGAAGAGGTGAAAGTTGCTCGTAACCTCCATGGAGATATTTCACACCAGATTCTACTCATAATTTTTTTTAGATCATGCCATGAATCTCTACTATGGCTAATGCCCGTTGCTCATATGCCACTAATACCTAACATTGCCCGGGAACTTTTTGAAGTTTTGACAGGGATCCTTATAAAGTCGAAAAATAACATGGGGAATATATTTCTCAGTTATTATGTGTTCCTCAATAATGTACTTCACTGTCAGTGAATGTTCGAATTCAAAATTACATGCCTTCCCATGATATTTGTGAGCCTATATCGCAATAAACAATGAATTAATTAGCCAGCAGAAATTCAATAATTGTAAGCGACGCAAAGCAAAATTCATCACAAATTTATTTAAATCGAAAAATTTCGAGTTGGGAACTTCACCAACAGTGAGGTACATTATTACGGAAGACATAATAACTAAGAAATATATTCCCCGCATTATTTTATCGATTTTATAATGTTCCCTGTTAAAACTTCAAAAAGTTCCAAGGTTTTGTTCTGGTGGAATATGATCTCTACGGGCATTAACATATTAAGATTCATGGCATGATCTAAAACAAATTGCAATGACTCAATACTGATACCCCAAAATTTTGCTTCAAGAACTACCGGTATAGCAAATAATCCTTCGGCAGTTTCATTTGGTCATTCCAGCGGAATATGATTGTGGCGATGGTGGGAAGAAGTGTTCATATTGTTGAATTTCTTTCCAGGGCATGGATTTGCAGGAAAGTTTAAAAACAAAGATCGCCCTAGCCAGGTTTAATAAGACGTACAACACAAATTTCAACTGTCTCAAGCCAAAACAAATTCAGTGTTTACGGGCAATTTCATCAAATGATGTAATAGCTGTTCTTCCAACGGGATATGGAAAATCTCTGATTTTTGAAATTTTGCCATCCTATATGAAGAGCGTTGAAAATTTGACAACATGTGTTATCATTATTGTGCCTCTAAATACACTCATCAAGCAAGAGTGCGCAAAGTTGAAAGGGGATATTGTGTACCTTTCTAGGTGGGAAGTTTCATCAATTTCTGAGAAAAACAAATTCTTCATTGGCCACCCCGAAGACATTCTCTCTTATGCAGATCATCTTGGAGCTTTGTCTAAGAAGTTTGAGAGGTGTTTCGTAATTGTTGATGAGGCACACTGTATTGTTGAATGGGGACATGATTTTCGACCTGAATACAAGGATATATCACATCTTCGACCTCATCTCCACAACCCAAGATTTTTTGCTATAACTGCTACAGCTAGTAAGAAGACACAAGAGGCAATTAAAATGTCACTTGGGATGAACAAGTGTGTACATATATCATCAACATTCGTTATTAATAGCAATGTGACACTTCATGTGTTACCAAGATGCCCATCCACTGGTGGAACATACACAGCAGAAGAAGCCTTTGATTATGTGTTCAAACCTGTTTTACTGGAACTGTACTCTGGCAAGGCATTTGATTTGACAATAATCTATTGTAAACTTAAGTGGTGTGGATATGGAGTGAATTTGGCTAAAAGATTGTTAGGGGATAAGTTCTGGCGAGACCCATTAAACAGGAGATTTACCAGAGTTGCCCAGTTTCATGCTCAGCAACCAAGAGAGGTAAAGTAAAATTTATAAAAATACCAAAAATTATTTTCTAATGAGAGAGGGGCTTCTGTTGACTTGTATCTCTGACTCTAAAATTATTAATACATAAATTTTGTTATAGATCTGAATCCATAACAAAAGTTTTAAATAAGAAGATATATACCGGTACATGTATGGGAGCTAGGACAAATTCACATTATTAATAACTGGACTGAAGCACAATTCAGTTGTACTGAAACATAATCCAATTCAATTACGCTCAGGCTGAAGCTCATAGCCTTTGATACTAGGAATAATAATGCACTTCAGGGCTGACTGCTATTACCGCGAACAGTGCAATTGAATTGCGCTTCAGCCCAATTATTATAAATGTGAATTTGGCCTCCCATAGTGATACACAGTTTTAATTATTATATATGTCTAAAGTTTAAAATAGATAAGTAGTGACAATGCTACCACATAATAAGCTAATTAGAACTTCTTTAAACGTGTAGCAGTTTCAAGATCTCAAATGGAATCATAATTATACATTATTAGATAGCTAATTTGAAGATCAGATATACAATTTAAGTGCCAATGGCAGAAAGTGGTTCAAAGGATGAAATTAAATTTTAGTTTGAAGATGCATAATCCGATTAAGTGCCCATCATTTACCATATATTTGGATTTGGGGGTAAAAAATATTTGATTCAAGTTGAGGAACCCACATATCAAAGCTCAGACTTATTAGATATTGATTTTGGAAATCTATTTTTTTTCACCATTGAGACTTATTAGTGGCCCAGTAAAAAGTTGATGAGCTGACGGTCTTGGACCAAAATGCAGATGAAGATGGATAACTGTAAAATCAAAAGACTTTGTGTTGATAAGGCCAAATTTTTTTGATAAACGATACTGGCAATTTATATTATAATTGACAGTGGTTAGCATTATTTTAGGGCAATTGATCGATTCTGTTAACTGAAGCAGAATTTCTAAAAATGTTGTTGTTGTTGGAATCTGATAAATGGGGATCATCTAATCGTATTAAGTATATTTAATTTTGAATTTGTTACAAGTAATTCAATTTCAAAGTCTAAATAGTCAAAGTAATTCACATGAAACATACACAGAATGAGACAAGTGTGTCAATGGATATGTTGATATGGTATGTGTGCCTGTGCTGAAGGATAGAATGAGAGGAACAGCCATCTTCCGCAATGGCATAAGTTGCTTTTTGATAAGCCCATTAACGCATGTGTAGTTCTGTGTTTATTACATGTCACCTGTTCTAGAATCTGTGATTTAAAAAACAACATATTTACAAGGTTTATTGATGCACATAGAGAGCTTTTTTTAAATGAGAGATGATGCTTTTATTATATATACATGTAGCTCTGGTTTCATGATTGAGATGAACTTAATTTACCAAAAGTTGGTGTAACATCATGTGACGTCAACATGATGCATATGGAACATGTGTTCCAAACCAATTTATTAATATGGCAGAGCAGGAACAGTAGCAAAGTGACAATACATTTGGTATACAGTTATATAATTTGTTCTTCTTGCTTTCTAGGTCAATGATTCTATACTGAAGGTGATAGAAGATGCCGACTCATCAATCAAGTTGATATTTTCAACCATTTCCCTTGGCATGGGGTGTGACTTAAGACATGTAAAGAGAGTTGTGCATGCAGGACCACCATGTACTATTGAAGGTGAATATCTTAGTTTCCTGATTAGGATACTTCTGTTATGTGTTTCTCTAGAGGTAACTTAAAGATACATAATCCCATCGAACACCCCTAAATTGCTATTTATTTGGCTTCGGGGGTATAAAATATTTAATTGGAGTCGAGGAAGCCACCCATCAAAGCCCAGAGTTATCAGATTTTGAGTTGTGAAATCTGTTATTTTTCACCACCTCAAACATCTCTCGATATCAAATTGTGTTGAACAAAATGTTGATGTTTTACACTTTTGGGGCAATTTTATACAATAGTTGACAGTGATTAGCGTTTATTTTTCGGCAATTAATAATTTCTGATAATTGAAGTGGCATTTCAAGAAATGTCGTTGGAATCGGATGATATGGGGATCAACAAATCGGATTGTGAAACTTTAAGCAATCAAGAAGATAAGTACTGGTATACCTGAAAATTCCTATTTTTATCATGGTATTATATTGCTGGTACATCTGATGTTTCATGACCATAAATACATCTCTCACACTCTTTGAGGACACTAATACTGCTATCACCAGCTATCACATGAAATTTATCATTCATTGTGTCAAATCAATATATGTGTACCACTAGTATCTGGTGTACCACTAGTATATGGTGTTAACACTTGACAATCCCCCATATTCATCTGTTTTTATCAGTCTGAAATTTTGCTTACACATATTGATACTAGTCCTAGCTTTGAATACATAAAGTCGGTCAGAATTTAAATTAAAAATATTTTTTTTCTGCACAGCATACACACAAGAAGTTGGTCGAGCTGGACGAGACGGTCAACAATCAAAAGCAGTACTTTACTGTAATGCCACTGACTTAGCACAGAAAAATCTTGATGAAGACATGAAAGAATTCTGCAATCTGAAACATGGATGCAGACGTGGATTCATATCTACTTATTTTAATGCCCAACAAGAGAATTTGCAAAATTGTTGTGATTTATGTGGTGCTGAGATGTCTGACTTTGCATTTGCAGTAAAAGTGACAGCACGTCCATCAAACAGTCAAAGGGAAGATATTGTATTTCTTCTCAAAGAATATGTTGAGAAAGACCCGACTGGTGAATGTAACCAATTGCTCAGTGACAAGATTATATATATTATTTCAGAATGCGCAGAATTCTTGACAACAAAGAACAGTTTTCTGGAAATATTCAACCTTCAAGATTCCATTGGAGAAACAGTCTTTAACCTCATTCAACATGTTCTCTATTGATTCCTCGAATTGGAGGTAAAATCAGGCTCTAGTTGAAAAAACAATAAACCAGTACAGAACAGTCGTCTGTAATATTCACACTTCATTTGACCACAAGAGCCTGGAATTTGGTCAAAAACTCTCATTTATTGACGGAACCAGCACTGTGTGCTGGTTCCGCCAATAAAAGAGGGTTTTTGACCAAATTCCAGGCTCCTGTGATTTGACAGCAAAAATGTTTTACTGTTCATTTAAACACTTGCTAATGTAGCAACTTTTCTTCATTTGATATTTTTTTAATTTGAGCCGTGGATGAGTACTCTCATTTACTTTATGAACAATGTGAAACAACAGGGTCATTATAATGAAAATGAGTCATGAGTCATTAACTCATTTTCATTATAAGTACCATGTTGTTGTACAGCACCCCTTTAAATGTTACTTTTCAGAAATACACATTTTGCCTGATGTACATCCAAACAATGTTATTTGGAATACACAGCTTACAAAATTATAATACCAAATAAATTGAAAGTTTGAAGCATATTCTTACAAGGCATCAGATATAGAATGTTTGGATTGAACAAATGTTAGTAACCTTTATTTTACTCTCCAGGTTCTGATGCGAGGACAATTTTTTTTCGGTTAATCCATGACTCATAAGCTTTTTTATCCAATAGAGTCGATGGAAGAAGACACTTGCCAATGGAGGGAAATTCCCTCCCATACTCAACATTGAATGGTTTCACCTCTCTGAGGTCATCAAGGATTTTCCTTTCCTCTTCGAATGTTTCTACCTTTTTATGCCCTGAGCCCCTGAGCACCACACAACATGAATCATCAAAATTCTTAGAAATTTCATCCAGTCCTGCTATGGCCTTTGTTTTCTTTTTTATATTTTCTTCATGCAGATTTGATCCAACTGATTTAAAGAGCTTCTTCAGTTTCAAAACTAAATGTTCCATCTGCAGATCAGCAGGAATGCATGTGTCGATTCTTCCACGTGTATTGACAAATAGCCCGTACATGGACTGGTGTGCTGTTTTCAAACTATAGGAAGATTGCTGGTGACACAGAAAACGCACAAGCTCCAGCGCATATTTGCTTCTAGAGTTTGATGCTTTGAAAATGCGCATCATATACTTTGATGTCCGCAGAAGACGATCACGATCTGGCGTGTGAACCACATCAATAAACTGACTAAACAGCATGCCCAGCCCTAAAACACAATGTCCGTAGTGCTTGACATAGTCATAATATTCTCTTGACTTCCGCTTGATAATGGTTTCTTTGCGGATGATTGGTGTACTAGAACCATCTGGAAATTTTAACATTAAAGGAGTTTCTTTAACTTCTGTAATTGCCTCTTCACAGGTGAATGTGGCATCTGTCTTTTCTCCCCACACATAGTCATCAATAAATTGCCCCATTGCATCAGTTAACCAAGCAGTTTTTTCTTTACTGGTCATATCTGGAGGTGGAATATGCTTGGAAGGATTGTCAGTAGTCAACTTCATCCCAAAAAAGTCCATGAGTGCTTCAACAAGGTATGCGTTAAAGAAAGTAACAAAAAAATCTTTATCGTGGTCATAGTTATTTTTTACATCCTCTTTCACATTTTTTCTTCCCAACTTAATGCTCTCTGCATTCATAGTTCCTTTTTCTCTACTATTGGTGTGGAAAAGATGCTTGAATATCAGAGTGAGAAAGTTCATACCCATATGCCATAACTCCGCAGTTATGGGAGAGAGATGATCAAAACGCTGATTTTCTTCAGTACACCCAGTACGCAGAGATTTGGCCCCAGAGAATCTTTCTCGAGTAAGCTGGTCCCCTCCAATCTGTGTTTTTACAACCTCTTTGTCAGCAATTGTATAAATATTATTAAGTTCTTTCTCATAGTAGTCGAGAATATCTACCACATCTGCATACTTAATCTCATCTCGTGCTAAAACATCCATTAACACGATTGTATTTCTCTTCTTTGTTTCAACAGTGTGTGGTCCTATAATGTGAGTGGGTTGATCTGAAAAAATGTATTTGAGTTGTGGCAGGTGTATATTTGCAACTCTTGAGATTAAAACAGTGTAATCAGCTTTCATCAAACTTTCATCGATTTCAGTGGGTATAAAAGCATCTAAACTAAGATCTGTTGGCTGACATTGATTAGTTTCGGAAAGTTCACTGAAGGAAGAATTTTGAAGTATGAAAGCAGAAGCAAACCAGTTGCGCTGCTGACCATGGTGCTTCAATCGTTCATGCTTTACACCAACATTGAAATTAATGTTGTCCCCAACAATTCTAATAGGCTTGCCTTGTTGTATTCCATTTACAACATTGTCACAATAATGTTTTGCAATTTCAGTCTGGAGTTTGTTATTAATTTGGTAGGATGTTGTCACTGCAAGGGGCTGGAGTCTGTCATATACCTGCAACATATTGAATACACATTCAAATTAAAACATTCCATCCCTATGGAAAGCCGAAGGGGACATGCTAGTTGCTAAATGCTAGTTATACTATAATCAAAATCAACGGGACATGACACAGGTATAGTTGACTTAGGTTTTTCTTCACGGGCTCCAATTTGGGATTCAATATTTTAAGGGCCAATAGATGGACCCTCCTGCATTGGGATATGACACAGGTATAGCTGTATTTGTTATGCCAATAATTGAAAGGTATGGGCCCATAAATATTTTCTAAGAATGGCCCTTAAAATATTGCACCCCAAATTGAGAGCCTATGCAGAAAAAACTCAAGTCAGCTATACCTGTGTCATGTCTAGATGCAGGAGGGTCCATATATACCCCACCATTCATATTATATGCCAAGAATTGAAAGGTATGGGCCCATAAATATTTTCTAACAATGGCCCTTAAAATATTGAACCCCAAATTGGAACCCGTGCAGAATAATTCTATCTCCTAGTTTGAAACACCTTGGAATAAAACCGCATCAAGTCGTGCGTCGTAACGCTGATTTTGATTGATTATAGTATAACTAGCAACTAGCATGTCCCATTAGGCTTTCTATTCATCCCAGATCAAAACATGGACACAACATCTGCAACACATGGCAAAGTGTGTTCTCAGGGACCTTATTTCTCCCACAGCAGCCAAACAGGGCCTAATAAAAATGTTTGTATGTAACCCCTCCATGACTAGAGCTTCCTTTAATTTTTCCAAAACTGTGCCAATGCATTCTCTTAAATATACCAGTCTCACACAGGGAGCCTCGCATATATAAGAGAATACTTTGGCCTAATATATATACATTGACCTTGTAAACCAGTGCATTCTCTTATATATATGCAAGGCTCCTAATAGGAGACTCACATATATAAGAGAAAGAACTGGCACAGGATATTTAATGCTGCACCAGCACAGCTCCCACCATGAAAGAGTTAAAGATGTATTAAAGGTTCCAGATCACCAGTTACAAAATATAAATTATAATTTAACTGATTGATTTTTACTTTGAGTGAAAATAAAAAGTTTGAAACCAAGTACTGTTTGACATACCTGTATATTAAAACCAAAGAATGTCATTGTCTTCATGGAACAAAAATTACTGTTGTCTCTTTGAAACATCAGAATGAAATTAATGGAGGGAGATATGCAATATATAAAAAAAGGGCATCTTTCGTGTGGCACTTATTCTTCGAAACATGTTATTTTACATTATTCACTCCAAACAAAAAGTAAAATAGATTTCATAAAAATGGCCTGGAACCCTGAAGATCTTTAACTTGCAAGATGATTCAGAATTTTGCAAGAGTTGCAATCTACACAATTAGAAATTTATATATGTTTCTTTTGAAGATGTAATTACTAACTGCTTTTGATTGTAGAATGTATATACCAGTACTACTTGGAAAATTAAATTTCTAGGACTTTATTCCTAAAAATTATCCCTACACCGTAACACCCAGAGTCCCAGGCTCCTTGGAAAGAAATAAGAATGACAAACTGGATAGCGGAAGGTGGTAATTGGTGATCATTTCCAAATCATGAATTTGGATTTTGATATATTCAAATATATTAACAAATATCTTAATGAAAACTTTTAATAGAATCAAACAAGAAGAAAACAGTAAGTCTATGAAACATAAACATGAATAATATCATACAAAGTAAACAACACTTAACAGAAAGAAAACAATGCATATAATTAAACAAAAAAAATAAACCTTCATCATATGACAACAGCAGATTTTACTACAAAACAGTAATGCCCTAAACAATCGACTCCTTAACCACAGCAAAATTATGGTTAAATTTTCAGGATTTAGTCGGAAATATTGCTTAAAAGCTCTCACTGAGGGCTTTCCGATGAATGGCAACAAGCCAAATTTACGACTAAAGCCTGAAAAGGTACCCATAAATCTGCTGTGGTTAAGAAGTCCATTATTTAGGGCATTACTGTAAAGCTGAATCTAAATATAAATATGCAGCTATAAAGGGAGACTGTATGCCAATTTGAATACATTCCATGCAGTAACAATGATCTAGTATCAATAATATATTAAAAAATAATTAATTTGAGCCGAACATGTTCTATTACAGAGCGACGTCTATCTCCATTAGTACTCACACTTAGCATATTAGTAAAGTTATTGTTAATACTTCAGGCTAAACAATGCCCCAAATACTGACAATTTAGTCTACCCCCTCCCCCCTTAATGCAGATTAGAGATTCTGCAATTGTATCAAGATTAATAGTTTTGCACTATAAAATTAATTTTAGTGCTAACTGGTGTATAACAAATTTATATAAAAACTGAACATTCCAATAATGCATGAGGTAGGCATGGCAGCACCGAGAGAATAAACAGAAACATTGGCAGTTTAAAAACGATAAATGCTTAAATAATAAACATTAAAATGCATCATACAATACTATGAGTCGAAAACACTTGTCCAGAAACGCTTTTATCAATTAATATTGATCATATATCGATATTATATGTTATTAATTGGTTGTTTCCAATTTGGCCGAGGATTGTGGTATTGGCCTGAGGCCACAGGCCGAAGGCTAATATGACAGACCAAGGCCCCATAACTCGGTCAATGTGGAAACAACCATTTAATAAGTATTTTATTAATTAGCAACATTGGCAATAATCGTTTCACAGGATGAATATATTAACATAGATATACCATTGTGTGCTTTATTAAATTAACAATTATTCCAGCAATTTTTATTCTTGTGAACTCTATACAGAACTTGCAGTGATTTCACAGTACTGTATACACCAGTCAGTAAGCCCGGGGGCCTCGTGCACATGTTTGTTCACAAAGTGGGTACTGGGCTTACTCATGAGGACCTCCCCGTGCAAAAATTCAGTTAGCCTTCATGTGCCAACCTACCATCATATTTAATACCAATACCATACTAAACACAATAGGGTTGTATGATGAGTTCACAAATTAACTTAGTTCCACTAATGCTTATTAAATCAAGCTAATTCTTATAAAAACACAATAGTGATATGCAGTGAACATACATCACACTTCTGCATTATCAAAGGATCCTACAAAAACACCAAGTCATTACTCCATATCCTATTGGATTTAATCTGATAGGTGTGAAAAATAAGTGAGACATCCTTTGATTTTATTGATTTCATACCACTTTGACTGACCCAACAACTAAGAATAGAATAGAATAAGATTTGTATAATTCACAACAATATTAACACAAGTGTTATAATACTATTATACATCTATTATTTAAGAAACAACTGGACAAAATAATAAAAGCACAGATAATCTTGATTATCTTCTCCCATTATACAGGATAGAAAGACATTGTATTCCCCTTCCAAATGCTGAAAAATGGGGGTGGGCTTATCTACGAGGACCACCCCATGTTTTGTTTACGGTAAAAAACCCAGACTAGGCTTATCTTCGAGGATGGGTTTACTGACGGGTGTATGCATGCAGTACTGTAAGTTTCCACTGGGAATAATATTGATATGGATACATGACTAGTTCATCCATGTAGGCCTACATGTATATTTACTCCCAAAACAGTGACTCTCCATACTTGTATTTAAATTTGTGTCACACTATTTTGTGTGCACCCATCAGTGAGCGAATTTAAAACTGAGCCAAAAAATTTAACAACTCATGAACTTATACCAAACAACAGGAAAAATAGAGGGCTATTTAAATGATAACATATGGATAGATAACAGGCAATCATTCCAGGCTGATAATTCATGAATGAATATATCCATATTCACAACCATCAGGTGACACAGTGGTCAAACATTCTAAGTTAGTCTTTGACATACATACGTATCTCATGGACGATTAAGAACTGAAACTGTTATCAGATGCAATGTGTATTTCTCACAAGCATTTGAACATCATCAAAGTTATCATGACATTACCATGATTTCTACCTCACTTGGCAATGAGTATTGGTTTTGAATTTTTTATATTGATTGACTGAATGCAAATATATAGGCCTATGTATACACATATATGCGTAATTGTCTGCTCAGTGTCAAACCTTTCGTAAAGTGCATGTGTATTAAACTCATGAACATAACCTTTATCTAGTTTTCACTGTGGTCAATTAGTTTAAACTGAGGACTCTTACTAATTTTTGCTCAGTTTTAAATTCGCGCACTGACAGGTGCACAAAAAATAGTACTGCACTGTACTGAATTTAAATACAAGTAAGGTACGCATCTTTCATCTTAAAGATTATGAGTGACAACCACTGGATAAAAATGTTGTATGCTGATTGACTTGCATGCCCTGAAAACAAAACACTGAAAACAAAACACATGCAATAATTCCAAGTAGAACTCAAAACTCAAAGATAACATGAAACAAAATTCAAACTTGTGAACAACTTGCATATTGTTGTATACCTTCTGATGAACATGTTCATCTGCAAGAACTGCTGACATTACTCGTTGTAATCTTGACAACTCGTGGAATCTTGTGAACATCAGAATGCTATATATTAACCCGATTCGTGGGACCAAATCTTCCAGAAATTTTATTTTTCCAAATCTGTTAACCGGCAATGCAACGGAAAGCAAGATTTGAAGCACCAGTGGCTGTTCTGTACTGAACTCATTTAATAAATCTTCAAACTTAAAAGTTTTTAAAGAATCGAAATCCTTGCAGTATAGATAGCTGTCGCGAGAACGAGTACATTTTCTTGTTGCTTTCTTGTCCACCTCATACATTATTTCATTCAAAACTGCTTGCCGTAGCGATGTGCTCTGCATTATAGTCCGTGCAATAGTTGCGGCATCTCTGTTATTGACAACACCGACCATTCGCCCTCTGTCAGCATCGGACACCTCAAGATTACTATACTTCATTTTGGCCATATTCTGAATGATGATCGCTGCATTAGATTTGGAATAAGCTTCATCTTCCTTTGGAAGTTCAATAGGAAACCAGTATGCTTCATTCCTGCAATAAAGAGTTGAGAAACTTTGTCATTTAGACATGTTACAAGTAAATTATGGGAATCTGGAAATTTTCAAAAGATTGTTAAAAACACATCTCTTCACAAAGGCATATATATCTGTTTTACGTTTTTCCCATTGCAAAATGCAATTTTTGTATTTTTATATTATCTGAGCAACATTAGGCCATACTAAAAAAATTGCTAATTCATCCCCGCCCAATAAATATTTTATTTATACTAAATATTGCCGTTGAGTATTCGACCAACGTGTATATAGACTAGATTGAATCACGTTGTGCATCAAAATATCAGACATGAAACTGATATCCCAAATGTTCACTCATGCTATTGATCCACTTGAGTCAATGTCCAGTCGAAGGGAGGGGTTAATCTGTTGGAAACAAACATCCATGGTCATGATAAAAAAAATCCACACAGTAACAACAGATCTCATGTATTTTATCGTCCTAAAAATGTAATTGGCTGAAAAAAGATTGGTATGGGCGCAGTGTCTTTGATACTAACAGTATCACTGATAAATACGTGTAGCATCGATTTGTAGGAGGTGAATGCTGATCCGTTTGCAGATATGCCACACCAATTTCGAGCTAGTGCTGGTTTCCCACATATTAAAATCAGAAGTTTTGATTGACACTATTATATGACACCAATCACATATACGTGTAACAGATGTATAAATAATTGCCCTTTCATAATGTTGCCATTGGTGACATAATATATATGCTTAAAGTGCCATTGAACACTAACTGACCAATATATCTGCCATTAAATTGCCTTGAATGTTCATACTGTTAAAAATCAAATAAAATCCCCCCCCCCCCCCCAACCCAACTTTTGAGAAAAAAATGGACGAAAATGTAGCAATACATTTATTGTGGCCTATTTTATTATTAATTATTATTTAAAGATGAACAGACCTATTTGATACAAAATAGTTTTATGGTGTCACATCAGACAGAGCATCTTTAATTAAAATTATATATTTCATAGTCCACATTGGTATGATAGACACAAAACATGCAGTCACCCGCTTTGATGTTTCCCCCATCATATTATACACTGGGCGACACAAATACTGTACATGAACAAGAAGAGAGGAACATATTCCCCACACTGGTATTTATAGATACCAATTTTACCTTGATTGAAAACTGACATACATCAGATCAAAAGTTTGGACAGAGACATATAACAACTTACATATCTTCAATGATCGGAATAGCAGGCTCAGTTTGCGTTTGCCTCTCTTGCTTAACTGTTGGCTCAGTAGCCAGGATAACAACTGATTCAGTCTGCGTTTGTTTAGTCTGAAATTCCACAACCTTCTTTGGAGAATCCACGGGACTGGCTTTTATCTTTTGAAAACGTTGCTTGCACATATTACCTGGAAACATTTTAGAAAATTCATATAGTAAAGAGATAATCATAAATTTGTCACAGGCGCATACAAATGGTGTGGTTAAACATATAAATACAATTTGAGTGAACCCAGACCATTCAACAGCTACATGTTTGACAGTCTAGAAAGGAGATAAGATTGTATGCCAATTTCAATAAACTCCTGATAATAACAACGAACTAATGTCGATAATATGTAAAAAAAAAGTAATTAATTTGAGTCAAATTTGTCTTCAATAAAATGAAATATCTCAACAACAAGTGTTCCATTTTTGCGTTCTGTGTTATCTTCCATCTGAAACATTACTTTGTACTATTAAAACAGACTGTCAAATAAAGGAAATCTGATTACATTATTCAATTTATTCTATGAAGCAGAGAATATAGAAAGCAGCAACATTTGAAACTCCTTTAAGTTTTAACCCTTTCTTTACTAAATACTCATTGGTGGCTAGTTCCTATAGGAAATATTCAGATAATAAGTACAACAAACGACAATAGGTCTTTTGTTGAACTTATCATCATAAGATATATGTAATGTATTTGAGAGGGTGTCACCCCCCTCTTTTAGTTTGCGGGATTCATGCCATTATCAGGTGGTACACAGGATTCATAACCCTTTATTAACTGGTACTGAGGATTCATCTGCCGAATTTAACCAGTATTCAATGCCCAACAAAATTGTTGGTACGCAGCTTTTATAGTACAAAATCATGACAAAACATTTGATTATTTTCAAACCCCAATGACATTTTTTTTGTAATTCAGTCTAATAACTCTTGATATGTTGAAGGTACGGTATTGCATACTAATTCAGCACTTATATAAAAATCCCGATTGTGGTCATCAACTATTGAAATGATCCTGTTATGCCTACCCTGGTGTGAAAAACATTAATTAAAGATGCATAGTCTGAATTAATTCTCCCAAAATACCGTTTGGGGGGGGTAAAAAATATTTGATTTGAGTTGAGGAACCCATCCATTAAAGCTCAGTGATAAGATATCGATTTTTGAAATTCTTGAGATATGTAATTTTTAACGGCCTGGCAAACATTTGTCAAACCGACACTCTCGGACCACATTGTGGATGAAGATGGATAACTCTAAAACCAAGTAGCTTTGTGCGTTAGATGATTGACTATCCAGCTAAATTTTGGTGAACAAAATGTTGATAAATAACATGTTGACGTTGTGGGCAATTAAATACTTTTTTTGACTGTGGTTAGCATTATTTTGGACCAATTAATCAATTGTGATAACTGAGCGGCATTGTTGTTGGATGCGGATGATATCATATGGGGACCATTGATTTGAATTGACAACCTTTAAAGCGACTTTAAAGATACAATCGCAGTGGGTAAATATAAACAGAGTAATTAATTATGAAAATTAGAACAACTTATTTTTAAATGTACTTGTTTGTGTAGTTATTTTTGCAGACTGCTATAAGGATGATCATATTTCCCATAAACCCACTTTGAATGCCTTGGGTTCCTTTAAAGGTACGCAATCCGATCAGAGGGTCCTATAAAACTATTTCTTTGGCTATGGGGGTAAAAAATATTTGATTCGAGTCGAGGAACCCACCCATCAGAGCTCAGAATGATTAGATATCAATTTTTGAAATCAATTAATTTTCGGAGATCTGTCCCAAAAGATAGCAGATCACGTGATCAAAACGGACAAATTGCGGGTATAAGATGCATAACTCTAAAATCAAGTGCTTACTATTAACAATAACCACTTGATTTTAGAGTTGATCACGTGATCTTTAACTCTGAAACTAACTAAGAAGCAATTTAAATGCATAATGGCCATGTTAGAAGTATTACAGTTCATAGTTCTGGTGTCAACTCACTCAGAAGTGTGTTTCCGATTCATTAAAGCTGTCATAATTAATTGTGGATACTTACCAGTACGGGGTGTACCACAGGATACCTCCATCTCCTTTGCACAATCTCTCCAATACGAACTCAAACGTGTTGTGGGCACTCCACCAGATCTATGTAGCCAGTTTTCCAAAAAGATATTTTCATCATCTGACCACTTTGTCCTTGAACACTTACCCTGCAAAATAGAAATCAATACTGTGATGTGGCAAAACACATTCTAGCCCTAGTACATGTTGTAGTAATGAATGTATTTTTTGTTAGACTTCTTTCGGGATCCCAAAAAAACATACCCTGACATTTAATTATTGTTTTCAAATACCGGTAATCGCACCTCTATGATGCTTTACATTTATCAATTCTGGAAGTCAGAAATGTAAAAATGGTACAATCTAATCATTTGCCAAAATAATATTGACGAGTCAAATATTGGGACTAAACCCTTCCATGACTGCACCTTCCTGAATTGTTTTTGAAAAACCCTGTGCCAATGCATTCTCTTACATACTCGAGTCTCCGATAGCCTCGCATATATAAAATAATATTGTGGCGAAATTCTGCAATTTTATAATTTCGTCGGGTGCCTGGGAACCAATTTCCTATCAAAATTGACATAATAGCATCCCTTTTCATCTTATTGAAATGGATTCGCAATTTCGCATCGAATAGCTAGTGTACATTATTTTCTGGTAATATCATAACCGCTCTTACAAGCACGTACTAGGCTGTATGTGTTTATCAGTGACTTTTCATGAAAACCAAATAAAGTTTTGAGAATTTCACACCCCTACTTTTATTGCCACCCCCTACTCTTATTTGATTTTGGTATACATGTACCCCTACATTTATTCCGCATAAAGCTGATGAAGCCTTTCATTCATTATGAAAAAAGACTTCTCATGCCAATGCCATGATTCCATGAAATGGCAATTTTTCCACTAAAAAATATTGTTTCATATGCCGAATATTCCTCAAAATTAACTATGGCAAAGACAAAAGGGAAGTTTGCCGAAAAAGGGTATTAGAAGCCAACATACAATTTCATGCAATTCGAAGGTAATGATGTTGAAGAAATAAAGTAATTCAAGGGCTGTCTAAAAATAGTAAAATGGGAATATTCTCATATACCATGTCATTGGATATTCTCAGATGGAAAATTGTGTCTCCAAAACATTGAGAAATAGATCCTGCTAAGGACTACATCTTAGATCATAAATGCTCGAATATATAAACCATAGTAGAAAAATGAGGACTTTTTCACATGTATTCCTTATTCGAGCTGAAGCCGTAACCATAATAGGGCTTAATATTTCAACTAAAGCACAAATATTTACTCTGAAGCACAAATCATTTCACACTGAATTACAATCACAACTACATAATATTAATGGACTGTTCAGCATAATTCATTTACGCTGAATAAAAATTAATATGCAGCACGGTTCCTTCTAAATTCCAATTGACTCAGGCCATTAAAACATCACTCCAACATCTACAGGCATATATTGATGTTGGTGTCAAGCAGGAAATGTTGACTCCACGCTTCACCCATACTAAGAGATGGACAGCATAAATAAAGTGATAACAATATAAGGAATAAATGTGAAAAAGGCCTCCCGCTGATACATGCAATAATATTAAACTGAAGCAGAAATAAATACCGTTTCTTCAAGATTTAGTCGCTTGGACTCTCGTAGAGGGGTACACTTTGTTGGCGTAACCATCTGCCTCGATCTCTTCTTGACTTTGGATGGAGTGGAATTTTCTTTCAAACATGATGTACTACCAGAGCTTGTTCCCATAAAACTTGGTATTCGACCTCCTTGGTCCATGTTCATCGATTCTGCAAATAATTACATCATCTTTATAGATAAAAGATCAAATTGGTGTTTCCAAATTATTGGAGATATGTTACCAGCAGCAAAATGTTGAGGAAACTTCAGAACCACAATATGTTTATTTTCTAAATGACGTGAGTACATGGGGAAGCAATACTATGTACAACAACATAGTTCAAAGTGGTTTAATATATATAAAATAGCATTATTTTGTTGTAATTAAAGGTACTCAACCCGTAAAGAGGGTCCCCATCTCAACAGATTCCAACAACAACAATCCGATCAGAGGGTCCTATATTACTATTTCTTTGGCTGTAAAAAATATTTGATTCGAGTCGAGGAACCCATCAAACAAAGCTCAGAGTCATTAGATATTGATTTTTGAAAATTCTTATGTTCTCGAGATGAGTACTTATAACTGCCGTCAATTTGGTAACATGCTCGAGATTTTACGCCAAAATTCTATTCAAACAGACAAGGATGGATAACTCTATAATCAAGTGGGTAATAATAACGAATTTTTTACTATCTTCTTGGCCAGAAAGAATTCCCGATAATGAAAAATAATAGATTTCTAAAATCGATATCTAACAAATCTGAGCTTTGATGGGTGACTTCCTCGACTCGAATCAAATATTTTTGACCCCCGAAGCCATTGAAATAGTAATTGAGAGGAGTTTTATCTGGTTGAGTACCTTTAATAGATTCTGATAACTAAAGCGTATTTTGAAGAAATGTTGTTGTTATTGTAACTTGATGATATGGGGACTATCTGATTGGATTGAACACTTTTAAGTAAAATTAAACTGTGCCAGACTTTATAATATATTGTGTCATAAAATAGCAAATTAATAATAGTTATATATATATATATAGCAGGCCTTTAAATTACCCCAAATTCACGGCGTTTAACGATGTCCCCAAATTAAAGAGATGTCCCCAAATTAAAAAAAAAAAATTTAATTTTTTTTTTTTTTTTATACAAATACACAATCTAAAATTGGATATATATCATATGTCAAATCTATTTAAAAGGGCAGGATTTATTAAAGTGATGAAATTTTTTCAGAAATGTAATAAAACTTCAATTAAACTAGTACAGGATGGAAATATATCTCATTCTATTGCGAGATATCTATTGCGAGATATCTGTCCTGTTAGAAGCCATGCAAGATATTGCATTTCACGGGTTTAGATTTAAAAATTTTCTCACGACGTGACGAACCATGGGCGGCACGCCGTGTCCGATATCCCCAAATTAGACCAATATAAAGGCCTGCTCTAATGCCATTTCCGATAGAGGTTTCAGCCAAATGCAATTGTTACTGGGAAAACATCAGGGATCGACAAAAGATGAGACTCTTGATAAACTAATTAGAATACGCATGTTTCCACTCCCTTTGGACAACACATCCATCAATGAAATTATAAATATATTTGACAAGGCCTTCAACAAAAACAGACATATTAAGTTACATTAGTTACAGTGAAACATTAAAGGGTAATGAAGTCATTATGAACACTAAATTTGGGCATTTTAATTTTTATGATTTATCATTATGGGACTATCTCATATTATATCCAACAGAATGTATGCAACATAAGGATAAATTTGTGCCATGGATGATTGCAAAATACACTCATACAGGTGCTCTTTGAAAAAATGGAAACAACAAGATAATTTTAATGAAAATGAGTTATTCTTAAAGCACATGAGTGTATATGGCACTCATTCATTGCTCAATTTATAATAATAATAATAATAATATTTATATAGCGCCTATCCCCCGCAAGGGGCCCTAAGCGCTTTACACATTATATAAATAAACAAGAAATGCACATGGAAAATAATCAATAGATATGTGGAATTATATATAATCAGATTTTGTTAGTTTTCTTTGTGTCGGGGTAGCGTCGTCGGAATATGTGAGTTTTTAAAGCAGATCGAAAATCGGTTAGCAAGCAAGATTGTCGCATTTCATTTGTTGGCTGTATAAATCTTGTTGGGTATAATATGAGATGGTCTCATAAAATAAATGGCAATATTTAGTGTCCAGTATCCCTTTAAAACATCAGTTTTGCCTAGTTTAGTAGTTACAGTAGTTACTTGTTATTAGTTCAAAATAAAGGAAATACTGATTCTGTTGCTCAACACACGCAGTGTTTATGATCAACTTGATCTAAGTAATTGTGTAATGACTTTTTGATAAGATATACCTGTACAGTCAGTTTTGGCAACTGTACTTAATATAATATATCTGTTTGTTGATGAGCCTATTTGAACTTTCTGGATTTAAATTTTCATTATATATTTTCACACTTTTTATGACCTGTTTGTGTCGGTATATACTATTACTATATTGCTTCATTTGACCACAACATATCAACTTTCTAATTTTTTTCATGTTCACATTAAATTAAATTTTAATTGGCAATACCCATGATCAGTATGTTGGTGGACTGCTTGGAGAAATTTCAAGCACCATACATCTATAAAATGGCTTTGTTGATGTCAATTGATCCAATATTCCCAAGTGGTCAATAAATATCAGATTGTAACTTACAAAACTTGAAAATATAAGGGTAATATAACTTGCTGAATGCTTCATAACCAACCAGATAGACCCCATTTTAGTCTTACGTTTAAAAAAAATTCTCCCCGGACCCCCTATAGTCAAAAGGGGGTACCCCCCCTTCCGAACCAACCCCCACGGTTTCCCGAAATGTCCCCAAATTAGGCTAATCTAAAGGCCTGTATATAGTGACAGTAATATCATTATTAAAACATTAGGATCCATTAAATGAGACTGGCATTAATTGTCTTCGGTGCAGCTGTTCGGTGATTGAAAAATTTGCATAAAAAATCTTTAAAAACAAATATTTAAAAATATGAATTTTGAGTTCCGTATACATTGCCTGTTCCTCAGAAAAGGGTAATTTTCCACCTACACATACATACCACAGGCCTTCTAAACAGTGATAATCGAGTGATATTATATATATTTTTTGAAGTAATTAGTCCACTACTAGTATTAGTAATACTGTAATACCTTACTATAAATACTCCTTATATAACTTATAAGTGATAGAGAAATTCTGAGAATAGATGCATTAAATTTCTATTTATTAAGATCTCAGTCACTGTTTAGAATTAAGGCCTGTGATACACACAGTGACAGTAAAATACTGTTGTAACTAACAAGCCTATTTCTTGATTTATTGATTGAAGCTAGGGTTTGAGATAATTATGCCAATTTATGGTGGGTTGGTTAAAACAATATAAAAAAATTCAGATGATTATGCTAATGCTGAAGCACAAATAAGGAATAAATTAAAAAAAAAGTCCTCCCATAATAATGGACTTACTTAATCCACACAAGGTATCAGTAAAATCATGTTTGATGAGGATCAATTGCCATTGAATGAGACTGGGCTTGTCTGGTGATTCAACAATTAACATAAAAATTTAAATCGTAAAAAAAATATTTTAAAATAGTAATTTTTAGTTCTTAAATATATCCCACATACCCCAGAAAAGATAAATTTTCCGCCTACGCGGGGATAGTAAAATATTTTTTAGGAACAACTTATTTATTGATTTAATGAACTTTTATAATGATTGCTGTACGTGAGTTTGAAGCTTTGGTTTAAACTTTAATTGTTGGGCTGGTCCAAAAACAATAAAAAAAATTAAAATTCTGATTTGAATGAATATCATATGACTCTCATATACCACTCAATCAATATAACCTTCGTCATATATGGCATATATAGCCTGTAATATAGTCATAAACTCGTTTTCAACCGTTAATCTTCCTCTAAAAAGGTTCCATTTGGCCTTTGAAATTGACGGCCCACCTGCTTTATCAGTAAAATCAAGGTAATTCGGGCTGAAAAATATGTTTTATTTGTGTAGACAGCACAATAGATATTTCACTTACTAGTATTATTAATAAAATTGACAGTTTGGTTTAAAATTCGGATCAATTCCTTGACAATTCCTTGACAATTGCTCGTAATTTACGTAAAATTTAAAAATGGCGTATATTTGTTGACCACATTGCAGAGGTCGAGGTCACTAGATGTTCCCTGACTCCTAAAGTGTGAGCTTTGAGTCAGGAATGCCCTGGTTAGAAGATCCCTTGATCATAGGGATAATTCATTTTTTTGGTATTATTTTTAGGACAGAAAGGCTACTTCAAGTACATGCTTTTGATACCTGTCCGAATTATGATTAAAATATAACTCGGCGCCAGGGTTTGCATGTATATTTATATTAAACCCCCATCATTGTATAATAAATAGAGGATATCTAGTGTTTTTGAGTGGATACCGAAAAATATATGTCATGAGTGAGCGAGACAAATGTTTATTTACGCGAGCGGCTTGCCGCGAGCGAAAATAAACACTTGTCGCGGTCACGAATGACATAATTTTCGGTATCCACTCAAAAAACAGTAGGTAATTATTTTATTATACGCATTTCCAAAGAAATTCACCATTTACGACGTTAAATGATCTCACAATCGTCTTCAATCGATGCATCATTTTTGAAGCCATCAGCTGATCGCTGCCTGTTCACGCAATGCTATTTCAACATCCGCAGAATATACAAATATAGTTCCCCTATTCTTCCCTTTATTTCCCCCCATAAATATGTCGAATTTCAACATAACATAGATTTTAATTATAACTGTAATATCAGTAATATCAGTGAATATAATATATATTTGAATATCACAATGGGTTCTTTCACCTTGTCCTTCTTCGACAGTACACACAGGAAACAGTATTAGTACACGCAAGTGAATCGGTCGCACAGGTGAGCTAGTGTGAAAGTATATTCTTCTATATCCCCTTCTGGGTGATATCGATGTTTATCTAAACGCGTTTTTTTCTATAATTCTATAATTCACCGTTGAGCGTATAATAAATATCTTTATAATATATTATCTTTATTATATAATATATATAATGCAGTCTTATTCACGCACGTCCGCTAAACTGAAAAACCTCGCCCTTCTGTTGAACAGAACAACATATTGCAATAACCTAATGTGCCAGCAATACCTATCTATGTATGACAATGAAATTCACCATACATTACACTCGTGCACCTCGCTGTATATTCTAGCACTGAGAAACCATTTATGGGACACACTAATCAACCACCATGGAGTCCACGTCACGCTTTATCTCGACAGCCATCCAAGAGGATAATTTTACGCCCTACTCCTTGGTTCTGAGGATCCACTCATCACATGGCATATGTGACCCGCCATATCAAATCCAGTCGTAAGTCGGGATTTTTTTTTACCCCGTGCCAATGCATTCTCTTATATATGCGAGTCGACCATATGTCGCCTCGCATATATAAGAGAATGCATTGGCCTAACAATTTTTTACAATTTTAATATTTTTTCTTGTATTCTTTAACAATTTTATAATTTCACCCATACCGAGCCCCAGACAGTGTGGGCGCTCAAATAAAATAAACTACTCAGTTTATAAAATGTGACCCGCCATATCAAACCCAGTCGTAAGTCGGGATTTTTTTTACCCTGTGCCAATGCATTATCTTATATATGCATTGGCCTAACAATTTTTTACAATTTTAATAATTTTTTCATGTATTCTTTAACAATTTTATAATTTCACCCATACAGAGCCCCAGACAAACATGAGCAGACGACACTTTTCTATATGCTTCTATATATGTGTGGGGCTAGCTCCTTGCAGGGTAATAGATGTTTTTTATTTTATGTCCTAAAAATTGTAAGAAACATTTATTTAAAAAAAATGATAAAAAATTGTTAGGCCAATGCATTCTCTTATATATGCGAGGCGACCTATGGTCGACTCACATATATAAGAGAATGCATTGGCACAGGGTAAAAACAATCCCGACTTACGACTGGATTTGATATGGCGGGTCACATATAAAACACTGCCGCGAGCAGATAATTGACACATCTGCTTCATTCCTTCTGGTGATGACCAGGTCGATGAGAGGATCTAATAGGAGATGACTTATAAATCACAACTCCGACCATACGCGTGTGATGTACTGACACCATAGCAATATATTGTCTTTGTATATGCTTTAAAGCTCAGAATGCCTCGATTTTGCATAACATAACGCAAATGGTCAAATGGTGCTACTCGATCTTCACAACAGCATATATTCCATTTACCATTTCTAGAAAGTTATTCTCAAGTGAAAAAAATTTGTCGTTTAGTTAAGTTGTCACTCACAACGACATACCAATCGCAAAGCATTCTGAGCTTCCATCACATTCAATATTCCTGTTATTTTTTCTCAAAACCCACATCACTATTTATACTGTCCTCTGTATATATTATTGTAATATATTCAATATCTCCTTAGAAGGAGGCAATAAAGATTTATAACATACAAGGCGCTAGCACCAAACCATTTATAACATCGCGTTTATACAACACATACAATGTATTGATGTATGCTGTCCGTTAATGGAGGTTAATAAAGATATATATATATATATATATATATATATATATATATATATATATATATATATATATATATATATATCCTATATATTTTAAATATTTTTAAAATCATATATATTCAGACTAAAATATTAGTACTTACTACACGATTAGCCATGTTTGTTGACAATAACTGTAACAGTTTTGTTTACATAACAATGTTAGATCGCCAGTATAGTGGCATATTACCGCAATTCGCAATTCATATTCGGAATTTATAAACGGAATGTATTTATATGTGGACATAATATACGAAATCCAACCATATACGGACCTTATATACGACATGTATTCATATGTGGACTTAATATACGAAATCCAACCATATACGGTTCATATGTCACAAAACCCTATATCCAGTCATAAACCCTATATCCACCCATACCCTATGGCTGCGGACACACGTACCACAGTAGCGATGGCATAGTAGGTGTGACAATTAATTATGGTAGAGTTTGGTGACAATTGGTCAACATAATTTATTTGCCATAGTGAGTCGTGTCGCGCGCCGCATATTCACACAGTGAGTCGACTGACCAATTAACCCATTGCGTTGATCTCAAGGTTGATCTCTGCTCATTACGTTTAGCCACATTGTATTCTCTACGATACATAAAATTGCACGACCGATCGTCCAGAATTGTCTTGTGTGTTAGCATTAAAAATATAACATTGCGTGTTGAGTAACGATCAACAGCGACAAGACATTCGGTTTGATAAAGCATTGAGATGTCGATCTCGACGCTGATAGAGCTTGGAAAAGACTCATTGTGTGAATGTGCGGCGGGCGACATGTCTCGCTATGGCACAGGAATATGACGGCCAATTGTCAACAAAATTGCACCATAATTAATTGTCACACCTACTATGCCATCGCTACTGTGGTACGTGCGTCCGCAGCCATTGTCCAGTCATAAAAACTATCGCAATTAGAGTAATTTCACATCGCATGAAATACTAATTGAAGATACACTGTCCGAAAATATATATCAATCTAATATGTATATTCGCGTCCAATCTATTTTTCAACTGTTCTTTCAACTTCTAATTCGTGAATATTGCAAACTTGTGAACCGTACGCTCTTTGTCAACAATGACAAAAAACCCCCACAAACTTGCAATTCACGTCAATCATAATTATGACGATTGGCCACAGATCATTATGTGCGAAGCAAACAGTGAGCCAAATGACCTACCCCATTACACATACATAAATATACGAGTTCACACACCAACAGCTCGATGACCTATACCCCATAACGCATACATAAATACACGAGTTCACACACCAACAGCTCGATGACCTATACCCCATAACACATACATAATACACGAGTTCACACACCAACAGCTCGATGACCTATACCCCATTACACATACATAAATACACGAGTTCACACACCAACAGCTCGATGACCTATACCCCATAACACATACATAAATACACGAGTTCACACACCAACAGCTCGATGACCTATACCCCATAACACATACATAAATACACGAGTTCACACACCAACAGCTCGATGACCTATACCCCATAACACATACATAAATACACGAGTTCACACACCAACAGCTCGATGACCTGTACCCCATAACACATACATAAATACACGAGTTCACACACCAACAGCTCGATGACCTGTTCCCCATAACACATACATAAATACACGAGTTCACACACCAACAGCTCGATGACCTATACCCCATAACACATACATAAATACACGAGTTCACACACCAACAGCTCGATGGCCTATACCCCATAACACATACATAAATACACGAGTTCACACACCAACAGCTCGATGACCTATACCCCATAACACATACATAAATACACGAGTTCACACACCAACAGCTCGATGACCTGTACCCCATAACACATACATAAATACACGAGTTCACACACCAACAGCTCGATGACCTATACCCCATAACACATACATAAATACACGAGTTCACACACCAACAGCTCGATGACCTATACCCCATAACACATACATAAATACACGAGTTCACACACCAACAGCTCGATGACCTATACCCCATAACACATACATAAATACACGAGTTCACACACCAACAGCTCGATGACCTATACCCCATAACACATACATAAATACACGAGTTCACACACCAACAGCTCGATGACCTATACCCCATAACACATACATAAATACACGAGTTCACACACCAACAGCTCGATGACCTATACCCCATAACACATACATAAATACACGAGTTCACACACCAACAGCTCGATGACCTATACCCCATAACACATACATAAATACACGAGTTCACACACCAACAGCTCGATGACCTATACCCCATAACACATACATAAATACACGAGTTCACACACCAACAGCTCGATGACCTATACCCCATTACACATACATAAATACACGAGTTCACACACCAACAGCTCGATAACCTATACCCCATTACACATACATAAATACACGAGTTCACACACCAACAGCTCGATGACCTATACCCCATAACACATACATAAATACACGAGTTCACACACCAACAGCTCGATGACCTATACCCCATAACACATGCATAAATACACGAGTTCACACACCAACAGCTCGATGACCTATACCCCATTACACATACATAAATACACGAGTTCACACACCAACAGCTCGATGACCTATACCCCATAACACATACATAAATACACGAGTTCACACACCAACAGCTCGATGACCTATACCCCATTACACATACATAAATACACGAGTTCACACACCAACAGCTCGATGACCTATACCCCATTACGCACAACCCGATGCATGAGTTCACAAACAGGCGGGCCCAGGACCTACGCTACTACACATAAACCCATATGCTTATAAGTACCACAGCTGACGGTCTGCCTATTATAAAATCAAAAATCAATTTTGAACACCTTTCATCATTCCTGATTAATTCTTCTTAACAATACAGATCGCCATTAAAATTAATCTTGCTAAGTGGTATTAAAAGGGCAGCCAGTGTATTTCCACCCGTTACGCCCCCTGTTCTGTGGTGAACTGAACGACCCCGTGCAAAGAAATGGCCATTCATCGAGCATGGATTTATTCCGCTTATTCTAATCCGCGTGGAACATTCGGTCGCGTATTCAATATTAAACAAAAGTAGTTTTCAGTGATATATATATATATATAGTCTGGTCGAGAATTGTATCGATAATATATTTGATACCTTAAACCCTCTCACCGTGTAACCACTTGAATGGGATTCGGACCAACATCCGTTTTCGATATTTTACGCCCGGTTCTCGGTAGTTATGCGCCTGTTCTCGGTAGTTATGCGCCTGTTCTCGGTGTAGTGATACGTCCGTTCTATGTATATTATACGTCCGTTATACGCGTTATTCATTTTTATAGAAGCTGCGAATTCCAAAACAAAATGGAGCGTATTTGAAAGTAATTAATTAATTTCTTTATTCCACCAAGTAAACCACCCCTGGTCAAGTGGCCCTGCTAACGGGCTATAATGCTTGTAGGAAAAACAGATGCCGTTACGAAGAGGTACCAGTATGTTTCTAAAGTTGTATTTGTCGCAGTATTTGGCTCATCCGATAGATTTGAGAAAAAGACAGTTGAAACATTCAAGAACCTAAATATGTTTGAGAACAATAATAATGGCTGCGCTTGTGTTTGTAATTGATTATAGTTGATTTACCCTAACCTTAACCCTAACCCCAACCCTAACCCTCCATAACCCTAACCCTAACCCTAACCCTAACCCTAGCCCTAACCCTAACCCTAGCCCTAACCCTAACCCTAGCCCTAACCCTAACCCTAACCATAACCCTAACCCTAACCCTAACCCACCTAACCCTAACCCTAACCCTAACCCCCTAACCCTAACCCTAACTAATACAACCAGTATTTTTATTTTTTTTTATTTTCTTTTTATATTATTTATTCATTCAATTGTTATATATATTATGTACATGTAGTATTGAATACGTAACACAAAACATTTACTGATATAATACTACGAGATGGGGAGGGTTGGGTCACTGGCACTTCAACTGTCTCTCGCTCTCTCATTCTCATTCTCATTCTCTCTCTCTCTCTCTCTCTCTCTCTCTCTCTCTCTCTCTCTCTCTCGCTTAAACGAAAATATTTATATTCTAATTGTTCGGTGCTAGTGATTTTATATTAATTTCTAAATCTATTAGTTTAATAAAGATAAAAATGAAAATATTAAATATTCATAATATATTGAAACTGTCCCGGGAGACTCTCTTCGTTTTGATTGTATGAATGTTTCTGTTCTTAGCAAGCCGTTATTAAAGGTTTAATGTGTTCCCATTCATTTTGGAATGTTTGCATTTGATCGCGCTGAAGTGCTATATATCTGCCTGCGTGGTATCTTCTCTCGATATCCAGGGAAAGCGATTTAATGGTCAATTTATCGGGGTTAAATTTGGTTTTGTACAGGTAGTACTTAATAATTGTAAGTAAAAGGTATTCAGTTTCGTTATTCGTCTGTGCCTGCGAATGTGTTCCAAGAATTATGTTTTTCTTTGTCAGATCGAGGTTTAAATTATGTTTAGACAGCCATTGTTGTGTGTCTACAAGGAAAGAGCGTACAGTGGGGCAATTGTAGAAAATATGAGATATCGTTTCTTCATAGCTATGGCATCTTTGACATATTCCGTCAGATCTTAGTTTCATATTTTTTAAAAGTATTAAAGGCCCACTTAATTTTCGATCACCAGATTTGAACGAGGAATCTCCAAACCATTGTATTATCAACTGATCCGGTTGGGTTTGTCGAGGTACCAAAGTGTGCTATGCGCTTAATTTTGACACAGACTGTAATGTAAAGTATATTGTTCATAATGGAAGGGGAATAACTCTATCTCTTAGTTTGAATTCTGACGCATTCTGGGTTGACAAGGGGGGGAGTCTTGGAATGAATCTGAGAATCTCTATCACTTGGTGGACACTTCCAGGCCACAGCTGTTCCGTATTCTGGTGGAATATATATATTTTTGGTCCCTCTTCCAAATCTATACTATATATTTTGAGACTTCGTATATATATGTGTGTGTGTGTGTGTGTGTGTGTGTGTGTGTGTGTACTTCATAGAATCCAAAACGACTGATCCGATCGAGCTCAAATTTCGTATTTAAGTGTAAAATTCCACCGACACCGCCGTAGTCGGGTTTTCGAGAAGCCCTGAGCACCCTTTATCCACTCCCAAATCACCGCAAAGGTACGGCGGGGGGGGGGGGGGGGTTAAGGCAACAACGCTCTTTATCTATACCTTATACGGAGGTTTTAACAAGTAACGCTCTTTATTGCAATGGACGTGGCTAAACGATACCCCATGCGTCCGATGCGGATTCCAATGGACGTGGCTAAACGACTGACCCATGCGTCCGAAATACGGACGCGGACGAAATGAAACTAAAAAGGCAGAATTGATCTAAGAGCTCGAAATATTATGCTGAGGGATTTCTCGACGGGATTAATTGACTGTCCGGGGAGGACGGGTACCATGAATTAACTCATTGAAAAACAAAGAATGCGTTATCTCGCAAACGGGTGGAGCTATCGACTTGAAATTTGCTATGTGAATGTATCTTGCCCCGGATACAAATTTTATCGGGTCGCCGAGTCCGTGCGACGCCAGCTTCGCGCATGCGCAGACGAGATCTCGGAAACCGGTGGAGCTATCGACTTGAAATTTGGTATGTGAATGTATCTTGCCCCGGGTACGAATTTTATCGGGTCGCCGAGTCCGTGCGACGCAAGCTTCGCGCATGCGCAGACGAGATCTCGGAAACCGGCGGAGCTATCGACTTGAAATTTGGTATGTGAATGTATCTTGCCCCGGGTACGAATTTTCTGACCAACCTCGGGTAAAATTTAAAAACCAAAAATTAAATTAAATATTTAATTAAAACTTAAAAATTGTCATGTTTCTGACTATTGCCGCCAGTGGCGGGCTAACCTGCTAGTCTCATATATATTTTGAAGACCTCTGTCTGTCTGTTTGTCTGTCTGTCATTTATACAAATATACGATTCTCGACAGATCGGGACGAAACTTGGTATGTGTGTAGTTTGACCAGGCGGTCGTCGTTGTCGTATTAGTGAGCCCGTGCGACGCCCGTGCAGCGCATGCGCAGACGAGATCTCGGAAACGGGTGGAGCTATCGACTTGAAATTTGCTATGTGAATGTATCTTGCCCCGGATACGAACTTTATCGGGTCGCCGAGCCCGTGCGACGCCAGCTTCGCGCATGCGCAGACGAGATCTCGGAAACGGGTGGAGCTATCGACTTGAATTTTGGTATGTGAATGTATCTTGTCCCGGATACGATTTTTATCGGGTCACCGAGCCCGTGTGACGCCAGCTTCGCGCATGTGCAGACCAGATATCGGAAACGGGTAGAACAATCGACTTGAAATTTGGTTTTTGAATAGCCCGGACAACGTCGGGCTCATCAGCTAGTATCTCCTATATATTTTGAAGACCTCTGTCTGTATGTTTGTCTGTATGTTTGTCTGTATGTTTGTCTGTATGTTTGTCTGTATGTTTGTCTGTATGTTTGTCTGTATGTTTGTCTGTATGTTTGTCATTTATACAAATTTACGATTCTCGACCGATCGGGACCGAACTTGGTACGTGTGTGTAGTTTGACCAGGCGGTGGACGTTGTCGTATTGGCGAGCCCATGCGGCGCCCGCTTCGCGCATGCGCAGACGAGATCTCGGAAACGGGTGGAGATATCGACTTGAAATTTGCTATGTGAATGTATCTTGCCCTGGATATGAAATTTATCGGGCCACCGAGCCCGTGCGACACCAGCTTCGCGCATGCGCAGACGAGATCTCGGAAACGGGTGGAGCTATCGACTTGAAATTTGGTATGTGAATGTATCTTGCCCCGGATACAAATTTTATCGGGTCGCCGAGCCCGTGCGACGCCAGCTTCGCGCATGCACAGACGAGATCTCGGAAACGGGTGGAGCTATCGACTTGAAATGCATGCGAAGACCAGATCTCGGAAACGGGTGGAGCTATCGACTTGAAATTTGGTTTTTGAATAGCCCGGACAACGTCGGGCTCATCGGCTAGTCTATCTATACTATATATTTTGAGACTTCGTATATATGTGTGTGTGTGTGTGTGTGTGTGTGTACTTCATAGAATCAAAAACGCGTGTACAGATTGAGCTCAAACTTCCTATGTAAGTGTCAAATCCCACCGACACGACCGTGGTCGCGGTTTAGAAAAGCTCAGAGCACCCGTTCTCCAATCTCAAATCACCGCAAAGGCACGGTGTGGGTTAATCAAGTCATTATTTAATGAGCGTTTGTTTTTGACGCATCTCTATAAAGAGCGTCTGTTTGCCATTCAACGTTATTTGCATCTGCAGAGAGATATACGGAACATACATTAAATTTAAAAAACATTTGTTTCTGACCAACCCTGCGAGCACGGATGGCGCGCTTTGTTTTTACAGTATATAGTTATATACCGAAATCATCCCAGATAATCACGAATATAGCATCAGATTTCTCCCCAGATATACCCTTATAAAGCTACTGGAATCTGCCAATCTACGGGAAATTCCAGGGAATGCCGATTGAGCTCAAACCTGCTACCCACGGGAAGTGTCATATATATGAGTGTGTCCTTTATAGACTCGAACCGATTGAGCTCAAACTTGCTAAATAAGAAAATAGCCCCCAAGCCGTAAATATCAACAACAACGATATTACTAAATACACGTTTTCGGCAATGTGAGAGTTTTCGGGGAGCCGTGATGCCAACAACAACGACCCGAAGCCCTGAATGCCAACAACAGATTCAATGCAATGTTATCTATTATGCAGAGATATTTCACGACATTACGACGGGTACGGCAGACTCAAAATATTATGCAGACAGATTTCCCGACGGGAAGCGTTTGTTTTAAATTCAATGCAATGTTATCGTAGAGAGATTTCACGAAACAAAGAATGCGTTGTCTGTCGTTCCTAGGAAGGGGGGATTTCTACGGGTAAATTTTTCCGCCAGAAACAAAAAAATTTATTAAAACAATTCACAATTTAATTAAAACAATTTAAAATTAAAAAAAATTAACAATAAAAAAACAATTCAGAAACAAAATATATTAAATTTAAAAAACATTAAATTCATATTCAAAAATGTCATGTTTCTGAAACAAAGCCATGGGACGAATGCCGCCAGTGGCGGGCTAACCTGCTAGTCCTATATATTTTGAAGACCTCTGTCTGTATGTATGTATGTATGTATGTCATTTATACAAATCTACGATTCTCGACCGATCGGGACGAAACTTGGTTCGTTTCTGTAGTTTGACCAGTCGGTCGTCGTTGTATTGGCGAGCCCGTGCGACGCCAGCTTCGCGCATGCGCAGACCAGATCTCGGAAACGGATGGAGCTATCGACTTGAAATTTGGTTTTTGAATAGCCCGGACAACGTCGGGCTCATCGGCTAGTCTATTATATATTTTGGAAGATCTATCTGTCTGTGTCTGTCTGTCTGTCTGTGTGTTCGCGATGGACTCGAAAACGACAGAACCGATTTCGATGAAACTTGGTATGTGGGGGGTACTTTCGGCTGTGGAGTGGCATGGGCCTGTTAATATGCACGTACGACGTGACCTTGAAATTGGGTCATTTCAAGGTCAAACGCCCGAATATTACGGGATTTCGATGAAATTTAGTATCTAGGGATGCTTTCGTATGGGGAGTCTCATAAGCCTATTCATTTTCCCGTACGACGTGACCTTCAAATCGGGTCAATTCAAGGTCAAATCGCGAATTTTGATGGGATTTCCACGAAATTTGATACATAGGGTTACTTTTGTCCACTGAGTGTTTTGGACGGGTCGAGTCGTGACCCCGACCTGACATTGACCTTCAAAATGATCAATTCGAGGTCAAATCGGGTAAAACCGGATGGATTTCGACGGGTAATTTTGTCGGGTACTTTTGTTCGGGCAGTGTTTTGGACGGGTCAAATCGATACCCCACCTGACCTTGACCTTCAAAATGACAATTCAAGGCAAATCGCGCAATTCGCCGAAAAGCAGAGGGGAAACAGCCCGGACGAAGTCGGGTCCACCTGTTAGTGGTATATAATATGGAATATCTTGTGTGTGATGTTATCTGGGTATTCAAACATTAAATGGGCCTTTAACATATTGCGAAATATGTATATGTTTCTGAATGTTTGATACACATAATGGCTTTTTCTGGATATGTTATCCGAACACCTCGAAAATGCATACTTTAAAACTTTATTATTTTAACCCTTCCATGACTGGAGCTTCCTGAAATGTTGCGAAAACACTGTGCCAGGACCATACAACATCATACCTCATTCAACAGGACTCGCCAACATAATATATAAGTGGGATCAACCAACATCATAGCTAAATGAGCAGGATCCGACATCAGAGCTAAATTTAATGAACAGAACCCACCAACAACATAACTAAATCAACAGGAACAAACAACAGCATAACTAAATCAACAGGAACAAACAACAAACATCAGCATAACTAAATCAACAGGAAGAAACAACATAATAACTTAATCAACAGGAACCGACAACAGCATAACTAAATCAACAGGAACCGACAACAGCATAATTAAATCAACAGCAACAAACAACATCATAACTAAATCAACATGAACCGACAACATTATAACGGAATCAACATGAACCGACAACATTGTAGCGAAATCAACAGGAACCGACAACATTATAGCGAAATCAACAGGAACAGACAACATTATAGCGAACTCGGCAGGAACCGACAGCAGCATACCTGAATCAACATGAACTGACAACATTATAGCGAAATCAGCAGGAACCGACATCACCCAGCAGGAACCGATAACATAATAGCTAAATCATCAGGAACCGACAACATAATAGCTAAATCATCAGGAACCGACAACATAATAGCTAAATCATCAGGAACCGACAACATAATAGCTAAATCATCAGGAACCGACAACATAATAGCTAATCATCAGGAACCGACAACATAGCGAAATCAGCCGAACCCACCAACACCCAACCGACACCATTATAGCGAAATCAGCAGGACCCACCAACAACATACCTTAATCAACATGAACCGACAACATTATAATGGAATCAACATTAACCGACAACATTATAGCGAAATCAGCAGGACCCACCAACAGCATACCTGAATCAACATGAACCGACAACATTATATCACTCAGCAGGATCCGACAACATCATAGCTAAATCTACAGGACCCAACATTATAGCGAAATAAACAGGTACCGACAACATCATAGCTAAATCTACAGGACCCAACATTATAGCTAAATCCACAGGAACCAACATTATAGCGAAATAAACAGGTACCGACAACATCATAGCTAAATCTACAGGACCCAACATTATAGCTAAATCTACAGTAACCAACATCATAGCTAAATCTACAGGACCCAACATTATAGCGAAATCTACAGGACCCACCAACATCATAGCTAAATCTACAGGAACCAACATTATAGCGAAATAAACAGGTACCGACAACATCATAGCTAAATCTACAGGAACCAACATTATAGCGAAATAAACAGGTACCGACAACATCATAGCTAAATCTACAGGACGCACCAACAGCATACATAAATCCACCTGTTAGTGGTATATAATATGTTGTTTGTGATGTTATCTGGATATTCAAACAATAAATGGGCCTTTAACATATTTCGAAACATGTATATGTTTCTGAATGTTTGATACACATAATGGCTTTTTCTGGATATGTTATCCGAACACCTCGAACATGCAAACTTTAAAACTTTATTATTTTAACCCTTCCATGACTGGAGCTTCCTGAAATGTTGCGAAAACACTGTGCCAGGACCATACAGCATCATACCTCATTCAACAGGACTCGCCAACATAATATATAAGTGGGATCAACCAACATCATAGCTAAATGAGCAGGATCCGACATCAGAGCTAAATTTAATGAAACCCACCAACATCATAACTAAATCAACAGGAACAAACAACAGCATAACCAAATCAACAGGAACAAACAACAGCATAACTAAATCAACAGGAACAAACAACATCATAACTAAATCAACAGGAACCGACAACAGCATAATTAAATCAACAGTAACCGACAACAGCATAACTAAATCAACAGCAACAAACAACATCATAACTAAATCAACATGAACCGACAACATTATAACGGAATCAACATGAACCGACAACATTATAGCGAAATCAACAGGAACCGACAACATTATAGCGAAATCAACAGGAACAGACAACATTATAGCGAACTCGGCAGGAACCGACAGCAGCATACCTGAATCAACATGAACTGACAACATTATAACGAAATCAGCAGGAACCGACATCACCCAGCAGGAACCGATAACATAATAGCTAAATCATCAGGAACCGACAACATAATAGCTAAATCATCAGGAACCGACAACATAATAGCTAATCATCAGGAACCGACAACATAATAGCTAATCATCAGGAACCGACAACATAGCGAAATCAGCCGAACCCACCAACATCATACCTGAATCAACATGAACCGACAACATTATAACGGAATCAACATGAACCGACACCATTATAGCGAAATCAGCAGGACCCACCAACAGCATACCTGAATCAACATGAACCGACAACATTATAATGGAATCAACATGAACCGACAACATTATAGCGAAATCATCAGGACCCACCAACAACATACCTTAGTCAACATGAACCGACAACATTATAATGGAATCAACATAAACCGACAACATTATAGCGAAATCAGCAGGACCCACCAACAGCATACCTGAATCAACATGAACCGACAACATTATAACGGAATCAACATGAACCGACAACATTATATCGAAATCAGCAGGACCCACCAACAGCATACCTGAATCAACATAAACCGACAACATTATAATAACCCGAACCCATCAACATCATATCTGAATCAACATGAACAGACAACATTATAACGGAATCAACATGAACCAACAACATTATAGCGAAATCAGCAGGACCCACCAACAGCATACCTGAATCAACATGAACCGACAACATTATAACGGAATCAACATGAACCGACAACATTATAGAGAAATCAGCCGAACCCACCAACAGCATATCTGAATCAACATGAACCGACAACATTATAACGAAATCAACATGAACCGACAACATTATAGCGAAATCCGCAGGGTTCGCTGACATCACTCAGCAGGATCCGACAACATCATAGCTACATCTACAGGACCCAACATTATAGCGAAATAAACAGGTACCGACAACATCATAGCTAAATCTACAGGACCCAACATTATAGCTAAATCCACAGGAACCAACATCATAGCTAAATATACAGGACCCAACATTATAGCGAAATAAACAGGTACCGACAACATCATAGCTAAATCTACAGGACCCAACATTATAGCTAAATCTACAGGAACCAACATCATAGCTAAATCTACAGGACACAACATTATAGCGAAATAAACAGGTACCGACAACATCATAGCTAAATCTACAGGACCCAACATTATAGCTAAATCTACAGGAACCAACATCATAGCTAAATATACAGGACCCAACATTATAGCGAAATCTACAGGACCCACCAACATCATAGCTAAATCTACAGGAACCAACATTATAGCGAAATAAACAGGTACCGACAACATCATTGCTAAATCTACAGGACGCACCAACAGCATACCTGAATCAACATGGACCGACAACATTATAACGGAATCAAAATGAACCGACAAGATTATAGCGAAATCAGCCGAACCCACCAACAGCATACCTGAATCAACATGGACCGACAACATTATAACGGAATCAAAATGAACCGACAAGATTATAGCGAAATCAGCCGAACCCACCAACAGCATACCTGAATCAACATGGACCGACAACATTATAACGGAATCAAAATGAACCGACAAGATTATAGCGAAATCAGCAGGACCCACCAACAGCATATCTGAATCAACATGAACCGACAACATTATAGAGAAATCAGCCGAACCAACCAACAGCATATCTGAATCAACATGAACCGACAACATTATAACGGAATCAAAATGAACCGACAAGATTATAGCGAAATCAGCCGAACCCACCAACAGCATACCTGAATCAGCATGGACCGACAACATTATAACGGAATCAAAATGAACCGACAAGATTATAGCGAAATCAGCAGGACCCACCAACAGCATATCTGAATCAACATGAACCGACAACATTATAACGGAATCAACATGAACCAACAACATTATAGCGAAATCAGCCGAACCCACCAATATCATGGTTAAATCCGGATGACTTACCAATATCATAGTTAAATCGGATGATCCACCAATATCATAGTTAAATCGGATGATCCACCAATATCATAGTTAAATCCGGATGACCCACCAATATCGTAGTTAAATCCGGATGACCCACCAATATCATAGTTAAATCCGGATGACCCATCAATATAATAGTTAAATCCGGAGGACCCACCAATATCATAGTTAAATCCGGATGATCCACCAACATCATAGTTAAATCCGGATGACACCCGAATATCATAGTTAAATCCGGATGACCCACCAATATCATAGTTAAATCGGATGATCCACCAATATCATAGTTAAATGCGGATGACCCACCAATATCATTGTTAAATCCGGATTACACACCAATATCATAGTTAAATCCGGATTACCCACCAACATATTAGTTAAATCCTGATGTCCCACCAATATCATAGTTAAATCCGGGTGACCTACCAATATCATAACTAAATCCGGATGACCCACCAATATCATAGTTAAATCCGGATGACCCACCAACATCTTAGTTAAATCCGGAAGATCCACCAATATCATAGTTAAATCCGGATGACAAACCAATATCATAGTTAAATCCGGACGAGCTACCAATATAATAGTTAAATCCCGATGACCCACAAATATCATAGTTAATTCCGGATGACTCACCAATATCATATTTCAATCCGGAAGACCCACCAACATCATATTTAAATACGGATGTCCCACCAATATCATAACAAAACCCGGATGACCCACCAACATCATAGTTAAATGCGGATAACCCACCAACATCATAGTTAAATCCGGATGACCCACCAACATCATAGATAAATCCGAATGACCCACCAATATCATAGTTAAATCCGGATGACCCACCAATATCATAGTTAAATCCGGATGACCCACCAATATCATAGTTAAATGCGGATGACCCACAGATATCATAGTTAAATCAGGATGACCCACCGATATCATAGTTAAATCCGGATGACACACACATATCATAGTTAAATCCGGATAACCCACCAATATCATAGTTAAATCCGGATGACCCACCAACATCATAGTTAAATCCGGATGATTCACCAATATCATAGCTAAATCCGGATGACCCACCAACATCATAGTTAAATCCGGATGACACCAATATCATAGCTAAATCCGGATGACCCACCAACATCATAGTTAAATCCGGATGACACCAATATAATAGTTAAATCCGGATGACACCAATATAATAGTTAAATCCGGATGACCCACCAATATCATAGTTAAATCCGGATGACACACCAATATCATAGTTAAATCCGGATGACCCACCAATATCATAGTTAAATCCGGACGACCACCAATATCGTAACTAAATTCGGATGACCCACCAATATCATAGTTAAACCCGGATGACCCACCAATATCATAGTTAAATCCGGATGACCCATCAATATAATAGTTAAATCCGGAGGACCCACCAATATCATAGTTAAATCCGGATTACACACCAATATCATAGTTAAATCAGGATGACCCATCAATATCATAGTTAAATGCGGATGATCCACCAATATCATAGTTAAATCCGGATGACCCACCAATATCATAGTTAAATCCGGATGACCCACCAATATCATAGTTAAATCCGGATGATCCACCAATATCATAGTTAAATCCGGATGACCCACCAATATCATAACTAAATCCGGATAACCCACCAATATCATAGTTAAATCCGGATTACACACCAATATCATAGTTGAAATCCGGATGACCCACCAATATCATAGTTAAATCCGGATGACACACCAATATTATAGCTAAATCCGGATGACCCACCAATATCATAGTTAAATCCGGATGACACACCAATATAATAGTTAAATCCGGATTACACACCAATATCAAAGTTAAATCCAGATTACCCACCAATATCATAGTTTTATCCGGATGATACACCAATATCATAGTTAAATCCGGATGACCCACCAATATCATAGTTAAATCCGGATGACCCACCAATATGGTTAAATCAGGATGTCCCCCCAATATCTTGGTTAAATCAGGATGTCCCACCAATATCATAGTTAAATCAGGATGACACACCAATATCATAACTAAATCCGGATGACACACCAATATCATAACTAAATCCGGATGACCCACCAATATCATAGTTAAATCCGGATGATCCACCAATATCATAGTTAAATCCGGATGACACACGAACATCATAGTTAAATCCGGATGACCCACCAATATCATAGTTAAATCCGGATGACCCACCAATATCATAGTTAAATCCGGATGATCCACCAATATCATAGTTAAATCAGGATGACCTACCAATATCATAGTTAAATCAGAAATACACACCAATATCATAGTTAAATCCGGATGACCCACCAACATCATAGTTAAATCCGGATGACCCACCAACATCATAGTTAAATCCGGATGACACACCAACATAGGTAAATCCGGATAACACACCAACATCATTGTTAAAACCGGCTGACACACCAATATCATAGTTAAATCCGGATGACCCACCAATATCATAGTTAAATCCGGATGACCCATCAATAACATAGTTAAATCCGGATGACCCACCAATATCATAGTTAAATCCGGATGACACACCAACATAGTTAAATCTGGGTGACACACCAATATCATAACTAAATCAGGATGACCCACCAATATCATAGTTAAATCCGGATGACACCACCAATATCAAAGTTAAATCCGGATGACCCACCAATATCATAACTAAATACGGATGACCCACCAATATCATAGTTTAATCCGGATGTCCCACCAATATCATAGTTAAATCCGGATGATTTACCAATATCATAGTTAAATCAGGATGTCCCACCAACATCAGTTAAATCCGGTTGACCCACCAATACCATAGTTAAATCCGGATGACCCACCAACATCATAGTTAAATGCGGATGACCCACCAACATCATAAATAAATCCGGACGATCCACCAATATCATAACTAAATCCGGATGATCCACCAATATCATAGTTAAATCCGGATGACCCACCAACATCATAGTTAAATCCGGATGCCCCACCAACATCATAGTTAAATACGGATGACCCACCAATATCATAACTAAATCCGGATAACCCACCAATATCATAGTTAAATCCGGATTACACACCAATATCATAGTTAAATCCGGATGACCCACCAATATCATAGTTAAATCCGGATGACACACCAATATCATAGCTAAATCCGGATGACCCACCAATATCATAGTTACATCCGGATGACACACCAATATAATAGATAAATCCGGATTACACACCAATATCAAAGTTAAATCCAGATGACCCACCAATATCATAGTTTTATCCGGATGACACACCAATATCATAGTTAAATCCGGATGACCCACCAATATCATAGTTAAATCCGGATGGCCCACCAATATCATAACTAAATCCGGATAACCCACCAATATCATAGTTAAATCCGGATTAAATACCAATATCATAGTTAAATCCGGATTACACACCAATATCATAGTTAAATCAGGATGATCCACCAACATCATAGTTAAATCCGGATGAATCACCAATATCATAGTTAAATGCGGATAACCCACCAACATCATAGTTAAATCTGGATGATCGACCAATATCATAGTTAAATCCGGATGACCCACCAATATCATAGTTAAATCCGGATGATCCACCAATATCATAGTTAAATCCGGATGACCCACCAATATGGTTAAATCAGGATGTCCCCCAATATCATGGTTAAATCAGGATGTCCCACCAATATCATAGTTAAATCAGGATGACACACCAATATCATAACTAAATCCGGATGACCCACCAATATCATAGTTAAATCCGGATGACCCACCAATATCATAGTTAAATCCGGATGATCCACCAATATCATAGTTAAATCCGGATGACACACGAACATCATAGTTAAATCCGGATGACCCACCAATATCATAGCTAAATCCGGATGATCCACCAATATCATAGTTAAATCCGGATGACCCACCAATATCATAGTTAAATCAGGATGACCAACCAATATCATAGTTAAATCAGAAATACACACCAATATCATAGTTAAATCCGGATGACCCACCAACATCATAGTTAAATCCGGATGACCCACCAACATCATAGTTAAATTCGGATGACACACCAACATAGTTAAATCCGGATAACCCACCAACATCATTGTTAAAACCGGATGACACACCAATATCATAGTTAAATCCGGATGACCCACCAATATCATAGTTAAATCCGGATGACCCATCAATAACATAGTTAAATCCGGATGACCCACCAATATCATAGTTAAATCCGGATGACACACCAACATAGTTAAATCTGGGTGACACACCAATATCATAACTAAATCAGGATGACCCACCAATATCATAGTTAAATCCGGATGACACCACCAATATCATAGTTAAATCCGGATGACCCACCAATATCATAACTAAATACGGATGACCCACCAATATCATAGTTAAATCCGGATGATCCACCAACATCATAGTTAAATCCGGATGTCCCACCAATATCATAGTTAAATACGGATGATCCACCAATATCATAGTTAAATCCCGATGACACCACCAATATCATAGTTAAATCCGGATGACCCACCAATATCATAGTTAAATCCGGATGACCCACCAATATCATGGTTAAATCAGGATGTCCCACCAATATCATGGTTAAATCAGGATGTCCCACCCCACCAATATCATAACTAAATCCGGATAACCCACCAATATCATAACTAAATCCGGATAACCCACCAATATCATAGTTAAATCCGGATTACACACCAATATCATAGTTAAATCCGGATGACCCACCAATATCATAGTTAAATCCGGATGACACACCAATATCATAGTTAAATCCGGATTACCCACCAATATCATAGTTAAATCCGGATGACACACCAATATCATAGTTTAATCCGGATTACACACCAATATCATAAATAAATCCAGATGACCCACCAATATCATAGTTTAATCCGGATGACAAACCAATATCATATTTAAATCCGGATGACCCACCAATATCATAGTTAAATCCGGATGACCCACCAATATCACAACTAAATCCGGATAACCCACCAATATCATTGATAAATCCGGATTACACTCCAATATCATAGTTAAATCCGGATTACACACAAATATCATAGTTAAATCAGGATGATCCACCAACATCATAGTTAAATCCGGATGACCCACCAACATCATAGTTAAATCCGGATTAAACACCAATATCATAACTAAATCAGGATGACCCACCAATATCATAGTTAAATCCTGATGACACCACCAATATCATAGTTAAATCCGGATGACCCACCAATATCAAAACTAAATACGGATGACCCACCAATATCATAGTTAAATCCGGATGATCGACCAATATCATAGTTAAATCCGGACGACCCACCAATATCATAGTTAAATCCGGATTACACACCAATATCATAGTTAAATCCGGATGATCCACCAACATCATAGTTGAATCCGGATGTCCCACCAATATCATAGTTAAATACGGATGATCCACCAATATCATAGTTAAATCCCGATGACCCACCAATATCATAGTTAAATCCGGATGATCCACCAATATCATAGTTAAATCCGGATGACCCACCAATATCATGGTTAAATCAGGATGCCCCACCAATATCATGGTTAAATCAGGATGTCCCACCAATATCATGGTTAAATCAGGATGTCCCACCAATATCATAGTTAAATCCGGATGACCCACCAATACCATAGTTAAATCCGGATGATCCACCAATATCATAGTTAAATCCGGATGACCCACCAATATCATGGTTAAATCAGGATGTCCCACCAATATCATGGTTAAATCAGGATGTCCCACCAATATCATAGTTAAATCCGGATGACCCTTCAATACCATAGTTAAATCAGGATGACACACCAATATCATATCTAAATCCGGATGACCCACCAATATCATATTTAAATCCGGATGACCCACCAATATCATAGTTAAATCCGGATGATCCACCAATATCATAGTTAAATCCGGATGACCCGCCAATATGGGAATCAGGATTTCCCACCAATATCATGGTTAAATCAGGATGTCCCACCAATATCATAGTTAAATCCGAATAACCCACAAATACCATAGTTAAATCAGGATGACACTCCAATATCATAACTAAATCCGGATGACCCACCAATATCATAGTTAAATCCGGACGACCAACCAATATCATAGTTAAATCCGGATGATCCACCAATATCATAGATAAATCCGGATGACCCACCAATATCATAGTTAAATCCGGATGACCCACCAATATCATAGTTAAATCAGAAATACACACCAATATCATAATTAAATCCGGATGACCCACCAGCATCATAGTTAAATCCGGATGACCCACGAACATCATATTTAAATCCGGATGACACACCAACATAGTTAAATCCGGATAACCCACCAACATCATTGTTAAAACCGGATGACACACCAATATCGTAGTTAAATCCGGATGACCCACCAACATCATAGTTAAATCCGGATAACCCACCATCATCATAGTTAAATCCGGATGGCACAACAATATCATATTTAAATCCGGATGACCAACCAATATCATAGTTAAATCCGGATGACCCACCAATATCATAGTTAAATCCGGATGAGCCACCAATATCATAGATAAATCAGGATGGTCCACCTATATCATAGTTAAATCCGGATGACCCACCAACATCATATTTAAATAGGCAGAACTAACCAACATCATAGTTAAATCCGGATGACACACCAATATCATAGTTAAATCCGGATGACCCACCAACATCATAGTTAAATCCGGATAACCCCCCAACATCATAGTTAAATCCGGATGACACACCAATATCATAGTTAAATCCGGACGACACACCAATATCATAGTTAAATCCAGATGACCCACCAATATCATAGTTAAATCCGGATGACCCACCAACATCATAGTTAAATCCGGATGACCCACCAATATCATAGTTAAATCCGGATGACCCACCAATATCATAGTTAAATCCGGATGACCCACAATATTATAGTTAAATCCGGATGACCCACAATATTATAGTTAAATCCGGATGACTCAACAATATCATAGTTAAATCCGGATGACACACCAATATCATAGTTAAATCCGGATGACACACCAATATCATATTTAAATCCGGATGATCCACCTATATCATAGATAAATCCGGATAACCCACCAATATCATAGTTAAATCCCGATGACCCACCAATATCATAGTTAAATCAGGATGACCCACCAATATCACAGTTAAATCAGGATGACCCACCAATATCATAGTTAAATCCCGATGATCCACCAATATTATAACTAAATCCGGATGATCCACCAATACCACAGTTAAATTTGGATGACCCGCCAATATCATAGTTAAATCCGGATTACACACCAATATCATTGTTAAATCCGGATGATCCACCAATATCATAACTAAATTCGGATGTCCCACCAATATCATAGTTAAATCCGGATGACACACCAATATCATTGTTAAATCCGGATGACCCACCAATATCATAGTTAAATCCGGATGACCCACCAATATCATGGTTAAATCAGGATGTCCCACCAATATCATGGTTAAATCAGGATGTCCCACCAGTATCATAGTTAAATCCGGATGACCCACCAATATCATGGTTAAATCAGGATGTTCCACCAATATCATGGTTAAATCAGGATGTCCCACCAATATCATGGTTAAATCAGGATGTCCCACCAATATCATAGTTAAATCCGGATGACCCACCAATACCATAGTTAAATCCAGATGATCCACCAATATCATAGTTAAATCCGGATGACCCACCAATATCATGGTTAAATCAGGATGTCCCACCAATATCATGGTTAAATCAGGATGTCCCACCAGTATCATAGTTAAATCCGGATGACCCACCAATACCATAGTTAAATCAGGATGACACACCAATATCATATCTAAATCCGGATGACCCACCAATATCATAGTTAAATCCGGATGACCCACCAATATCATAGTTAAATCCGGATGATCCACCAATATCATAGTTAAATCCGGATGACCCACCAATATGGTTAAATCAGGATGTCCCACCGATATCATGGTTAAATCAGGATGTCCCACCAATATCATAGTTAAATCCGGATAACCCACAAATACCATAGTTAAATCAGGATGACACTCCAGTATTATAACTAAATCCGGATGACCCACCAATATCATAGTTAAATCCGGTTGATTCACCAATATCATAGTTAAATCCGGATGACACACGAACATCATAGTTAAATCCGGATGACCCACCAATATCATAGTTAAATCCGGATGATCCACTAATATCATAGTTAAATCCGGATGACCCACCAATATCATAGTTAAATCAGGATGACCCACCAATATCATAGTTAAATCAGAAATACACACCAATATCATAGTTAAATCCGGATGACCCACCAACATCATAGTTAAATCCGGATGACCCACCAACATCATATTTAAATCCGGATGACACACCAACATAGTTAAATCCGGATAACCCACCAACATCATTGTTAAAACCGGATGACACACCAATATCATAGTTAAATCCGGATGACCCACCAATATCATAGTTAAATCCGGATGACCCACCAACATCATAGTTAAATGCGGATAACCCACCATCATCATAGTTAAATCCGGACGACATACCAATTTCATAGTTAAATCCGGATGACCCACCAATATCATAGTTAAATCCGGATGACCCACCAATATCATAGTTGAAATACGGATGACCCACCAATATCATTGTTAAATCCGGATGGTCCACCTATATCATAGTTAAATCCGGATGACCCACCAACATCATATTTAAATAGGCAGAACTCACCAACATCATAGTTAAATCCGGATGACACACCAATATCATAGTTAAATCCGGATGACACACCAATATCATAGTTAAATCCGGATGACACACCAATATCATATTTAAATCCGGATGATCCACCTATATCATAGATAAATCCGGATAACCCACCAATATCATAGTTAAATCCCGATGACCCACCAATATCATAGTTAAATCAGGATGACCCACCAATATCACAGTTAAATCAGGATGACCCACCAATATCATAGTTAAATCCCGATGATCCACCAATATTATAACTAAATCCGGATGACCCACCAATATGGTTAAATCAGGATGTCCCACCGATATCATGGTTAAATCAGGATGTCCCACCAATATCATAGTTAAATCCGGATAACCCACAAATACCATAGTTAAATCAGGATGACACTCCAGTATCATAACTAAATCCGGATGACCCACCAATATCATAGTTAAATCCGGATGACCCACCAATATCATAGTTAAATCCGGATGATTCACCAATATCATAGTTAAATCCGGATGACACACGAACATCATAGTTAAATCCGGATGACCCACCAATATCATAGTTAAATCCGGATGATCCACTAATATCATAGTTAAATCCGGATGACCCACCAATATCATAGTTAAATCAGGATGACCCACCAATATCATAGTTAAATCAGAAATACACACCAATATCATAGTTAAATCCGGATGACCCACCAACATCATAGTTAAATCCGGATGACCCACCAAAATCATATTTAAATCCGGATGACACACCAACATAGTTAAATCCGGATAACCCACCAACATCATTGTTAAAACCGGATGACACACCAATATCATAGTTAAATCCGGATGACCCACCAATATCATAGTTAAATCCGGATGACCCACCAACATCATAGTTAAATGCGGATAACCCACCATCATCATAGTTAAATCCGGATGACACACCAATATCATAGTTAAATCCGGATGAACCACCAATATCATAGTTAAATCCGGATGACCCACCAATATCATAGTTGAAATACGGATGACCCACCAATATCATTGTTAAATCCGGATGGTCCACCTATATCATAGTTAAATCCGGATGACCCACCAACATCATATTTAAATAGGCAGAACTCACCAACATCATAGTTAAATCCGGATGACACACCAATATCATAGTTAAATCCGGATAACCCACCAACATCATAGTTAAATCCGGATGACACACCAATATCATAGTTAAATCCGGACGACACACCAATATCATAGTTAAATCCGGATGACACACCAATATCATAGTTAAATCCGGATGACCCACCAACATCATAGTTAAATCCGGATAACCCACCAACATCATAGTTAAATCCGGATGACCGACCAATATCATAGTTAAATCCGGATGACCCACCAATATCATAGTTAAATCCGGATGACCCACCAATATCATAGTTAAATCCGGTTGACCCACCAATATCATAGTTAAATCCGGATGACCAACCAATACCACAGTTAAATCTGGATGACACACCAATATCATAGTTAAATCCGGACGACCCACCAATATCATAGTTAAATCCGGACGACCCACCAATATCATAATTAAATCCGGATTATCCACCAATATCATAGTTAAATCAGGATGACCCACCAATTTCATAGTTAAATCCGGATGACCCACCAATATTCTAGTTAAATCCGGATGACACACCAATATCATAGTTAAATCCGGATGACCCACCAATATCATAGTTAAATCCGGATAACCCACCAATATCATAGTTAAATCCGGATGACACAACAATATCATAGTTAAATCCGGATGACCAACCAATATCATAGTTAAATCCGGATGACCCACCAATATCATAGTTAAATCCGGATGAGCCACCAATATCTTAGATAAATCAGGATGGTCCACCTATATCATAGTTAAATCCGGACGACCCACCAACATCATATTTAAATAGGCAGAACTCACCAACATCATAGTTAAATCCGGATGACACACCAATATCATAGTTAAATCCGGATGACCCACCAACATCATAGTTAAATCCGGATAACCCACCAACATCATAGTTAAATCCGGATGACCCACCAACATCATAGTTAAATCCGGATGACCCACCAACATCATATTTAAATCCGGATGACACACCAACATAGTTAAATCCGGATAACCCACCAACATCATTGTTAAAACCGGATGACACACCAATATCATAGTTAAATCCGGATGACCCACCAATATCATAGTTAAATCCGGATGACCCACCAACATCATAGTTAAATGCGGATAACCCACCATCATCATAGTTAAATCCGGATGACACACCAATATCATAGTTAAATCCGGATGACCCACCAATATCATAGTTAAATCCGGATGACCCACCAATATCATAGTTGAAATACGGATGACCCACCAATATCATTGTTAAATCCGGATGGTCCACCTATATCATAGTTAAATCCGGATGACCCACCAACATCATATTTAAATAGGCAGAACTCACCAACATCATAGTTAAATCCGGATGACGCACCAATATCATAGTTAAATCCGGATAACCCACCAACATCATAGTTAAATCCGGATGACACACCAATATCATAGTTAAATCCGGACGACACACCAATATCATAGTTAAATCCGGATGACACACCAATATCATAGTTAAATCCGGATGACCCACCAACATCATAGTTAAATCCGGATAACCCACCAACATCATAGTTAAATCCGGATGACCGACCAATATCATAGTTAAATCCGGATGACCCACCAATATCATAGTTAAATCCGGATGACCCACCAATATCATAGTTAAATCCGGTTGACCCACCAATATCATAGTTAAATCCGGATGACCAACCAATACCACAGTTAAATCTGGATGACACACCAATATCATAGTTAAATCCGGATGACCCACCAACATCATAGTTAAATCCGGATGACACACCAATATCATAGTTAAATCCGGATGACCCACCAACATCATAGTTAAATCCGGATAACCCACCAACATCATAGTTAAATCCGGATGACCGACCAATATCATAGTTAAATCCGGATGACCCACCAATATCATAGTTAAATCCGGATGACCCACCAATATCATAGTTAAATCCGGTTGACCCACCAATATCATAGTTAAATCCGGATGACCAACCAATACCACAGTTAAATCTGGATGACACACGAATATCATAGTTAAATCCGGACGACCCACCAATATCATAGTTAAATCCGGACGACCCACCAATATCATAATTAAATCCGGATTACCCACCAATATCATAGTTAAATCAGGATGACCCACCAATTTCATAGTTAAATCCGGATGACCCACCAATATTCTAGTTAAATCCGGATGACCCACCAATATCATAGTTAAATCCGGATGACCCACCAATATCATAGTTAAATCCGGATGACCCACCAATATCATAGTTAAATCCGGATGACCCACCAACATCATAGTTAAATGCGGATAACCCACCATCATCATAGTTAAATCCGGATGACACACCAATATCATAGTTAAATCCGGATGACCCACCAATATCATAGTTAAATCCGGATGACCCACCAATATAATAGTTGAAATACGGATGACCCACCAATATCATAGTTAAATCCGGATGGTCCACCTATATCATAGTTAAATCCGGATGACCCACCAACATCATATTTAAATAGGCAGAACTCCCCAACATCATAGTTAAATCCGGATGACACACCAATATCATAGTTAAATCCGGACGACACACCAATATCATAGTTAAATCCGGATGACACACCAATATCATAGTTAAATCCGGACGACACACCAATATCATAGTTAAATCCGGATGACACACCAATATCATAGTTAAATCCGGATGACCCACCAATATCATAGTTAAATCAGGATGACCCACCAATTTCATAGTTAAATCCGGATGACCCACCAATATTCTAGTTAAATCCGGATGACCCACCAATATCATAGTTAAATCCGGATGACCCACCAATATCATAGTTAAATCCGGATGACCCACCAATATCATAGTTAAATCCGGATGACCCACCAACATCATAGTTAAATGCGGATAACCCACCATCATCATAGTTAAATCCGGATGACACACCAATATCATAGTTAAATCCGGATGACCCACCAATATCATAGTTAAATCCGGATGACCCACCAATATCATAGTTGAAATACGGATGACCCACCAATATCATTGTTAAATCCGGATGGTCCACCTATATCATAGTTAAATCCGGATGACCCACCAACATCATATTTAAATAGTCAGAACTCACCAACATCATAGTTAAATCCGGATGACACACCAATATCATAGTTAAATCCGGATAACCCACCAACATCATAGTTAAATCCGGATGACACACCAATATCATAGTTAAATCCGGACGACACACCAATATCATAGTTAAATCCGGATGACTCACCAATATCATAGTTAAATCCGGATAACCCACCAACATCATAGTTAAATCCGGATGACCCACCAATATCATAGTTAAATCCGGTTGACCCACCAATATCATAGTTAAATCCGGATGACCCACCAATATCATAGTTAAATCCGGTTGACCCACCAATATCATAGTTAAATCCGGTTGACCCACCAATATCATAGTTAAATCCGGATGACCAACCAATACCACAGTTAAATCTGGATGACACACCAATATCATAGTTAAATCCGAATGACCCACCAACATCATAGTTAAATCCGGATGACACACCAATATCATATTTAAATCCGGATGACACACCAACATAGTTAAATCCGGATAACCCACCAACATCATTGTTAAATCCGGATGACACACCAATATCATAGTTAAATCCGGATAACCCACCAACATCATAGTTAAATCCGGATGACACACCAATATCATAGTTAAATCCGGACGACACACCAATATCATAGTTAAATCCGGATGACACACCAATATCATAGTTAAATCCGGATGACCCTCCAACATCATAGTTAAATCCGGATAACCCACCAACATCATAGTTAAATCCGGATGACCGACCAATATCATAGTTAAATCCGGATGACCCACCAATATCATAGTTAAATCCGGATGACCCACCAATATCATAGTTAAATCCGGTTGACCCACCAATATCATAGTTAAATCCGGATGACCAACCAATACCACAGTTAAATCTGGATGACACACCAATATCATAGTTAAATCCGGATGACCCACCAACATCATAGTTAAATCCGGATGACACACCAATATCATAATTAAATCCGGATGACCCACCAACATCATAGTTAAATCCGGATAACCCACCAACATCATAGTTAAATCCGGATGACCGACCAATATCATAGTTAAATCCGGATGACCCACCAATATCATAGTTAAATCCGGATGACCCACCAATATCATAGTTAAATCCGGTTGACCCACCAATATCATAGTTAAATCCGGATGACCAACCAATACCACAGTTAAATCTGGATGACACACCAATATCATAGTTAAATCCGGACGACCCACCAATATCATAGTTAAATCCGGACGACCCACCAATATCATAATTAAATCCGGATTACCCACCAATATCATAGTTAAATCAGGATGACCCACCAATTTCATAGATAAATCCGGATGACCCACCAATATTCTAGTTAAATCCGGATGACCCACCAATATCATAGTTAAATCCGGATGACCCACCAATATCATAGTTAAATCCGGATGACCCACCAATATCATAGTTAAATCCGGATGACCCACCAACATCATAGTTAAATGCGGATAACCCACCATCATCATAGTTAAATCCGGATGACACACCAATATCATAGTTAAATCCGGATGACCCACCAATATCATAGTTAAATCCGGATGACCCACCAATATAATAGTTGAAATACGGATGACCCACCAATATCATTGTTAAATCCGGATGGTCCACCTATATCATAGTTAAATCCGGATGACCCACCAACATCATATTTAAATAGGCAGAACTCACCAACATCATAGTTAAATCCGGATGACACACCAATATCATAGTTAAATCCGGATAACCCACCAACATCATAGTTAAATCCGGATGACACACCAATATCATAGTTAAATCCGGACGACACACCAATATCATAGTTAAATCCGGATGACACACCAATATCATAGTTAAATCCGGATGACCCACCAATATCATAGTTAAATCAGGATGACCCACCAATTTCATAGTTAAATCCGGATGACACACCAATATTCTAGTTAAATCCGGATGACCCACCAATATCATAGTTAAATCCGGATGACCCACCAATATCATAGTTAAATCCGGATGACCCACCAATATCATAGTTAAATCCGGATGACCCACCAACATCATAGTTAAATGCGGATAACCCACCATCATCATAGTTAAATCCGGATGACACACCAATATCATAGTTAAATCCGGATGACCCACCAATATCATAGTTAAATCCGGATGACCCACCAATATCATAGTTGAAATACGGATGACCCACCAATATCATTGTTAAATCCGGATGGTCCACCTATATCATAGTTAAATCCGGATGACCCACCAACATCATATTTAAATAGTCAGAACTCACCAACATCATAGTTAAATCCGGATGACACACCAATATCATAGTTAAATCCGGATAACCCACCAACATCATAGTTAAATCCGGATGACACACCAATATCATAGTTAAATCCGGACGACACACCAATATCATAGTTAAATCCGGATGACACACCAATATCATAGTTAAATCCGGATGACCCACCAACATCATAGTTAAATCCGGATAACCCACCAACATCATAGTTAAATCCGGATGTCCCACCAATATCATAGTTAAATCCGGATGACCCACCAATATCATAGTTAAATCCGGTTGACCCACCAATATCATAGTTAAATCCGGATGACCCACCAATATCATAGTTAAATCCGGTTGACCCACCAATATCATAGTTAAATCCGGATGACCAACCAATACCACAGTTAAATCTGGATGACACACCAATATCATAGTTAAATCCGAATGACCCACCAACATCATAGTTAAATCCGGATGACACACCAATATCATATTTAAATCCGGATGACACACCAACATAGTTAAATCCGGATAACCCACCAACATCATTGCTAAAACCGGATGACACACCAATATCATAGTTAAATCCGGATGACCCACCAATATCATAGTTAAATCCGGATGACCCACCAACATCATAGTTAAATGCGGATAACCCACCATCATCATAGTTAAATCCGGATGACCCACCAATATCATAGTTAAATCCGGTTGACCCACCAATATCATAGTTAAATCCGGATGACCAACCAATACCACAGTTAAATCTGGATGACACACCAATATCATAGTTAAATCCGGATGACCCACCAACATCATAGTTAAATCCGGATGACACACCAATATCATAGTTAAATCCGGATGACCCACCAACATCATAGTTAAATCCGGATAACCCACCAACATCATAGTTAAATCCGGATGACCGACCAATATCATAGTTAAATCCGGATGACCCACCAATATCATAGTTAAATCCGGATGACCCACCAATATCATAGTTAAATCCGGTTGACCCACCAATATCATAGTTAAATCCGGATGACCAACCAATACCACAGTTAAATCTGGATGACACACCAATATCATAGTTAAATCCGGACGACCCACCAATATCATAGTTAAATCCGGACGACCCACCAATATCATAATTAAATCCGGATTACCCACCAATATCATAGTTAAATCCGGATGACCCACCAATTTCATAGTTAAATCCGGATGACCCACCAATATTCTAGTTAAATCCGGATGACCCACCAATATCATAGTTAAATCCGGATGACCCACCAATATCATAGTTAAATCCGGATGACCCACCAATATCATAGTTAAATCCGGATGACCCACCAACATCATAGTTAAATGCGGATAACCCACCATCATCATAGTTAAATCCGGATGACACACCAATATCATAGTTAAATCCGGATGACCCACCAATATCATAGTTAAATCCGGATGACCCACCAATATCATAGTTGAAATACGGATGACCCACCAATATCATTGTTAAATCCGGATGGTCCACCTATATCATAGTTAAATCCGGATGACCCACCAACATCATATTTAAATAGGCAGAACTCACCAACATCATAGTTAAATCCGGATGACACACCAATATCATAGTTAAATCCGGATAACCCACCAACATCATAGTTAAATCCGGATGACACACCAATATCATAGTTAAATCCGGACGACACACCAATATCATAGTTAAATCCGGATGACACACCAATATCATAGTTAAATCCGGATGACCCACCAATATTATAGTTAAATCCGGATAACCCACCAACATCATAGTTAAATCCGGATGACCGACCAATATCATAGTTAAATCCGGATGACCCACCAATATCATAGTTAAATCCGGTTGACCCACCAATATCATAGTTGAAATACGGATGACCCACCAATATCATTGTTAAATCCGGATGGTCCACCTATATCATAGTTAAATCCGGATGACCCACCAACATCATATTTAAATAGGCAGAACTCACCAACATCATAGTTAAATCCGGATGACACACCAATATCATAGTTAAATCCGGATAACCCACCAACATCATAGTTAAATCCGGATGACACACCAATATCATAGTTTAATCCGGACGACACACCAATATCATAGTTAAATCCGGATGACACACCAATATCATAGTTAAATCCGGATGACCCACCAACATCATAATTAAATCCGGATAACCCACCAACATCATAGTTAAATCCGGATGACCGACCAATATCATAGTTAAATCCGGATGACCCACCAATATCATAGTTAAATCCGGTTGACCCACCAATATCATAGTTAAATCCGGATGACCAACCAATACCACAGTTAAATCTGGATGACACACCAATATCATAGTTAAATCCGGACGACCCACCAATATCATAGTTAAATCCGGACGACCCACCAATATCATAGTTAAATCCGGATAACCCACCAATATTATAGTTAAATCCGGATGACCCACCAATATCATAGTTAAATCCGGATAACCCACCAATATCATAGTTAAATCTGGATGACACACCAATATCATAGTTAAATCCGGATTATCCACCAATATCATAGTTAAATCCGGATGAGCCACCAATATCTTAGATAAATCAGGATGGTCCACCTATATCATAGTTAAATCCGGATGACCCACCAACATCATATTTAAATAGGCAGAACTCACCAACATCATAGTTAAATCCGGATGACACACCAATATCATAGTTAAATCCGGATGACCCACCAACATCATAGTTAAATCCGGATAACCCACCAACATCATAGTTAAATCCGGATGACCCACCAACATCATAGTTAAATCCGGATGACCCACCAACATCATATTTAAATCCGGATGACACACCAACATAGTTAAATCCGGATAACCCACCAACATCATTGTTAAAACCGGATGACACACCAATATCATAGTTAAATCCGGATGACCCACCAATATCATAGTTAAATCCGGATGACCCACCAACATCATAGTTAAATGCGGATAACCCACCATCATCATAGTTAAATCCGGATGACACACCAATATCATAGTTAAATCCGGATGACCCACCAATATCATAGTTAAATCCGGATGACCCACCAATATCATAGTTGAAATACGGATGACCCACCAATATCATTGTTAAATCCGGATGGTCCACCTATATCATAGTTAAATCCGGATGACCCACCAACATCATATTTAAATAGGCAGAACTCACCAACATCATAGTTAAATCCGGATGACACACCAATATCATAGTTAAATCCGGATAACCCACCAACATCATAGTTAAATCCGGATGACACACCAATATCATAGTTAAATCCGGACGACACACCAATATCATAGTTAAATCCGGATGACACACCAATATCATAGTTAAATCCGGATGACCCACCAACATCATAGTTAAATCCGGATAACCCACCAACATCATAGTTAAATCCGGATGACCGACCAATATCATAGTTAAATCCGGATGACCCACCAATATCATAGTTAAATCCGGATGACCCACCAATATCATAGTTAAATCCGGTTGACCCACCAATATCATAGTTAAATCCGGATGACCAACCAATACCACAGTTAAATCTGGATGACACACCAATATCATAGTTAAATCCGGATGACCCACCAACATCATAGTTAAATCCGGATGACACACCAATATCATAGTTAAATCCGGATGACCCACCAACATCATAGTTAAATCCGGATAACCCACCAACATCATAGTTAAATCCGGATGACCGACCAATATCATAGTTAAATCCGGATGACCCACCAATATCATAGTTAAATCCGGATGACCCACCAATATCATAGTTAAATCCGGTTGACCCACCAATATCATAGTTAAATCCGGATGACCAACCAATACCACAGTTAAATCTGGATGACACACCAATATCATAGTTAAATCCGGACGACCCACCAATATGATAGTTAAATCCGGACGACCCACCAATATCATAATTAAATCCGGATTACCCACCAATATCATAGTTAAATCAGGATGACCCACCAATTTCATAGTTAAATCCGGATGACCCACCAATATTCTAGTTAAATCCGGATGACCCACCAATATCATAGTTAAATCCGGATGACCCACCAATATCATAGTTAAATCCGGATGACCCACCAATATCATAGTTAAATCCGGATGACCCACCAACATCACAGTTAAATCCGGATGACCCACCAATATCATAGTTAAATCCGGATGACCCACCAATATCATAGTTGAAATACGGATGACCCACCAATATCATTGTTAAATCCGGATGACCCACCAATATCATTGTTAAATCCGGATGGTCCACCTATATCATAGTTAAATCCGGATGACCCACCAACATCATATTTAAATAGGCAGAACTCACCAACATCATAGTTAAATCCGGATGACACACCAATATCATAGTTAAATCCGGATAACCCACCAACATCATAGTTAAATCCGGATGACACACCAATATCATAGTTAAATCCGGACGACACACCAATATCATAGTTAAATCCGGATGACACACCAATATCATAGTTAAATCCGGATGACCCACCAACATCATAGTTAAATCCGGATAACCCACCAACATCATAGTTAAATCCGGATGACCGACCAATATCATAGTTAAATCCGGATGACCCACCAATATCATAGTTAAATCCGGTTGACCCACCAATATCATATTTGAAATACGGATGACCCACCAATATCATTGTTAAATCCGGATGGTCCGCCTATATCATAGTTAAATCCGGATGACCCACCAACATCATATTTAAATAGGCAGAACTCACCAACATCATAGTTAAATCCGGATGACACACCAATATCATAGTTAAATCCGGATAACCCACCAACATCATAGTTAAATCCGGATGACACCAATATCATAGTTAAATCCGGACGACACACCAATATCATAGTTAAATCCGGATGACACACCAATATCATAGTTAAATCCGGATGACCCACCAACATCATAGTTAAATCCGGATAACCCACCAACATCATAGTTAAATCCGGATGACCGACCAATATCATAGTTAAATCCGGATGACCCACCAATATCATAGTTAAATCCGGATGACCCACCAATATCATAGTTAAATCCGGTTGACCCACCAATATCATAGTTAAATCCGGATGACCAACCAATACCACAGTTAAATCTGGATGACACACCAATATCATAGTTAAATCCGGACGACCCACCAATATCATAGTTAAATCCGGACGACCCACCAATATCATAATTAAATCCGGATTATCCACCAATATCATAATTAAATCAGGATGACCCACCAATTTCATAGTTAAATCCGGATGACCCACCAATATTCTAGTTAAATCCGGATGACCCACCAATATCATAGTTAAATCCGGATGACCCACCAATATCATAGTTAAATCCGGATAACCCACCAATATCATAGTTAAATCCGGATGACACAACAATATCATAGTTAAATCCGGATGACCAACCAATATCATAGTTAAATCCGGATGACCCACCAATATCATAGTTAAATCCGGATGAGCCACCAATATCATAGATAAATCAGGATGGTCCACCTATATCATAGTTAAATCCGGATGACCCACCAACATCATATTTAAATAGGCAGAACTCACCAACATCATAGTTAAATCCGGATGACACACCAATATCATAGTTAAATCCGGATGACCCACCAACATCATAGTTAAATCCGGATAACCCACCAACATCATAGTTAAATCCGGATGACACACCAATATCATAGTTAAATCCGGACGACACACCAATATCATAGTTAAATCAGGATGACCCACCAATTTCATAGTTAAATCCGGATGACCCACCAATATTCTAGTTAAATCCGGATGACCCACCAATATCATAGTTAAATCCGGATGACCCACCAATATCATAGTTAAATCCGGATGACCCACCAATATCATAGTTAAATCCGGATGACCCACCAACATCATAGTTAAATGCGGATAACCCACCATCATCATAGTTAAATCCGGATGACACACCAATATCATAGTTAAATCCGGATGACCCACCAATATCATAGTTAAATCCGGATGACCCACCAATATCATAGTTGAAATACGGATGACCCACCAATATCATTGTTAAATCCGGATGGTCCACCTATATCATAGTTAAATCCGGATGACTCACCAACATCATATTTAAATAGGCAGAACTCACCAACATCATAGTTAAATCCGGATGACACACCAATATCATAGTTAAATCCGGATAACCCACCAACATCATAGTTAAATCCGGATGACACACCAATATCATAGTTAAATCCGGACGACATACCAATATCATAGTTAAATCCGGATGACACACCAATATCATAGTTAAATCCGGATGACCCACCAACATCATAGTTAAATCCGGATAACCCACCAACATCATAGTTAAATCCGGATGACCGACCAATATCATAGTTAAATCCGGATGACCCACCAATATCATAGTTAAATCCGGATGACCCACCAATATCATAGTTAAATCCGGTTGACCCACCAATATCATAGTTAAATCCGGATGACCAACCAAAACCACAGTTAAATCTGGATGACACACCAATATCTTAGTTATATCCGGACGACCCACCAATATCATAGTTAAATCCGGACGACCCACCAATATCATAATTAAATCCGGATTATCCACCAATATCATAGTTAAATCCGGTTGACCCACCAATATCATAGTTAAATCCGGATGACCAACCAATACCACAGTTAAATCTGGATAACACACCAATATCTTAGTTAAATCCGGACGACCCACCAATATCATAGTTAAATCCGGACGACCCACCAATATCATAATTAAATCCGGATTATCCACCAATATCATAGTTAAATCAGGATGACCCACCAATTTCATAGTTAAATCCGGATGACCCACCAATATTCTAGTTAAATCCGGATGACCCACCAATATCATAGTTAAATCCGGATGACCCACCAATATCATAGTTAAATCCGGATAACCCACCAATATCATAGTTAAATCCGGATGACACAACAATATCATAGTTAAATCCGGATGACCAACCAATATCATAGTTAAATCCGGATGAGCCACCAATATCATAGATAAATCAGGATGGTCCACCTATATCATAGTTAAATCCGGATGACCCACCAACATCATATTTAAATAGGCAGAACTCACCAACATCATAGTTAAATCCGGATGACACACCAATATCATAGTTAAATCCGGATGACCCACCAACATCATAGTTAAATCCGGATAACCCACCAACATCATAGTTAAATCCGGATGACCCACCAACATCATAGTTAAATCCGGATGACCCACCAACATCATATTTAAATCCGGATGACACACCAACATAGTTAAATCCGGATAACCCACCAACATCATTGTTAAAACCGGATGACACACCAATATCATAGTTAAATCCGGATGACCCACCAATATCATAGTTAAATCCGGATGACCCACCAACATCATAGTTAAATGCGGATAACCCACCATCATCATAGTTAAATCCGGATGACACACCAATATCATAGTTAAATCCGGATGACCCACCAATATCATAGCTAAATCCGGATGACCCACCAATATCATAGTTGAAATACGGATGACCCACCAATATCATTGTTAAATCCGGATGGTCCACCTATATCATAGTTAAATCCGGATGACCCACCAACATCATATTTAAATAGGCAGAACTCACCAACATCATAGTTAAATCCGGATGACACACCAATATCATAGTTAAATCCGGATAACCCACCAACATCATAGTTAAATCCGGATGACACACCAATATCATAGTTAAATCCGGACGACGGACGACACACCAATATCATAGTTAAATCCGGATGACACACCAATATCATAGTTAAATCCGGATGACCCACCAACATCATAGTTAAATCCGGATAACCCACCAACATCATAGTTAAATCCGGATGACCGACCAATATCATAGTTAAATCCGGTTGACCCACCAATATCATAGTTAAATCCGGATGACCCACCAATATCATAGTTAAATCCGGTTGACCCACCAATATCATAGTTAAATCCGGATGACCAACCAATACCACAGTTAAATCTGGATGACACACCAATATCATAGTTAAATCCGGACGACCCACCAATATCATAGTTAAATCCGGACGACCCACCAATATCATAATTAAATCCGGATTATCCACCAATATCATAGTTAAATCAGGATGACCCACCAATTTCATAGTTAAATCCTGATGACCCACCAATATTCTAGTTAAATCCGGATGACCCACCAATATCATAGTTAAATCCGGATGACACAACAATATCATAGTTAAATCCGGATGACCAACCAATATCATAGTTAAATCCGGATGACCCACCAATATCATAGTTAAATCCGGATGAGCCACCAATATCATAGATAAATCAGGATGGTCCACCTATATCATAGTTAAATCCGGATGACCCACCAACATCATATTTAAATAGGCAGAACTCACCAACATCATAGTTAAATCCGGATGACACACCAATATCATAGTTAAATCCGGATGACCCACCAACATCATAGTTAAATCCGGATAACCCACCAACATCATAGTTAAATCCGGATGACACACCAATATCATAGTTAAATCCGGACGACACACCAATATCATAGTTAAATCAGGATGACCCACCAATTTCATAGTTAAATCCGGATGACCCACCAATATTCTAGTTAAATCCGGATGACCCACCAATATCATAGTTAAATCCGGATGACCCACCAATATCATAGTTAAATCCGGATGACCCACCAATATCATAGTTAAATCCGGATGACCCACCAACATCATAGTTAAATGCGGATAACCCACCATCATCATAGTTAAATCCGGATGACACACCAATATCATAGTTAAATCCGGATGACCCACCAATATCATAGTTAAATCCGGATGACCCACCAATATCATAGTTGAAATACGGATGACCCACCAATATCATTGTTAAATCCGGATGGTCCACCTATATCATAGTTAAATCCGGATGACCCACCAACATCATATTTAAATAGGCAGAACTCACCAACATCATAGTTAAATCCGGATGACACACCAATATCATAGTTAAATCCGGATAACCCACCAACATCATAGTTAAATCCGGATGACACACCAATATCATAGATAAATCCGGACGACACACCAATATCATAGTTAAATCCGGATGACACACCAATATCATAGTTAAATCCGGATGACCCACCAACATCATAGTTAAATCCGGATAACCCACCAACATCATAGTTAAATCCGGATGACCGACCAATATCATAGTTAAATCCGGATGACCCACCAATATCATAGTTAAATCCGGATGACCCACCAATATCATAGTTAAATCCGGTTGACCCACCAATATCATAGTTAAATCCGGATGACCAACCAATACCACAGTTAAATCTGGATGACACACCAATATCTTAGTTAAATCCGGACGACCCACCAATATCATAGTTAAATCCGGACGACCCACCAATATCATAATTAAATCCGGATTATCCACCAATATCATAGTTAAATCCGGTTGACCAACCAATATCATAGTTAAATCCGGATGACCAACCAATACCACAGTTAAATCTGGATGACACACCAATATCTTAGTTAAATCCGGACGACCCACCAATATCATAGTTAAATCCGGACGACCCACCAATATCATAATTAAATCCGGATTATCCACCAATATCATAGTTAAATCAGGATGACCCACCAATTTCATAGTTAAATCCGGATGACCCACCAATATTCTAGTTAAATCCGGATGACCCACCAATATCATAGTTAAATCCGGATGACCCACCAATATCATAGTTAAATCCGGATAACCCACCAATATCATAGTTAAATCCGGATGACACAACAATATCATAGTTAAATCCGGATGACCAACCAATATCATAGTTAAATCCGGATGACCCACCAATATCATAGTTAAATCCGGATGAGCCACCAATATCATAGATAAATCAGGATGGTCCACCTATATCATAGTTAAATCCGGATGACCCACCAACATCATATTTAAATAGGCAGAACTCACCAACATCATAGTTAAATCCGGATGACACACCAATATCATAGTTAAATCCGGATGACCCACCAACATCATAGTTAAATCCGGATAACCCACCAACATCATAGTTAAATCCGGATGACCCACCAACATCATAGTTAAATCCGGATGACCCACCAACATCATATTTAAATCCGGATGACACACCAACATAGTTAAATCCGGATAACCCACCAACATCATTGTTAAAACCGGATGACACACCAATATCATAGTTAAATCCGGATGACCCACCAATATCATAGTTAAATCCGGATGACCCACCAACATCATAGTTAAATGCGGATAACCCACCATCATCATAGTTAAATCCGGATGACACACCAATATCATAGTTAAATCCGGATGACCCACCAATATCATAGTTAAATCCGGATGACCCACCAATATCATAGTTGAAATACGGATGACCCACCAATATCATTGTTAAATCCGGATGGTCCACCTATATCATAGTTAAATCCGGATGACCCACCAACATCATATTTAAATAGGCAGAACTCACCAACATCATAGTTAAATCCGGATGACACACCAATATCATAGTTAAATCCGGATAACCCACCAACATCATAGTTAAATCCGGATGACACACCAATATCATAGTTAAATCCGGATGACACACCAATATCATAGTTAAATCCGGATGACCCACCAACATCATAGTTAAATGCGGATAACCCACCATCATCATAGTTAAATCCGGATGACACACCAATATCATAGTTAAATCCGGATGACACACCAATATCATAGTTAAATCCGGATGACCCACCAATATCATAGTTGAAATACGGATGACCCACCAATATCATTGTTAAATCCGGATGGTCCACCTATATCATAGTTAAATCCGGATGACCCACCAACATCATATTTAAATAGGCAGAACTCACCAACATCATAGTTAAATCCGGATGACACACCAATATCATAGTTAAATCCGGATAACCCACCAACATCATAGTTAAATCCGGATGACACACCAATATCATAGTTAAATCCGGACGACACACCAATATCATAGTTAAATCCGGATGACACACCAATATCATAGTTACATCCGGATGACCCACCAACATCATAGTTAAATCCGGATAACCCACCAACATCATAGTTAAATCCGGATGACCGACCAATATCATAGTTAAATCCGGATGACCCACCAATATCATAGTTAAATCCGGATGACCCACCAATATCATAGTTAAATCCGGTTGACCCACCAATATCATAGTTAAATCCGGATGACCAACCAATACCACAGTTAAATCTGGATGACACACCAATATCTTAGTTAAATCCGGACGACCCACCAATATCATAGTTAAATCCGGACGACCCACCAATATCATAATTAAAGCCGGATTATCCACCAATATCATAGTTAAATCCGGTTGACCAACCAATATCATAGTTAAATCCGGATGACCAACCAATACCACAGTTAAATCTGGATGACACACCAATATCTTAGTTAAATCCGGACGACCCACCAATATCATAGTTAAATCCGGACGACCCACCAATATCATAATTAAATCCGGATTATCCACCAATATCATAGTTAAATCAGGATGACCCACCAATTTCATAGTTAAATCCGGATGACCCACCAATATTCTAGTTAAATCCGGATGACCCACCAATATCATAGTTAAATCCGGATGACCCACCAATATCATAGTTAGATCCGGATAACCCACCAATATCATAGTTAAATCCGGATGACACAACAATATCATAGTTAAATCCGGATGACCAACCAATATCATAGTTAAATCCGGATGACCAACCAATATCATAGTTAAATCCGGATGAGCCACCAATATCATAGATAAATCAGGATGGTCCACCTATATCATAGTTAAATCCGGATGACCCACCAACATCATATTTAAATAGGCAGAACTCACCAACATCATAGTTAAATCCGGATGACACACCAATATCATAGTTAAATCCGGATGACCCACCAACATCATAGTTAAATCCGGATAACCCACCAACATCATAGTTAAATCCGGATGACCCACCAACATCATAGTTAAATCCGGATGACCCACCAACATCATATTTAAATCCGGATGACACACCAACATAGTTAAATCCGGATAACCCACCAACATCATTGTTAAAACCGGATGACACACCAATATCATAGTTAAATCCGGATGACCCACCAATATCATAGTTAAATCCGGATGACCCACCAACATCATAGTTAAATGCGGATAACCCACCATCATCATAGTTAAATCCGGATGACACACCAATATCATAGTTAAATCCGGATGACCCACCAATATCATAGTTAAATCCGGATGACCCACCAATATCATAGTTGAAATACGGATGACCCACCAATATCATTGTTAAATCCGGATGGTCCACCTATATCATAGTTAAATCCGGATGACCCACCAACATCATATTTAAATAGGCAGAACTCACCAACATCATAGTTAAATCCGGATGACACACCAATATCATAGTTAAATCCGGATAACCCACCAACATCATAGTTAAATCCGGATGACACACCAATATCATAGTTAAATCCGGACGACACACCAATATCATAGTTAAATCCGGATGACACACCAATATCATAGTTAAATCCGGATGACCCACCAACATCATAGTTAAATCCGGATAACCCACCAACATCATAGTTAAATCCGGACGACCGACCAATATCATAGTTAAATCCGGATGACCCACCAATATCATAGTTAAATCCGGATGACCCACCAATATCATAGTTAAATCCGGTTTACCCACCAATATCATAGTTAAATCCGGATGACCAACCAATACCACAGTTAAATCTGGATGACACACCAATATCATAGTTAAATCCGGACGACCCACCAATATCATAGTTAAATCCGGACGACCCACCAATATCATAATTAAATCCGGATTATCCACCAATATCATAGTTAAATCAGGATGACCCACCAATTTCATAGTTAAATCCGGATGACCCACCAATATTCTAGTTAAATCCGGATGACCCACCAATATCATAGTTAAATCCGGATGACCCACCAATATCATAGTTAAATCCGGATAACCCACCAATATCATAGTTAAATCCGGATGACACAACAATATCATAGTTAAATCCGGATGACCAACCAATATCATAGTTAAATCCGGATGACCCACCAATATCATAGTTAAATCCGGATGAGCCACCAATATCATAGATAAATCAGGATGGTCCACCTATATCATAGTTAAATCCGGATGACCCACCAACATCATATTTAAATAGGCAGAACTCACCAACATCATAGTTAAATCCGGATGACACACCAATATCATAGTTAAATCTGGATGACCCACCAACATCATAGTTAAATCCGGATAACCCACCAACATCATAGTTAAATCCGGATGACACACCAATATCATAGTTAAATCCGGACGACACACCAATATCATAGTTAAATCCGGATGACCCACCAATATCATAGTTAAATCCGGATGACCCACCAACATCATAGTTAAATCCGGATGACCCACCAATATCATAATTAAATCCGGATGACCCACCAATATCATAATTAAATCCGGATGACCCACAATATTATAGTTAAATCCGGATGACCCACCAATATCATAGTTAAATCCGGATGACACACCAATATCATAGTTAAATCCGGATGACACACCAATATCATATTTAAATCCGGATGATCCACCTATATCATAGATAAATCCGGTTAACCCACCAATATCATAGTTAAATCCCGATGACCCACCAATATCATAGTTAAATCAGGATGACCCACCAATATCACAGTTAAATCATGATGACCCACCAATATCATAGTTAAATCCCGATGACCCACCAATATCATAGTTAAATCCGGATGACCCACCAATATCATAGTTGAAATACGGATGACCCACCAATATCATAGTTAAATCCGGATGGTCCACCTATATCATAGTTAAATCCGGATGACCCACCAACATCATATTTAAATAGGCAGAACTCACCAACATCATAGTTAAATCCGGATGACACACCAATATCATAGTTAAATCCGGATAAGCCACCAACATCATAGTTAAATCCGGATGACACACCAATATCATAGTTAAATCCGGACGACACACCAATATCATAGTTAAATCCGGATGACACACCAATATCATAGTTAAATCCGGATGACCCACCAACATCATAGTTAAATCCGGATGACACACCAATATCATAGTTAAATCCGGATGACCCACCAACATCATAGTTAAATCCGGATAACCTACCAACATCATAGTTAAATCCGGATGACCGACCAATATCATAGTTAAATCCGGATGACCCACCAAAATCATAGTTAAATCCGGATGACCCACCAATATCATAGTTAAATCCGGTTGACCCACCAATATCATAGTTAAATCCGGATGACCAACCAATACCACAGTTAAATCTGGATGACACACCAATATCATAGTTAAATCCGGACGACCCACCAATATCATAGTTAAATCCGGACGACCCACCAATATCATAATTAAATCCGGATTACCCACCAATATCATAGTTAAATCAGGATGACCCACCAATTTCATAGTTAAATCCGGATGACCCACCAATATTCTAGTTAAATCCGGATGACCCACCAATATCATAGTTAAATCCGGATGACCCACCAATATCATAGTTAAATCCGGATAACCCACCAATATCATAGTTAAATCCGGATGACACGCCCATATTATAGTTAAATCCGGATGCCACCAATATCATAGTTAAACCCGGATGACACACCAATATCATAGTTAAATCCGGATGACACACCAATATCATAGTTAAATCCGGAATACCCACCAATATCATAGTTAAATCCGGATGGCACACGAATATCATAGTTAAATCCGGATGACACACCAATATCATAGTTAAATCCGGATGCCACCAATATCATAGTTAAACCCGGATGACACACCAATATCATAGTTAAACCCGGATAACACACCAATATCATAGTTAAACCCGGATGATCCACCTATATCATAGTTAAATCAGGATGACCCACCAATATCATAGTTAAACCCGGATGACACGCCAATATCATAGTTAAATCCGGATGTCCCACCAACATCATAGTTAAATTCGGATGACCCACCAATATCATAGTTAAATCCGGATGACACACCAACATCATAGTTAAATCCGATTGACCCACCAACATCATAGTTAATCCCGGATGACCCACCAATACCATAGTTAAACTAAGATGATCCACCTATGTCATAGTTAAATCAGGATGTCCCACCAATATCATAGTTAAACCCGGATGACCCACCAACACCATAGTTAAATCCGGATGACACACCAATATCATAGTTAAATCCGGATGATACACCAATATCATAGTTAAATCCGGATGCCACCAATATCATAGTTAAATCCGGATTACACACCAATATCATAGTTAAACCCGGATGACCCACCAACACCATAGTTAAATCCGGATGGCACCACCAATATCATGGTTAAATCCAGATGACCCACCAATATCATAGTTTAATCCGGATGACCCACCAATATCATAGTTAAATCCGGATGACTCACCAACATCATAGTTAAATCCAGATGACCCACCAATATCATAGTTAAATCCGGATGACCCACCAACATCATAGTTAAATCCGGATGATCCACCAATATCATAGTTAAATCCGGATGTCCCACCAATACCATAGGTAAATCAGCAGCACCCAACAACACCATAGCTAAATCATCAGGACCCACAAACATCATGGCTAAATGAGCAAGACATAACCACATATATTTGCGTCCATTCTATTTTTTCAACTGTTCTTTCAACTTCTAATTCGTGACTAGTGCAAACTATTGAACCGAATGCTCTTTGTTAATGATAAAACCGAGAACAAGCAATTCATGTCAAATCATATGGTGATTGACCACATACCATTACGGGTACAGCAAATGATGACGCAAATGACATACCTATTACACATATATACATACACGCGATCACCTATCCACATGGTTGTAAATCAGCAGAACCTGACAACAACATTGCTAAATCAGCAGGACCCGATAACATTATTCCTAAATCAGCAGGACCAATCAATATAATACTAAATCAGAAAAACCAACCAACATCATAGCTAATTCAAGCGGACCCGAAAACACCATAGCAAAATAAGCAGGACTCGCCAAAATCATACACATAACGGTATGACCCACGTACATCATTGCTAAATCAGCAGTATCCACCATCATCATTGCCGACTCCGCCGCAGGACCAGACAACATTATATATACATCACCAGGACCCACGACATCATTGTTAAATAATCAGGACCCACCAACATCATAGGTAAATGAACAGGACCCACCAAAATCATAGGTAAATAGGCAGGACCCGACAACATTATCACTAAATTCAGCAGGACCCATCAATATCATAGTAAATCAGCAAAACCAACCAACATCATAGCTCATTAACGAGGACCCGAAACATCATAGCTAAATAAGCAGGACTCACCAACATCATAGCTAAATAAGCAGGACTCACCAACACCGTAGCTAAATAAGCAGGACCCACCAACATCATAGATAAATAAGCAGGACCCACCAACATCATAGATAAATAAGCAGGACCAACCAACATCATAGGTAAATAAGCAGGACTCGCCAACATCAGTTAAATAAGCAGGACTCACCAACATAGCTAAATAGACAGAGCCCCCCCCCCCCCCCACCAACAGCATGTCTTATTCAGCAGGATACACTGGAATCATTGTTGACTAATAATATTGCTGGAACTCCGTGGTCCAGTGGTTAGTGTGTCGGACTTGTATTCGCTGTAAACACATTGATATGGGTTCGCAGCGCGTCGCCGGTCATTGAGTCTCCACATAGCTGTGGCTTGGCCGCTTTGAGCGACGTGCAATTGTCGGATTGCTCGCTGTTTTAAAACCCGCGTCCAGTTGTGACCCTTGAACAAGGTCACTCGTACTGTCGGCTTCGCATAACGCATGTGCTAAATGAGTACCAGTAAGCTTATCATACTGATGAGTATCAGAGCCTGTAATGGATGCAGCCGGTTCATTGGTTGGCTTCTACAAATGACTGGGGTAATACCAAGCGTGTTAGATCAAGTACTCTGCATGTACTCTGACATATGTAAATCAGCAGGGCCAATAACATCGTAGGTAAACCAGAAGGACCCACCGTCATCATATGTACATTAAATCAGTAGGACCCAACAGCATCATAGCTAAACCAGTAGAACCCACTAACATCATACATGTAGCTAAATACCAAAGTTTAATCCAACTCGATGGTAAACATTTGAAACATTTAAACATATTCTGAAATTCATATTCAGACACAAATATTTGAAGTTACTAAACGGTTCGATATTTGTTGATTTATCACTGTAACAGTTTTGTTTACATAGCATTGGTTTCAACACGCGGAATTTTGTGAGAGCTATAAATAATGAATAATGAACAACGTTATCTATTTCTCAATATTATTCTTAGTGGTGATGTTTTCACCGAAGTTTATATATATTTTTTAATATAACGGGAGCTTCCTGACTTTTTGCGAAAACAACGTGCCAATGCATTCACTTATATATGTGAGTCGACCATAGACCTAACAGATTTTTTATAATTGTTAAATAATGTAAGAAAAAATGATAGAAATTTGTTAATGAATGTAAGAAATAATGATACAAAAATGATAAAAATTGTTAAAGAATGTAAGAAAAAATGGTAAAAAAGTTAAAGAATGTAAAAAAAAATGATAACAAAAAAATGATAAAATTATTAAAGAATATAAGAAAAAAAATGATAAAAATTGTTATAAAATGTTAGAAAAAATTTATAAAAAAATGATAAAAATTGAGAATGATAAAATTCGCTAAAGAATGTGAGAAAAATATATAAAAAATTATATTTTTAGCCGGTATACTCTTATATATCCGAAGCATTGGCGCAGGGTCTTTAATGTTGTCCCAGCGAAGCTCCGGTCATGAAATGGTTAACACACCATTTATGATTGCCTTGGGTCTCTTCAAATACCTAGTTCGACGTTACTCCTGATAATTTGCCATAATGTCATCCATTACCAGTACACAATTGCAACACGATATCTCGATCGACTAATGAGGCCAATAAGCATCATCATTCCACTGAATTACAACGCCGATGACGAACTATTCTTCATGTGATTTGGATCGGAATATAAACGAGTGACGTCAGATGAGCCTGAAGAATATCCTCCTGCATAATTGATAACGCTGCCGTTTAGGTACTGTCCACAGACGCTCAAGTCATAAACTCATTGTCGGTATAATTACCATGTTGTTTTCATCGTTCGTAGAGCGCAAAATACTTGTGTATTTTGCAATAATCAATGGCTCAAATTCATTCTTTTGTTTCATATATTCTGTTGAATATAAAAGATGATGGTTCCATAAATGGCCAGATTTGGTGTACAGTATCCCCTTTTAGGCTGGACTATATACATCTACCGACAAACTGGAAGCATTATATTTATGTCAGATTTATGGAGGCTCTGTTTCAGTATGCATTATGTATGAGTGTTCATTACTTCAGATTTATGGAGGCTCTGCTTCAGTATGCGTTATGTATGAGTGTTCATTACTTCAGATTTATGGAGGCTCTGTTTCAGTATACATTATGTATGAGTGTTCATTACTTCAGATTTATGGAGGGTCTGTTTCAGTATGCATTATGTATGAGTGTTTATTACTTCAGATTTATGGAGGCTATGTTTCAGTATGCATTATGTATGAGTGTTTATTACTTCAGATTTCTGGAGGCTATGTTTCAGTATGCATTATGTATGAGTGTTCATTGCTTCAGATTTATGGAGGCTCTGTTTCAGTATGCGTTATGTATGAGTGTTCATTACTTCCGATTTATGGAGGCTCTGTTTCAGTATACATTATGTATGAGTGTTCATTACTTCAGATATATGGAGGCTCTGTGTCAGTATGAATTATGTATGAGTGTTCATTACTTCAGATTTATGGAGACTCTGTTTCAGTATGCATTATGTATGGGTGTTCATTACTTTAGATTTATGGAGGCTCTGTTTCAGTATACATTATGTATGAGAGTTCATTACTTCAGATTTATGGAGGCTCTGTTTCAGTATGCATTATGTATGAGTGTTCATTACTTCAGATTTATAGAGGCTCTGTTTCAGTATGCGTTATGTATGAGTGTTCATTACTTCAGATTTATGGAGGCTCTGTTTCAGTGGCATTATGGGTGAGTGTTAATTACTTCAGAATTATGGAGGCTCTGTTTCAGTATGCTTTATGTATGAGTGTTCATCACTTCAGATGTATGTAGGCTCTAAGTATGCATTATGTATGAGTGTTCATTACTTCAGATTTATGGAGGCTCTGTTTCAGTATATATTATTATGAGTGTTCATTACTTCAGATTTATGGAGGCTCTGTTTCAGTATGCATTATGTATGAGTGTTAATTACTTCAGATTTATAGAGGCTCTGTTTCAGTATGCATTATGTATGAGTGTTCATTGCTTCAGATTTATGGAGGCTCTGTTTCAGTATGCGTTATGTATGAGTGTTCATTACTTCAGATTTATGGAGGCTCTGTGTCAGTATACATTATGTATGGGAGTTCATTACTTCAGATGTATGGAGGCTCTGTAAGTATGCATTATGTATGAGTGTTCATTACTTCAGATTCATGGAGGCTCTGTTTCAGTATACATTATGTATGAGTGTTCATTACTTCAGATTTATGGAGGGTCTGTTTCAGTATGCATTATGTATGAGTGTTCATTACTTCAGATTTATGGTGGCTCTGTTTCAGTATGCATTATGTATGAGTGTTCATTACTTCAGATTTATGGAGGCTCTGCTTCAGTATACATCTGAACACCCATCTGAACATTACATCGGTGTTGTTGTTAAGTGCAATGAGGATGCTTATTGCCCTTATTGGCCTCATTAGTCGATCGAGATATCGTGTTGCAATTGTGTACAGGTAATGAATGACATGATGGCATGATGTATGCATTATGTATGAGTGTTCATTACTTCAGATTTATGGAGGCTCTGTTCCAGTATATATTATGTATGAGTGTTCATTACTTCAGATTTATGGAGGCTCTGTTTCAGTATGCATTATGTATGAGTGTTCATTACTTCAGATTTATGGAGGCTCTGTTTCAGTATACATTATGTATGAGTGTTCATTACTTCAGATTTATTAAAGCTCTGTTTCAGTATACATTATGTATGAGAGTTCATTACTTCAGATTTATAGAGGCTCTGTTTCAGTATGCGTTATGTATGAGTGTTCATTACTTCAGATTTATAGAGGCTCTCTTTCAGTATGCGTTATGTATGAGTGTTCATTACTTCAGATTTATTGAGGCTCTGTTTCAGTATGCATTATGTATGAGTGTTCATTACTTCAGATTTATAGAGGCTCTGTTTCAGTATGCGTTATGAATGAGTGTTCATTACTTCAGATTTATGGAGGCTCTGTTTCAGTATGCATTATGTATGAGTGTTCATTACTTCATATTTATGGAGGCTCTGTTTCAGTGTGCATTTTATGTGAGTGTTCATTACTTCAGATTTATGGTGGCTCTGTTTCAGTATGCTTTATGTATGAGTGTTCATCACTTCAGATGTATGGTGGCTCTGTAAGTATGCATTATGTATGAGTGTTCATTACTTCAGATTTATGGAGGCTCTGTTTCAGTATACATTATGTATGAGTGTTCATTACTTCAGATTTATGGAGGGTCTGTTTCAGTATGCATTATGTATGAGTGTTCATTACTTCAGATTTATGGAGGCTCTGCTTCAGTATACATCTGGAGACCCATCTGAACATTACATCGGTGTTGTTGTTCAGTGCAATGAGGATGCTTATTGCCCTTATTGGCCTCATTAGTCGATCGAGATATCGTGTTGCAATTGTGTACAGGTAATGAATGACATGATGGCATGATGTATGCATTATGTATGAGTGTTCATTACTTCAGATTTATGGAGGCTCTGTTCCAGTATATATTATGTATGAGTGTTCATTACTTCAGATTTATGGAGGCTCTGTTTCAGTATACATTATGTATGAGTGTTCATTACTTCAGATTTATTGAGGCTCTGTTTCAGTATACATTATGTATGAGTGTTCATTACTTAAGATTTATGGATGCTCTGTTTTAGTGTGCATTATCTATGAGTGTTCATTACTTCAGATCTATGGAGGGTCTGTTTCAGTATGCATTATGTATGAGTGTTCATTATTTCAGATTTATAGAGGATCTGTGTCAGTATGCATTATATATGAGTGTTCATTACTTCAGATTTATGGATGCTCTGTTTCGGTATACAATATGTATGAGTGTTCATTATTTCAGATTTATGGAGGATCTGTGTCAGTATACATTATGTATGACTGTTCATTACTTCAGATTTATGGAGGCTCTGTTTCAGTATACATTATGTATGAGTGTTCATTACTTCAGATTTATGGAGGGTCTGTGTCAGTATACATTATGTATGAGTGTTCATTGCTTCAATGAGCTTGCTTCAGTGAGAGTGCATCAATTCTAATTTCTTACCGAAACTTTAAAGACATATTATGTAATTGTTCGGGTGCTTGAAACTGAATAAGTCAGTAATCAAATGCTATGCTCCCTGGAGGAATGTAACATTATACTAACATCGCGAAAAATCTAAAGCAAATCTACCGTACCATTCCATAGTAAACATCAACTGAACTACGCTCAATTGTAAATATTTACTTCTCGATTCGGGACGCAACTATCGGCGATAAAGTGACGAAAACAATTTCGCTACCGAGAGTCGCTGCATTTAATTAATATATAAGAATGATGGTGTGATTTGGAAAAACATATTTGTAAAAAGTAATAATTTGAGCAAGATTATTCCCATTTCTATTTGATCACCCCACCGGAGTGTTTCACATCACTTTAACGTGTACGTTCCAACTCTCTCCCCAATTTCTATAAACCGCCACCGGATCATGTCTCACAACTTTTTATCATGATGACGAGGAAATAAGTACTTGTACAAAGTGGGCACCAGAACCATAAAACATCCCAATTTTTAAATATGTCTTACACAGCTACTTTCCTTTTCCGTCACGATATACATACACCGATGTTTTGTTAATATCATGTGAAAAATTTATATAGATAACGACGGAATAACCAACCTTCTACTGTCCTGTATTCCTTTGTTGACTAACAGATAGCCGTGGGTTTACAACTTCCGTTTGTCAGTTACGCCTCATACTGGTTTTTACCTTCCAGTCCGGGTGCCGGTGTGGCATTGTACACCCTGTTCTAAATTATTACATCCGACATTCACTTTGTCATAATTGGCATAAAACATGGGGAAAAAACAAAACAAAAGAATGACCATGTATCGACCGGGATGGCCATGTATCGATCGGGATGGCTCTCCCTCCACTCTAATCAAGCTTGGATATCGACCCCGTTTTCATCCATTTTCGGGGTTCGAACCCACGTAGACTTCGTCTATTCCAGACTGTGATGATCTGACCCACGATATAACCACATCGGCTACGTGGTCATCCTTAAAAAAGCACGTTCACCAATTAAAGTTGATCTGCGTATAAATCTCAAAATTGGTTGAAATATGTACAAATACAAAACATATCTATATCGTTATATTGGAACAGCGCACAATGCACTTCCCCCGAAATCGTATAGATGTGAACATACGATCTACGGGGCCATCCATATATTGTGCTTATGCTATTTCTTTGTTCGTTTGTTTGGGCATATTGATTGTGACCAACATAATTATATACCTGGATGTTTTACATAACCCAGAATTTTGATACAGACTTGTGTGGTTGCAGAGGGGATAAGAGCACAAGTTACCAAACATAGTGAGGCTCCTCTCCCCTACAGTCAGCTGCTCACGAATTAAAAGTGATGATGTTGCAGGAATTAACTTAGTGACAGTAGTTTGTAATATGTGGCGGTGTCCCGTGCGACCACGGTTGGATATACATTGGGCACCACGTCTCCCAATCAAATCATGCAGTTTATTGCCGTGTATGTGGCGGCGTCCCATGCGATCATGGATGGATACATGTTGGGCGCTGTCTCCCAATCGATTCATGCAGTTCATTGCAGTGTATGTGGCGGTGTCCCATGCGATCACGGGAGGATACACTTTGGGCACCACGTCTCCCAATCAAACATGCAGTTAATTGCTGTGTATGTGGCGGTGTCCCATGCGATTATGGGTGGATAATTGTTGGGCGGCGTATCCCAATCAAACATGCAGTTTATTGCCGTGTATGTGGCGGTGTCCCATGCGATCACGGGTGTATACATGTTGGGCGGCGTCTCCCAATCAAAATATCCAGTGAATTGCTGTGTATATGGCTGTGTCCCATGCGATCACAGGTGGATACATGTTGAGCGGCGTCTCCCAATCAAACATGCAGTGAATTGCTGTGTATGTGGCGGTGTCCCATGCGATCACGGTGGATACATGTTGGGCGGCGTCTCCCAATCAAAACATGCAGTGAATTGCTGTGTATATGGCGGTGTCCCATGCGATCACAGGTGGATACATGTTGGGCGGCGTCTCCCAATCAAAACATGCAGTGAATTGCTGTGTATATGGCTGTGTCCCATGCGATCGCAGGTGGATACATGTTGGGCGGCGTCTGCCAATCAAAACATGCAGTGAATTGCTGTGTATGTGGTGGTGTCCCATGTGATCACGGGTGGATACATGTTGGGCGGCGTCTCCCAATCAAAACATGCAGTTTATTGCTGTGTATGTGGTGGTGTCCCATGTGATCACGGGTGGATACATGTTGGGCGGCGTCTCCCAATCAACACATGCAGTGAATTGCTGTGTATGTGGTGGTGTCCCATGTGATCACGGGTGGATACATGTTGGGCGGCGTCTCCCAATCAAAACATGCAGTGAATTACTGTGTATGTGGCGGTGTCCCGTGCGATCACGGTTGGATACATGTTGGGCGGCGTCTCGCAATCAAAATATGCAGTGAATTGCTGAGTATGTGGCGGTGTCCCATGCGATCACAGGTGGATACATGTTGGGCGGCGTCTCCCAATCAAAACATGCAGTTTATTGCTGTGTATGTGGTGGTGTCCCATGTGATTACGGGTGGATACATGTTGGGCGGCGTCCCCCAATCAAAACATGCAATGACTTGCTGTGTATGTGGCGGTGTCCCATGCGATAACGGGTGTATACATGTTGGGCGGCGTCTCCCAGTCAAAACATGCAGTGAATTGCTGTGTACGTGGCGGTGTCCCATGCGATCACAGGTGGATACATGTTGGGCGGCTCTCCCAATCAAAACATGCAGTGAATTGCTGTGTATATGGCGGTGTCCCATGCGATCACAGGTGGATACATGTTGGGCGGCTCTCCCAATCAAAACATGCAGTTTATTGCCATGTATGTGGCGGTGTCCCATGCGATCACGGCTGGATACATGTTGGGCGGCGTTTCCTAATAAACCATGCAGTTTATTGCTGTCTGTGGCGGTGTCACGTGCGATCACGGTGGATACATGTTGGGCGGCGTCTCCCAATCAAAACATGCAGTGAATTGCTGGGTATGTGGCGGTGTCACGTGCGATCACAGTTGGATACATGTTGGGCGGCTCTCCCAATCAAAACATGCAGTGAATTGCTGTGTATGTGGCGGTGTCCCATGAGATCACAGTTGGATACATGTTGGGCGGCGTCTCCCAATCAAAACATGCAGTGAATTGCTGGGTATGTGGCGGTGTCACGTGCGATCACAGTTGGATACATGTTGGGCGGCTCTCCCAATCAAAACATGCAGTGAATTGCTGTGTATGTGGCGGTGTCCCATGAGATCACAGTTGGATACATGTTGGGCGGCGTCTCCCAATCAAAACATGCAGTGAATTGCTGGGTATGTGGCGGTGTCACGTGCGATCACAGTTGGATACATGTTGGGCGGCTCTCCCAATCAAAACATGCAGTGAATTGCTGTGTATGTGGTGGTGTCGCATGCGATCACGGTTGGATACATGTTGGGCGGCGTCTCCCGACATAATGTATTTGTTGTAAACCTCATAGAAATTTTGTACACGGATGTAGGGAAAACATGCGCCTGACCCACAATGCAACGATTACCATTGGTTTGTGCATCGTGTATGTAAGTTAATTGATCGATTATAATTATCAATTTAAGATACATTTATCTATTTTATATTTTGGAACTTCTGCATGTGTGTATGTATGTATGTGTGTATGTGTGTATGTATGAATGTATACTTGATATGCATGTTTCTGGACTAATCGAACAATAGTTTGTCCAGATTCTGTATATTCTGCCCACACGGAGGTGATCACAAAGAAATCCCCAAATAGCCCGGGCAATCAGCTAGTCTATTATATATTTTGGAACTTCTGTCTCTATGTGTTTAAGTATGTATGTATGTATGTATAGACTCGAAACCTGCTCGACCGATCCGACTCAAATTTGGTGTTTAGGTCTACTTTGATCCCGGGAACAATATGAGCGGGTCCAATTTCGCGTGCGATCGTGTTCTTAACCTTGATTGAACTTGATCTTGCTCATATGGGCCGATCGAACATATCACAAACATGCAGTATAATACATTTCTCAAATCTCTACTATATATTTTGAGACTTCCGTATATATATATATATATGTGTATATATGTGTGTATGTGGGTACTTCATAGAATCGAAAACGGCTGGTCGGATCGAGCTCAAATTTCGTATATAAGGGTAAAAACCCACGGGAATCGTCAACGTCGCGTTTTGGACAAGCTATGAGCACTCATTCCCCACTCCCAGTCATCAAAATCACCGCAAACGACACTGCGGGGGTTAAGGCATCAACGATCTTTATATTGACCATATTTGGAGTTGTTAACCGACAACGCTCTTTATTGCCATCGACGTTGCTAAACGGTTACCCATGCGTACGAAACTACGAATGCAAAACGCGAAATGCATTTATCTCGATTAAAAAGACAGAATTAACTCATTGGAAAACAAAACATGCGTGTTGTGTGATTCTTATATCTGTCGTTCCTAGGAACGGGGAAATTTTCATCGGGTCAGTTTTTTCCGCCCGATGTACCTTAAATCATACCTCTTTTAGGGACGGGTACCATAATTTCTCTTGATTAAAAGGCAGAATTAACTCATTGAAAAACTAAAAATGCGTGTTGTGTGATTCTTATGTCTGTCGTTCGTAGGAAGGGGGGTGGGATTTCATCGGGTCAGTTTTTCCGCTAGAAAAAGACAGAATTAACTCATTCAAATATAAAAATTCAATTAAAAAATTTAAAATTAAAAAAATTTTAAAATAACAAAACAATTAAATTAAAAAACTAAATTAAATTAAATTAAATTTAAAAACAATTAAAATATTAAATTGATTTTAATTAAAAACAAAAAAAATGTCATGTATCTGACCAACCACGCCAGTGGCGGGCTAACCTGCTAGTACTATATAATTGCACGATCATTACTGAGAGTAATCGAGTGTGTCTAGCACAGTGTCATCCCCGGACATGACAATATGGGAGCGGAGATACAAAGAAATTAACCCTGTACGTTTTTCGATGAGATATGTCTGTGATTTATTGGCTGCCGATATCATTTTCACAGCACTGCATGGTCGTGTCACTGATGGTCGTGTTCGTGGCACTGATGGTCGTGGCACTGATGGTCGTGTCACTGATGGTCATGGCACTGTATGGTCGTGGCACTGGTGGTCGTGGCACATATGGTCGTGGCACTGCATGGTCGTGGCACTGCATGGTCGTGGCACTGCATGGTCGTGGCACTGCATGGTCGTGGCACTGATTGTCGTGGCACTGATTGTCGTGGCATTGCATGGTCGTGTCGTCTTCGTGGCACTGATGGTCGTGGCACTGATGGTCGATTCATGAAGTTCACGCCTAACAGTACTGGGAATGGTGAAACGAAGTCCGACCGATAAAAAGTCGGATTCGAACCCCCGACCGTGTCGAAGTTAATTTCAGTGTTAAGCCCACTACCTAAGGGAGGTATCCACGCGTCCCGAGCTTCATGCAACAACACAATTTGTTATCCTTCATCCCATTTTCCTCTCTTCTGATTGGCTGAGAGTGCGTCACATGGCGGGCGATAAATCACCTTGTTATCCTTCATCCCATTTTCCTCTCTTCTGATTGGCTGAGAGTGCGTCACATGGCGGGCGATAAATCACCATATTACCCTCGAGGGTAACATTGCTTCAGTTATTGACCGCTCAGCTGCTACCAGTAAACATAGAACTACGAAGAACTCACCTCGCAGAGATTCTCTGAAAGCTCTCTGATAATTTCGAAAAACACCGTTTTTATAAACCCCACTGTTTCATAACAACCACGAACTGTGGTGTTTGCTAATTTGCATAATTGTGAGTTTTTTTATTTTCAATTAAAGCACGCTATGTATAAATGGTGTTATCGCATACAGATATCTGTTATAAGGTGTAATATTCATATTGGACCTTTTTATATCAATAATAAAGACCGTGGGACAAATAGATAAACCTTATTATGTAGTTGGTATGCTGCAGACTATTGCACATACGATGTACATACGTTACAGCTACGTTTATGTACTATAGATCAAATAGCCACTCTTTGCTGTTTATCAATTGATTATTTCTTTTCTTCAATACATTCATCAGACTTCAGAGAATACCCGTATGTTGCGTAACGATCTGTGACAGATGGCAATTTCTTTTTGCACTACTACAACGTGTTAGTTCCACATTTTAGCATTCTGGAAATTAACACGTCTGTCGGCGTCTTCACGCTCATTTGAAACGAAACCGAACATTTCGCTGCGTGGCTACTCAACTTCGAAATTGCTTTACTCCTCTTTCCGTGAACCGATTTCCACAATGCAACCAGCAAACTGACCGAGAATATCAGCGCAAATGACGGGTCTGTTAATTGATGCAGATTATGAATGTTTTATGATTCCAACATAAAATTAACTTTTCGAACTGGATTAAAGAATATATGCACGCATTTATGCCTGCTATTAAGGAGGTTGGTGTGTACTCCATTGTCAGATAACAAAACAGTTATCACCCTTGTTTTCGTGAGATACGGGGATTTGTCGCCGCTCTCGACCTGGAATGTCACCCTCGGGCCGCCCCGTGTCTCACTCAATCGCGGGCGATAACTGTATAATATTACCCTCGAGGGTAATCGCGGCGATAACTGTATAATATTACCCTCGAGGGTAACATTGCTTCAGTTATTGACCGCTCAGCTGTTACCAGTAAACATAGAACTACGAAGAACTCACCTCATCTCTGAAAGCTCTCTGATAATTTCGAAAAACACCGTTTTTATAAACCCCACTGTTTCATAACAACCGCGAACTGTGGTGTTTGCTAATTTGCATAATTGTGAGATTTTTTATTTTCAATTAAAGCACGCTATGTATAAATGGTGTTATCGCAGACACATATCTGTTATAAGGTGTAATATTCATATTGGACCTTTTTATATCAATAATAAAGACCGTGGGACAAATAGATAAACCTTATTATGTAGTTGGTATGCTGCATACTATTGCACATACGATGTACATACGTTACAACTACGTTTATGTACTATAGATCAAATAGCCACTCTTTGCTGTTTATCAATTGATTATTTCTTTTCTTCAATACATTCATCAGACTTCAGAGAATACCCGTATGTTGCGTAACGATCTGTGACAGATGGCAATTTCTTTTTGCACTACTACAACGTGTTAATTCCACATTTTAGCATTCTGGAAATTGACACGTCTGTCGGCGTCTTCACGCTCATTTGAAACGAAACCGAACATTTCGCTGCATGGCTACTCAACTTCGAAATTGCTTTACTCCTCTTTCCGTGAACCGATTTCCACAATGCAACCAGCAAACTGACCGGAGAATATCTGCTCAAATGACGGGTCTGTTAATTGATCCAGATTATGAATGTTTTATTTTCTAAATAGCGATGATTCCAACATAAAATTAACTTTTCGAACTGGATTAAAGAATACACTGCCAAAAATAATTTCTTAATAAGATAAAATATCTTGAAACAAGAAAAACTATTTCCTGAAACAGGAAAATAAATCTTATTTTGGGAAATATACCCCCCAAGTCTGCTACATCAAGAAAATTTAAGAAACTCCCACCAGACAAGAGATAGTTTTCTCAAATAAGATAGATTTTAGTCTTGAAACAAGAAACAATTTCCTTACTAAGAAAATGGCTTCAAAAATTAAATATATATTTCTTGTTTCAAGATTTTTTTTCTAAGTTAAGAAATACTTAAAGAAAATATTTCTAAACCAAGAATTAATTGTTATGTAGAAATTACTGCTGTATTGGAATAACTGTAAAAGTCCAACGAGAGCAAAATTGTGATCAAAATTTTATGGTAAACATTGAAAAAGGTCCAACCAGACCAACCTGTTGATTAAATATTCTGAAAATTCATATTCATACTTAAATATTTGAACTACATGTAATACTACAGCTATAGGATTATATAAGTGTTGACAAGTCACTCACTGTAACAGTTTTGTTTACATAACATTGGAAAAGGTCCAACCTGTTGATTAAATATTCTGAAAATGTTATTCATAGTTAAATATTTGAACTAATAATACAGCTAGAATTATATATTTGTTGACAAATCACTGTAACAGTTTTGTTTACATACCAATAGTTTCAACAGGTGTAATTTTGTTATTGGCAATCTGTCAGTAAGTGTTTTTATCTATTTCTCAATGCTCTTAGGGCATGCTGACCTTTATACAATTTTAATAAAATTTTGTTTGCACAATATAGTGGGTCGCCATTGAGGAGACATAGAGCTCCCTTGAAATCTCCAAATGACGGTTTGCCACACCATCCCGAACTAGACAAACCTCTCTGGTGGCCCCTTGCATTGAACCTATTAATCAAACCGGTACTTCAAGCTGGTATATACCCCTCTTATATAAGGATGGAAGATGCTACCAATTTCAAACCGATGGTATTTATTCAGAGTTGACTCTCTTGTATTATGAAAGCAAGCCCAATGAGGCCATGCACCTATTGTATGTTTATAACACACAAAAGACTATATAATAGCAGAATGCTAATATCTCTGATGATACAAACAATAAAATATCCAATTTATCCATAGTTGAATTTCATTTGGCTATATAGGAAAGCATACAATGTGGCTTTTATGTAGTTTCCACAAAGTATTTTAAGTAAAATATCCATCAAGTGATGTATTCTGCCTTGTCCTATATATTAAAATGCATGCAATGGTCATGAGAAATGCTTAATTTATTGGTAGAGATGTCCATCTGATAAGAAATACTGACATTTTAGGTTTGATACACCATTTCAGCTGGCTTGGCATCTTTTAAATTTGAAACCTAAGGGAATTTATTCAGCTTTGACTCTCTAAATTATGGAAGAAAGCCCAAATGAAGCCACTATGTGCATGTTAATAACATGTATAAGGCTATATATCTAAACAGAATACATGTCTCTGATAAAATGCACAATAAAATATCCATAGTTCAATTGCATTTGGCTATAGAGGGATGTATACAATATTGCTTTTATGTAGTTTCCACAGACTATTTTAAGTAAAATATCCATCAAATGATGTTTTCTACATAGCCTTGTATACTAAAATGCATGTAATGACCATGGGAAATGTTTAATTCATTAGTTGATATGTCCATCTGATAAGAAATACTGACATTTGAGGTTTAAAATACCATTTCATGGGATTATGAGATCATAAATATAAAACTAAGGGAATTTCTTCAGATTTGACTCTCTAAATAATGGAAGAAAGCCCAAATGAAGCCACAATTTGCATTTTAATCACATGTATAAGGCTATATCTCAACAGAATACACGTCTGTGATAAAATACACAATAAAATACCCATAGTTTAATTTCATTTGGCTGTAGAGGGATGCATACAATATTGCTTTTATGTAGTTTCCACAGACTATTTTAAGTAAAATATCCATCAACTGATGTTTTCTACCTTGGTCTATATATTATAATGCATGCAGTGACCATGAGAAATGTTTAATTTATTGGTAGAGATGTCCATCTGATAAGAAATACTGTCATTTGAGGTTTGATACACCATTTCAGCTGGCTTGGCATCTTGTAAATTTGAAATAAGGGAATCTCTTCAGGTTTGACTCTCTAAATTATGGAAGCAAGCCCAAATAAAGCCACTATTTGCATGTTTATAACATATATAAGGCTATATGTCAACAGAATGCATGTCTCTAATGAAATAAACAATACAATATCCATAGTTTAATTTCATTTGGCTATACAGGGATGCATACAATATGGCTTTTATGTAGATTTGACAGACTATTTTAAGTAATATTTCCATCAAATGATGTTTCTACCTTGTCCTGTATATTAAAATGCATGCAATGACCATGAGAAAAATTTAATTTATTGGTAGACATGTCCATCTGATAAGAAATACTGCCATTTGAGGTTTGATACACCATTTCAGTTGCCTTGGCATCTTACAAATTTGAAATAAGGGAATCTCTTCAGGTTTGACTCTCTAAATTATGGAAGCAAGCCCAAATGAAGCCACTATTTGCATGTTTATAACATATATAAGGCAATATCTCAACAGAATACATGTCTCTGGTGAAATAAACAATAAAATATCCATAGTTTAATTTATTTTGGCTACACAGGGGTGCATACAATATGGCTTTTAGGTTGTTTCCACAGACTATTTTAAGTAAAATATCCATCATATGATGTTTTCTACCTTGTCCTGTATATTATAATGCATGCAATGACTATATGAGAAATGTTTAATTTATTGGTAGAGATGTCCATCTGATAAGAAGTACTAATATTTGATGTTTGTGACATCAACTCACAGGGCCAGGCATGCTACAACTTTCAAACTAAGAGAATTTCCTCACGTTTGACTCACTAAATGATGGAAGTTAGCCCAAATGAAGCAACTATTTGCATGTTTATAATGTATAAGGCTATATCTTTGCAGAAGGCATGTCTCTGATAATGAAAATAATAACATGTCGATAGTTCATAGTTCAGTTAGTTAGACAGGGTGCATAAAATATGGCTTTAAGTATAGTTTTCACAAACTAGAAATTCTAGAATATCTATAAAATGATGTAACCTGCCTGGCTGTGTATTAAAAATTCATGCAATAACCTGATAAATGTTCAGTTCATTGGCAAGCCTTGTAAGCCAGTGCATTCTTTTATATATGATACGAGCTTCATTTGGATGACTCACATATATAAGAGAATGCTCTAGCATGCTCTTTAATGCTGCACCAGCGCAATTCCCGCCATGGTCATATATATATATGGGGGAGGCCCTTTTCACATTTATTATTTATTTACGCTTGAGCTAAAATATTTGCGCTTAAGCATACATATTTGCGCTTAAGCACACATATTGCGCTTAAGTTCAAATAACCTCTATCATTTGGGCTTAAGCGCAAATGTTTATGCCTAAGCGAAAATCATTTGCGCTTAAGCGCAAATAAAAATAATATGCATTGACCCCCCCCCCCCCCCGAATTAATTTTAAATGACACAGGCCAAAACACATCACTCAAGTCTATATAGGCCAACCATCTGAGTAATCCCTAGATACCTTTTATGAACATGCAAATTGTATAGATCTGTGTGCAGAACATGTCTCTTTTATAAAATATACTAGATTTCTGGGATGGACGAAATTGAAAGTCACAACTACACCTTTTACTGAACTCGGACTCGGACTACAACTTTTATTGTGTCCGCCATTCGGTCACGCCTGTTCTGTGGGTCAGCCATTTTGACAAAACACATTTTTCGAGATCGGAAATGAACAGATGAACTCCATTTGATCTGATTTTTCAGGTAAGTTAACTGTTGTAAAGTGTTTTCTCTTTACGAAAATGTTGTTACGATTGATATACTTAATTGAACTACGATTACACGTGTGTGATTTATTCATATTTTACAAATGAAATGATGGTGAATTTTACTGTCGGTGAAATATGTACGATATTTTAGAATTCGCTCAATCTGCTTGTATTTGTTATGATTTCTCATGTTAAAATAGTAACATCTGATGGACTATGATTATATGGCATTGATCATTCGTATATATATGTACCCATCCACAATATTCGCAAAACTGGGAAACTTTGCAAAATCGGTTTTTATTAAATCATATTTTGTGCTTAATTTCTACGATAAATAAAGATAAAGTATTCCGTAACCGGCGTGAGTGGCAAATTTTACTCTGCAATAATAAAATTCTGGCATAAAGCTATGCATAATTGCTCCGTATTATCGGTCGAGATTAATATGACAATAGTTGGAAAACAGAAAGGTCACAATTATTGAAAATATAACTTAAAAGGCAATTGTATATAAAGGTACTTCTTCATAGAATAATTTTGAACAAATGTGAACCTGATAATATTAAAAATAAAATGCCCATTCATTCTAGTTATTGTGTGGCCAATTCAACACTACATGTAAGTGTACGTTCAGACGACCACGATTCATTTGTAAGTGGAGGAATCAGGCCCGACAAGATCGTGGATAGTTTGTTCACACAATTGCGATGCGGCATCGTACATGATTATACCGTAGGTTGAACATCCTGAAGCATGTGATTGACTACACCGGGCATTTTCAGCTACAATTTTTATGCACACACCACTGCGAATCTTTCGTCACAAGTGGAGGTATGAACCAAGGATACGCCTCAATTTGGCATCTAAAAATAGTAAAATCAAACAGTGCTTGATATTATTTTTGACCTACGATTTTGATGTGAGCACGCGCAGTCCAATTATCAGTTATTTCCTACGACGGAAAAGTTTCCACAAGTTTATAATTGAATCGTGGTCATCTGAACGTTCACTAAGTGAATGTTCTGATGATCACGATTCAATCGTAAGTGGACAAATTTTGTTGTGGGTAGTAACCGATACAGTGATAGTTTTACTGCGCATGGTTGCGCATTGTCGCGAATGATAAAATGTAGTATCAAGCATTTTAGATGCGAAATTGTGGCGTATCCTTGGTTACCTCCACTTGTGACTGCATCAGAACTGTGTGTGTATTTAAAAATTGTACAAAGTAAATAAAAAAACATAGGGTAGTTAATCACATGGTTAACCGCCGACAATATACTCATATGCAGAGGCGGGCTGGCCGATCGGGAGACCGGGAAATTTCCCGATGGGCCGGAGGCCGGAAAAATTCTGATTCCATGTGATTTTCTATCGAGCGAGAATCCGAGGGTTTTTTGACGGTTGGGGGGGGGGGGGGTATATGTGGTTGGGCCGCCCAACCACAACTTGGGCCGCAAATGAAACCGACGTGGGCCGCCACATGTGTTGTTTAACCAGCCGTGTATCCAATAAGATGGTACTCTTCTCACATAAATTCATGAGGGCAGAGGCGGACTGCATGGCTGATCGGGAGACCGGGAAAATTCCGGACGTGGGTCGCCACATGTGTTGTTTAACGAGCCGAATTGGCTAATCGTAATTTTGACATTAAATGAACTTGTCGGCGTCATATAACACCACGTAAAGACCCCATTAATCTCGAGATTTTAACGGTAACTCCCAGCTGTAAATCCCAAAAAAAATCTTACGCACCCCTCCCCCAATTGAAATTTACAAGAAAATAGGAACGCTTCAGTTGATGCCAGTCTAGTTTATCGGATTCGAGATTTTCTTGTATAGTTTTCAAAATGTTCTCACCCCGGGCCGAACAACCATGAACAGCCCGGTGTGTCCTGGTCTCTTGTCCGTAGCCGTGTGCATTTGTCTGGAGTTAGACCGCTAGATGTTAGATTTTATGCAATTTTTCAGGTAAAAATATATGAATGGTCTCATACCGGGAATATATAGAACCATGGTTTATGAATATATATGATATTAGACCAGAGGTGCAAATGGAATTATGCAAAAACATGTATTTGGTCTGCATCTGATTCAAGGGGGGGGGGGGTGCAAATGAAATTATGCAAAAATATGTATTTGGTCTGATTCTGATTCAAGGGGGGGGTGCAGTTGGAATTTTCCAAGGTGGACTGTGGACGCCCCCCCCCCAAACAGATGGGCCGGTATTATATTAATTTCCCGGGCCGGTTTCTTGGCCCAGTCCGCCTCTGCTCATATGTGATGACATCGTAATCGTGTCAACAAACTATCCATGATTTTTGTCAGGCCATGGTCATCTGAATTGCCGAGGACGCTCACATTGTTGGTTGAATGAACTTTACACTTTGTTTATAAATATGTTTGCAAATTATAAAAATACATGTATCCATATCACATACATGTATATGCAGCATATTTTTCTTCTTATTACAGAAATGCCAGATTCATTAGCCACGGTCATTGTTATGGAACTACAGTACCGTGTAGTTATGATACACCAAAAGATATCACACCAAAAGTTGAAAATTAATACAACCACACGGATATCGTTAAATTAACTTATATATGCATGTATAAGACGAATCACTATCTTGTATTTCCATGCCTGTTTGTGTAATGCCAATCAATGCGGCCTGACAACAGGCGATGGGTGGAGTTTAAAAATTGACACAATAAACAATGTCGGCAACTTCAAAGTTCATGGTGTGCTACATTTAACCCCCTACTTGTATATACTATTTACAAATTTTCTATCAAGCATTCCCATTGCTTATAGAAAGTATAGTTGGAAAAATAGACGAAAATGGCCATATGATCAGGGGGTCGGAAAATATGTTCAGGCATGTATGCTGATTTTTTTCGTTCGACCCTTGTTGGGACCCACCCACCCCCACGTCCAAACATCCACCCCCACCATTTTAACAATAAAACAGATTTGCAGGGGGGGGGGGGGTTGTGGGAGATTCACTGTAAACAGCTGTATATGAATTTCTGTGAATACTATTTGTCATGGATGTTAACATTGACATGTAAATAGGAACGACTCATTTTGGGGTCATTCAGCAAAAAAACATGGCTACCGGTCACCAGCCGGTGGCCATCTTGGAATTCAAAATTCAATCCATTAGCATGAGCTACAAGCTATACTGTTTGTCTGATCATCATGAAATTTGTCATTTCTGTTTTATAAATACCGGTATTTCTCTTATTGTAATGAGTTTTAAGCCAAACTCATTGCAAAAACAGTCAAACGACTTGCAGGAAAAAAACATTTTAGTTGCGGAAAAAAATGTTTGTTGGTCCCATCAAGTTCAACCACCCATCCACCCCACATACGTGCCCGGAAATCCCCCCTGTTATGATGGCCAATATTTTTAAAGAAGTCAATCCGCAGTATAAGTGGTATATACTGGTATGTGTGATATTTGACATGCAGAAGTACTAGTTTGTGCTGCTATCTTCTAGTATACATAATTATGCTTGTATATTATACAGTATAATTTCAGGCATATATGGCATTTTTTCCCTTTCGATCATTTTTTGTACCCACCGACCCCCACGGCCAATTTTTTTCCGACCATTTGCAACAAAATTTGCAACAAAATACAACACGATAACTGCCTGCAGTCAGTTTATCAGTTAGGATTACATTATTTCTCTCATTCAAAGTGGTTTTGAAGCCCAACTCATTGCCAAAACACTAAAAAAACAAGCAGGAAATTTTTGTTTTAGTTGCGGAAAAAATTGCTTGTTGGTGGCTTTGACCACCCACCATATGCCGGAAATTTTTTTTTTCACCCCCCCCTGCCCCCCCCCCCCAAGCTGTTTAAATTGCCTTAAAACATTTACAAATATATGATATTTACAAGACCAATATGATATCATACCGGTACCTATATACATGTATCTGGAATGTTTTTGGGAGTATTTGGTGCAGGTACCGGTGTAACACGTCACCTCCTCCTGTCTGGATATGTTCCTCCATGGAGGAGTGTATTTGCAAATGTCCTCAGATATCTCACTCGCACACCCTGGGAATTTTCCCCCCATGTATGACTAAAAGAAAATTCACTCATTTAATATCGTTTGACCCTGAAATGGCCAGAAAGAAATGTTTTATGAGATTTAAGTTTTTTTTTTTATATTTAATTTTTGTTTGTTCAGTAACATATATCAAATGAGTGAAATTTTTTTTTAGTCATTCATGGGGGGGGGGGGTATCCAGAGTGGGGGATATATCCAGGGGGATATATCTGTTACACCGGTATATGATACCGGTATTTGTAGCTGTTTCTGACCATCATGCAGCATTTGAATGGATATAATTTACAGTTATAACTCGGCCCCCGGGTGATCAATTTGGATGATGTATCTTAATAATATGTATATGATCAGTCATTCCTCTTTTCTGATGTCATTACAAGCATTAAAATCTTTTTTTTTCAGACCGGAGGAGCTGCTTGACTGGATTGAGACATCAAAATTTCATTCAAGGCCTGATATGATTATCTGATGACCATTCATAGAATCATGTTTCCTGTCAGAGTGCTTCTTGCAGACACTGCATGGTGACCCTTAATACCAATATTATTAATTCTGTCCAAGACTGGATGAGGAAGGATTTCAAATGTTATTCGGTGTACATGTACTGGATACATGTACTGTATACATGTACTGTAGATGTTATCGGTATTCGTCCATGCATGACATGTGTGTTGTTGCTGTGTGACAGTGAGTCCTGAGTCTCCTGGCTATACACATGTACCATATGTATACATACGGACGGTATGCACTTAATCCAGTACCATGCTTACCTGGTAACTAGTGCACACTGCAGCGAAGGGGAGGCTTTAATTTATAACCAAATGACGATCAATGTGTTCATCAAAGGCAAAAATGACACATATATGTATGCATTCCTTCCTTGATGGAGACCGATCAGTGACCTCTACATTTTATCAGACTTATGTGGTGAAAATCTTGGCAAGTGAAGTTAGTGAATTCAATTCTACAACAGACATGTACTTGTATGCTTCATCGAGTCTCAGAAAATGTGCAATATGGCATCCAGCGTATGCATAAACTTTTTTATATTTCATACTACATTGACCAGAATTTGGAGGTGTACCAGTTTCAAATCTCCACACAAAGCACAACAGTACCCATGGAACAGTCTCAAGCCTTGTTTCTGAGCTTATCTGAAGGATATGAACTTTTAAGTGACATATTATTGCAGTATGTCAATATAATCAGATTCATGTACACATATAGGCCTTAAAATCCATAACAGAATCAAAATATTCTAATGTTCCTTTATCTTTGTCAACCTGCTGCATCACCAAGTAATCTGTACAAGGAGCTTAAAGTGGCTTATACATGTACCATACATGCACATTTAAAGATAGATAATCCGAGTTCACGCTCCTCAATTACTATTTATTTGGCTTCGGGGGTAAAAATAATTGATTCGAGTCGAGGAACACACCCTTTAAAGTTCTGAGTTACAAAATATAAATTTTTGAAATCTGTTATTTTTCACCGCCTTGAATATTTCCCGGCCTAGCAAATATTCAACGAGCCGACTGAGTCGACTGACCTAATCTTGATACCAAGTTGCGATGAACAAAATGTTGATATATAACATGTTTTGGAAAATGTTACATTAGAGTTGACAGTAGTTAGCATTATATTTTGGTATTTAATCGATTAAGAAATGTTGTTCTTGGAATCTGATGGTATGGAGACCATCAATTCAGATTGTTTACCTTTAATTGTCCATGTTGACTTTAAAGCATAACATATGTTATCTTTATTTTTTGTATCCCTGCATAAAATGGGGTGATAAATTTATATTATACTCACATCTGGTCTTTCGATATTCTGTGAGTTAATTAATTTATATGAAAGAATGTCATTGCATGCTAGCAATTCTGATAAGCATCACTGTTACAGTGACATTACAATCCAATGTTGAATAAGTCCAATAAGATGCCAAAGTTTAATAAAAACTTAACCCTTCCATGACTTGAGATTCTTGAAATGTTGCTAAAACCTTGCGCCAATGGAGATGTTCTCACTTGTCCGGCAGGTATTGTATCGGAGGTAGGTGTGATAATCCTCAACATGAAAGAGTTGCCGCTTATAGTCTGTATCTGCAGTTACTTAGGTTTTTAACTGTTTTACAGTTTTTTTATTTAAGCAACATTTGGGCTGATTTACCGGTATTCCATTTGGGGACCATTTGAACAACAGTTGCACTTAACGATTTATTATATTATATTATTTATATATTTAATACATTTATATAATATAATACATTTATATAATATAATACATTTATACAACATAATAATCATCACATACAATACAATATAACACATCAAAAGCCAGAAAAATTTCCACATGAATCTAAATAATCTAACACCCCCAACTGCCCTTCTCTATAGACTCTCTTGTAATGCCGAAGGCTGTTGTTGACGCTCCTGTATTTTCTCTGCTGTGGTCTGACGCGACCACCATTGCTCACTTGTAGTATTGTCGACTCATGATACGCCTGTTCTTTTTTAATGAAATCAATGAAGTTGAACAGGTTCGGCTTGCCCCCCGGCAGATAATTTTGCAGTTTCTTATGCCAGCCTTCGACATGGTTTGTTGTTCTTGGACCGTCATTGTCGAAGTGATTCCATGTCTGTCTACCGTGGTCGCCTTCCACCCAGTACGATGTGACATAGTCCGTGAATTTCTCGATGTCGTTACCTGCTGGTGCCTCTTCAAGTACTTCGTAGACGAGGGGGTGCATCTGGCCGTCGATAAACGCATGTATGGAATATAGCTGTTGGAATGTCTTCGGGCATTTGTCGAATGTTCCATCGCAGAAGAACATCTGGGCGTTCGACAAGTGCTGCAGATTCTCGTCGGTGCTGAAGATGAGTAGTCTGTCAGTCGTACCATCGTCGATGAGTAGAAATTCTATGTCCATTGTCGTCTTTGTATACCGTTCTGGTAGCTGAATGGCATTTCGTTCTCGTGGGAGTTTTGGGTGGAGTTTCGCCCGGGATCTGTAGAGTGACGCTTTCACTGAATAGAACGTCGGAACCTTTGCGATGATGTCAGAATGTGTCTCGTCTGTCCGCAAATCTGCAAAAAGGGAAATAATCATATAATATATCGGTATATAATAAAAAGCGCTATCAATTATGATTTATAAGAATTGTTTTGGTTTTTAATGTATTCCTTCTTTTATGATTGTTGAAATATAATAAAGAGCGTTATCAATTATAATATGATAGATAAGAATAAAATTAGACTAGACTATAGTTTATTGTTAACACTAGACTATATTGTATTGTTAATACTAGACTATATTGTTATTATTTCCAAAGATATACATACTAGATATTTCTTCCTGGTAGATAGCAGTGACTGGTCTGGATGTCTGTCGAACTAAGTTTGATATGATCTATCTTTGTGAACCTCTGTAATTTATATGTTATCGTGAGAACACGATGAGCTCTGGAAATCACTCACTTGAGTTGTTTTCAGTGACAAGAGTTCATATCGTGATATACAGTCATTGCCGGTAAGTTTGGGCTACACTTTGCTTAAACAAACACTGCTTGCCGCGATGCGATCACTATAGTCACGCATTGTAAAAACAGACTATAACCTGCCGGCTCAGATGCATTCACACATCCCTGCCGGATAAGTGAGAATAAGCCGCGCCAATGTATTCTCTTATATTTGCGAGTCTCCAAAATGGAGCCTCACATATATAAGAGAATACATGGCCAAACAATATTTACCTTGACCTTGTAATCCAGTGCATTCTCTTATACATATGAGGCTTCCTATGTGAGACTTGCATATATACAAGAATTCACTGGTACATGATCTTTAATGCTGTACCAGCGCAGCTCCCATCATGAAAGGGTTAAACATTGCATGGCCAAAGCATTGAAAAATATTCTGAAAATAATATTTTAATAGACTAAAATATGTTTAACCTTCTACGCGATTACTAGTAGCAATGTTTGTTGACAAATCACTGTAACAGTTTTGTTTACATAGCAATGGTTCCAACAGGAGAAATTTCGTTATTGGAAAACTTTCAATAATTAATATAGGAATCAGGAATTCATGTTTTTCTGAGTGGTGATGTTTTTACGAACTGTTGTATGTTATATGTTTGGCATATTTACTCACTATGAGTGCCTTGGGTCCCTTTAAAATGATTTGAAACACTCTAGTGTTGAAACGATTGGTGGTTTTGGGGAATCGACTAGTCGCCAGAGGGAATCGACTACTAGTCGACTAGTCGGACCCCTTCCGAAACTTACCGTTTTGTGCTCATATACGTATATAATTTGCCGTTTTTTTTGAGTACCAGTAACCAACTTTGCATTTTCGAACGCAAAGCAAGACGTGATTTAACACTATTTGCCGTGATTATTTGTCTTAATATCACTGAAGGTTAATAGGTTATTAATTTGTCCCAGGTATATGATGTTTTATGACAATCAAATTACCATCCATTTGATGTATGTATCTAAACGGTGGTGACAAACACCTGATCGATCGCGGAAACGCTACAGATTACGGAGTGGAAGCGCGTGCAACAATCAGAAACCGGTGCATTATTCTATGTTTTGTGTTAAAATGTTCCTTTAAAATTGATATGGTATGGTCTACCGGGCCGTACCGATTCTTACATACAATCGAACATCGTTGTTTTCGAACTTGCCCAGTGTGCTTGTTACCGATTGGCTTCACAAACGGACAGTCATTTTCCCGCCAAAACGCACGTGTTTCACTGTTTGATTTGATCGCGTACATAATTGTCTCTCGTGCATGCACATTGTAAATATATATACAATATATACAATTTTACTCGCGAGTCCCCGAATACACAATCGATCATGTCAGTTTAAGAAATAAAACTGCACAGACCGGGCGATGTTAATAGTACATTTCAATGCGATGTCGTAAGTTCTATATTTAGCCCGATTCCAGGAATTTGCGTCATCCAGATTACGTTTCTGGGAACAGCTTTGTCACCGTCCAATTCCGCGAAGAATTTAAGTTTGAGGTGCTAAAATACATTGTAATTTTTCACAAACACAGCCCATAAACGACGTGAGATATCCAAAGTGACTCGCCAGTTTAGTTCGAAATACGCGACGCTATTCGATGCACAGCATGGCCGACCGCGGGTTGGCTTTATATTTATATCTATAATACAATATATCTAGAACGTGCGATCGTATAAGCTCACCATGCGTCAGTTGATGCATGTGGTGGTTGTAAAAAATATATTCACACAATTTTACAAATAAACTTTAAAGGTATACTGACATAGTGCTTCAATAATGTCACCTGGCATCTAACTTGATTGAAGTTGAGTCCTGCACATCTGCAAACACGTTGACCAGTTATCACTCAGATCAGTGTCATCACGCCGAAATATACACAGTTGCGATAGGCGCGGATTCTTTGAAGTTGATTATCAAAGCCGGCCGTCTCAACTTCAAAGAATAAGCCGCCGCTGCGCCGACAAATATATTGAGTTGAGGTCATTGAGTTTCGCGCTCGTGCATGACCACCAAGTGCCGAAAGCAGTTATCGCATCAAAGGGACAACAAAGAAGGCTTTAACAAGATAATTGTGATTGGGTATTTCGATAGCCTGATTGTTTAAATTGTCCAGTAATTCGGTAATGGCAGCAACGGCACTGCTTTCGCGTTGGCATAATGGTGGTGGATGTGTTCCGACTAGTCGACTAGCCTATTTCGGAATCGATTTCGATTAGTCGATTAATCGTTTCAACACTAAAATACTCAATGAAATATCTGCACACCAGTAGATTATTTTGTAGGGATTTTAGTGTGATGAGAGTCAGAATCATGATTCTTCGTTTGAGTCTGGTAAAAAAAGCAGCTGATTTGATGTAGAAATGCTATAGTTTGATTCTTGCAAAATTTTAAGGCCTGTATACATTCGCTTTTATCCATCAAAGGTGCTCCAGACACTTCATACCGCTATAATCATAGTATGTACATGTACCTTGTTTTACAAACTTTTATGTTATTTTGCATGACCGCACTTCAAAGAACTCTAAAGCCGCTCATGCACTTAATGCATCAATTTAAAATTCTGCAACTTTAATGCATCAATTTAGAATTCTGCACTTTTATCCGCATTTTTATCACAAAAAGTCTGGAAATACTAGTGAGTACTAGTGCTATACTATTAAACATGTAGACTATATACTGTGAAAAGACTTGATAAAGTCTTAATAAATTTAACAGTAGAAGATAGACAAAAGCTCTTTAAGTTCCATATTTGCAGTGTTTTACACTGAGCATTAAGAGCATCTCCTTTTATTCTCAGCAGAATATATGCAAACAACATGGTATAAATTATAATGAAAATGAATTTATGACTCCAGCCAATAATTCATTATCATTATAAATACCTGGCCGTCGATAAACGCATGTATGGAATATAGCTGTTGGAATGTCTTCGGGCATTTGTCGAATGTTCCATCGCAGAAGAACATCTGGGCGTTCGACAAGTGCTGCAGATTCTCGTCGGTGCTGAAGATGAGTAGTCTGTCAGTCGTACCATCGTCGATGAGTAGAAATTCTCTGTCCATTGTCGTCTTTGTATACCGTTCTGGTAGCTGAATGGCATTTCGTTCTCGTGGGAGTTTTGGGTGGAGTTTCGCCCGGGATCTGTAGAGTGACGCTTTCACTGAATAGAACGTCGGAACCTTTGCGATGATGTCAGAATGTGTCTCGTCTGTCCGCAAATCTGCAAAAAGGGAAATAATCATATAATATATCGGTATATAATAAAAAGCGCTATCAATTATGATTTATAAGAATTGTTTTGGTTTTTAATGTATTCCTTCTTTTATGATTGTTGAAATATAATAAAGAGCGTTATCAATTATAATATGATAGATAAGAATAAAATTAGACTAGACTATAGTTTATTGTTAACACTAGACTATATTGTATTGTTAATACTAGACTATATTGTTATTATTTCCAAAGATATACATACTAGATATTTCTTCCTGGTAGATAGCAGTGACTGGTCTGGATGTCTGTCGAACTAAGTTTGATATGATCTATCTTTGTGAACCTCTGTAATTTATATGTTATCGTGAGAACACGATGAGCTCTGGAAATCACTCACTTGAGTTGTTTTCAGTGACAAGAGTTCATATCGTGATATACAGTCATTGCCGGTAAGTTTGGGCTACACTTTGCTTAAACAAACACTGCTTGTCGCGATGCGATCACTATAGTCACGCATTGTAAAAACAGACTATAACCTGCCGGCTCAGATGCATTCACACATCCCTGCCGGATAAGTGAGAATAAGCCGCGCCAATGTATTCTCTTATATTTGCGAGTCTCCAAAATGGAGCCTCACATATATAAGAGAATACATGGCCAAACAATATTTACCTTGACCTTGTAATCCAGTGCATTCTCTTATACATATGAGGCGTCCTATGTGAGACTTGCATATATACAAGAATTCACTGGTACATGATCTTTAATGCTGTACCAGCGCAGCTCCCATCATGAAAGGGTTAAACATTGCATGGCCAAAGCATTGAAAAATATTCTGAAAATAATATTTTAATAGACTAAAATATGTTTAACCTTCTACGCGATTACTAGTAGCAATGTTTGTTGACAAATCACTGTAACAGTTTTGTTTACATAGCAATGGTTCCAACAGGAGAAATTTCGTTATTGGAAAACTTTCAATAATTAATATAGGAATCAGGAATTCATGTTTTTCTGAGTGGTGATGTTTTTACGAACTGTTGTATGTTATATGTTTGGCATATTTACTCACTATGAGTGCCTTGGGTCCCTTTAAAATGATTTGAAACACTCTAGTGTTGAAACGATTGGTGGTTTTGGGGAATCGACTAGTCGCCAGAGGGAATCGACTACTAGTCGACTAGTCGGACCCCTTCCGAAACTTACCGTTTTGTGCTCATATACGTATATAATTTGCCGTTTTTTTGAGTACCAGTAACCAACTTTGCATTTTCGAACGCAAAGCAAGACGTGATTTAACACTATTTGCCGTGATTATTTGTCTTAATATCACTGAAGGTTAATAGGTTATTAATTTGTCCCAGGTATATGATGTTTTATGACAATCAAATTACCATCCATTTGATGTATGTATCTAAACGGTGGTGACAAACACCTGATCGATCGCGGAAACGATACAGATTACGGAGTGGAAGCGCGTGCAACAATCAGAAACCGGTGCATTATTCTATGTTTTGTGTTAAAATGTTCCTTTAAAATTGATATGGTATGGTCTACCGGGCCGTACCGATTCTTACATACAATCGAACATCGTTGTTTTCGAACTTGCCCAGTGTGCTTGTTACCGATTGGCTTCACAAACGGACAGTCATTTTCCCGCCAAAACGCACGTGTTTCACTGTTTGATTTGATCGCGTACATAATTGTCTCTCGTGCATGGTACATTGTAAATATATATACAATATATACAATTTTACTCGCGAGTCCCCGAATACACAATCGATCATGTCAGTTTAAGAAATAAAACTGCACAGACCGGGCGATGTTAATAGTACATTTCAATGCGATGTCGTAAGTTCTATATTTAGCCCGATTCCAGGAATTTGCGTCATCCAGATTACGTTTCTGGGAACAGCTTTGTCACCGTCCAATTCCGCGAAGAATTTAAGTTTGAGGTGCTAAAATACATTGTAATTTTTCACAAACACAGCCCATAAACGACGTGAGATATCCAAAGTGACTCGCCAGTTTAGTTCGAAATACGCGACGCTATTCGATGCACAGCATGGCCGACCGCGGGTTGGCTTTATATTTATATCTATAATACAATATATCTAGAACGTGCGATCGTATAAGCTCACCATGCGTCAGTTGATGCATGTGGTGGTTGTAAAAAATATATTCACACAATTTTACAAATAAACTTTAAAGGTATACTGACATAGTGCTTCAATAATGTCACCTGGCATCTAACTTGATTGAAGTTGAGTCCTGCACATCTGCAAACACGTTGACCAGTTATCACTCAGATCAGTGTCATCACGCCGAAATATACACAGTTGCGATAGGCGCGGATTCTTTGAAGTTGATTATCAAAGCCGGCCGTCTCAACTTCAAAGAATAAGCCGCCGCAGCGCCGACAAATATATTGAGTTGAGGTCATTGAGTTTCGCGCTCGTGCATGACCACCAAGTGCCGAAAGCAGTTATCGCATCAAAGGGACAACAAAGAAGGCTTTAACAAATAATTGTGATTGGGTATTTCGATAGCCTGATTGTTTAAATTGTCCAGTAATTCGGTAATGGCAGCAACGGCACTGCTTTCGCGTTGGCATAATGGTGGTGGATGTGTTCCGACTAGTCGACTAGCCTATTTCGGAATCGACTAATTTAATAATCGCGTCGATTTCGATTAGTCGATTAATCGTTTCAACACTAAAACACTCAATGAAATATCTGCACACCAGTAGATTATTTTGTAGGGATTTTAGTGTGATGAGAGTCAGAATCATGATTCTTCGTTTGAGTCTGGTAAAAAAGCAGCTGATTTGATGTAGAAATGCTATAGTTTGATTCTTGCAAAATTTTAAGGCCTGTATACATTCGCTTTTATCCATCAAAGGTGCTCCAGACACTTCATACCGCTATAATCATAGTATGTACATGTACCTTGTTTTACAAACTTTTATGTTATTTTGCATGACCGCACTTCAAAGAACTCTAAAGCCGCTCATGCACTTAATGCATCAATTTAAAATTCTGCAACTTTAATGCATCAATTTAGAATTCTGCACTTTTATCCGCATTTTTATCACAAAAAGTCTGGAAATACTAGTGAGTACTAGTGCTATACTATTAAACATGTAGACTATATACTGTGAAAAGACTTGATAAAGTCTTAATAAATTTAACAGTAGAAGATAGACAAAAGCTCTTTAAGTTCCATATTTGCAGTGTTTTACACTGAGCATTAAGAGCATCTCCTTTTATTCTCAGCAGAATATATGCAAACAACATGGTATAAATTATAATGAAAATGAATTTATGACTCCAGCCAATAATTCATTATCATTATAAATACCTGGCCGTCGATAAACGCATGTATGGAATATAGCTGTTGGAATGTCTTCGGGCATTTGTCGAATGTTCCATCGCAGAAGAACATCTGGGCGTTCGACAAGTGCTGCAGATTCTCGTCGGTGCTGAAGATGAGTAGTCTGTCAGTCGTACCATCGTCGATGAGTAGAAATTCTCTGTCCATTGTCGTCTTTGTATACCGTTCTGGTAGCTGAATGGCATTTCGTTCTCGTGGGAGTTTTGGGTGGAGTTTCGCCCGGGATCTGTAGAGTGACGCTTTCACTGAATAGAACGTCGGAACCTTTGCGATGATGTCAGAATGTGTCTCGTCTGTCCGCAAATCTGCAAAAAGGGAAATAATCATATAATATATCGGTATATAATAAAAAGCGCTATCAATTATGATTTATAAGAATTGTTTTGGTTTTTAATGTATTCCTTCTTTTATGATTGTTGAAATATAATAAAGAGCGTTATCAATTATAATATGATAGATAAGAATAAAATTAGACTAGACTATAGTTTATTGTTAACACTAGACTATATTGTATTGTTAATACTAGACTATATTGTTATTATTTCCAAAGATATACATACTAGATATTTCTTCCTGGTAGATAGCAGTGACTGGTCTGGATGTCTGTCGAACTAAGTTTGATATGATCTATCTTTGTGAACCTCTGTAATTTATATGTTATCGTGAGAACACGATGAGCTCTGGAAATCACTCACTTGAGTTGTTTTCAGTGACAAGAGTTCATATCGTGATATACAGTCATTGCCGGTAAGTTTGGGCTACACTTTGCTTAAACAAACACTGCTTGTCGCGATGCGATCACTATAGTCACGCATTGTAAAAACAGACTATAACCTGCCGGCTCAGATGCATTCACACATCCCTGCCGGATAAGTGAGAATAAGCCGCGCCAATGTATTCTCTTATATTTGCGAGTCTCCAAAATGGAGCCTCACATATATAAGAGAATACATGGCCAAACAATATTTACCTTGACCTTGTAATCCAGTGCATTCTCTTATACATATGAGGCGTCCTATGTGAGACTTGCATATATACAAGAATTCACTGGTACATGATCTTTAATGCTGTACCAGCGCAGCTCCCATCATGAAAGGGTTAAACATTGCATGGCCAAAGCATTGAAAAATATTCTGAAAATAATATTTTAATAGACTAAAATATGTTTAACCTTCTACGCGATTACTAGTAGCAATGTTTGTTGACAAATCACTGTAACAGTTTTGTTTACATAGCAATGGTTCCAACAGGAGAAATTTCGTTATTGGAAAACTTTCAATAATTAATATAGGAATCAGGAATTCATGTTTTTCTGAGTGGTGATGTTTTTACGAACTGTTGTATGTTATATGTTTGGCATATTTACTCACTATGAGTGCCTTGGGTCCCTTTAAAATGATTTGAAACACTCTAGTGTTGAAACGATTGGTGGTTTTGGGGAATCGACTAGTCGCCAGAGGGAATCGACTACTAGTCGACTAGTCGGACCCCTTCCGAAACTTACCGTTTTGTGCTCATATACGTATATAATTTGCCGTTTTTTTGAGTACCAGTAACCAACTTTGCATTTTCGAACGCAAAGCAAGACGTGATTTAACACTATTTGCCGTGATTATTTGTCTTAATATCACTGAAGGTTAATAGGTTATTAATTTGTCCCAGGTATATGATGTTTTATGACAATCAAATTACCATCCATTTGATGTATGTATCTAAACGGTGGTGACAAACACCTGATCGATCGCGGAAACGATACAGATTACGGAGTGGAAGCGCGTGCAACAATCAGAAACCGGTGCATTATTCTATGTTTTGTGTTAAAATGTTCCTTTAAAATTGATATGGTATGGTCTACCGGGCCGTACCGATTCTTACATACAATCGAACATCGTTGTTTTCGAACTTGCCCAGTGTGCTTGTTACCGATTGGCTTCACAAACGGACAGTCATTTTCCCGCCAAAACGCACGTGTTTCACTGTTTGATTTGATCGCGTACATAATTGTCTCTCGTGCATGGTACATTGTAAATATATATACAATATATACAATTTTACTCGCGAGTCCCCGAATACACAATCGATCATGTCAGTTTAAGAAATAAAACTGCACAGACCGGGCGATGTTAATAGTACATTTCAATGCGATGTCGTAAGTTCTATATTTAGCCCGATTCCAGGAATTTGCGTCATCCAGATTACGTTTCTGGGAACAGCTTTGTCACCGTCCAATTCCGCGAAGAATTTAAGTTTGAGGTGCTAAAATACATTGTAATTTTTCACAAACACAGCCCATAAACGACGTGAGATATCCAAAGTGACTCGCCAGTTTAGTTCGAAATACGCGACGCTATTCGATGCACAGCATGGCCGACCGCGGGTTGGCTTTATATTTATATCTATAATACAATATATCTAGAACGTGCGATCGTATAAGCTCACCATGCGTCAGTTGATGCATGTGGTGGTTGTAAAAAATATATTCACACAATTTTACAAATAAACTTTAAAGGTATACTGACATAGTGCTTCAATAATGTCACCTGGCATCTAACTTGATTGAAGTTGAGTCCTGCACATCTGCAAACACGTTGACCAGTTATCACTCAGATCAGTGTCATCACGCCGAAATATACACAGTTGCGATAGGCGCGGATTCTTTGAAGTTGATTATCAAAGCCGGCCGTCTCAACTTCAAAGAATAAGCCGCCGCAGCGCCGACAAATATATTGAGTTGAGGTCATTGAGTTTCGCGCTCGTGCATGACCACCAAGTGCCGAAAGCAGTTATCGCATCAAAGGGACAACAAAGAAGGCTTTAACAAATAATTGTGATTGGGTATTTCGATAGCCTGATTGTTTAAATTGTCCAGTAATTCGGTAATGGCAGCAACGGCACTGCTTTCGCGTTGGCATAATGGTGGTGGATGTGTTCCGACTAGTCGACTAGCCTATTTCGGAATCGACTAATTTAATAATCGCGTCGATTTCGATTAGTCGATTAATCGTTTCAACACTAAAACACTCAATGAAATATCTGCACACCAGTAGATTATTTTGTAGGGATTTTAGTGTGATGAGAGTCAGAATCATGATTCTTCGTTTGAGTCTGGTAAAAAAGCAGCTGATTTGATGTAGAAATGCTATAGTTTGATTCTTGCAAAATTTAAAGGCCTGTATACATTCGCTTTTATCCATCAAAGGTGCTCCAGACACTTCATACCGCTATAATCATAGTATGTACATGTACCTTGTTTTACAAACTTTTATGTTATTTTGCATGACCGCACTTCAAAGAACTCTAAAGCCGCTCATGCACTTAATGCATCAATTTAAAATTCTGCAACTTTAATGCATCAATTTAGAATTCTGCACTTTTATCCGCATTTTTATCACAAAAAGTCTGGAAATACTAGTGAGTACTAGTGCTATACTATTAAACATGTAGACTATATACTGTGAAAAGACTTGATAAAGTCTTAATAAATTTAACAGTAGAAGATAGACAAAAGCTCTTTAAGTTCCATATTTGCAGTGTTTTACACTGAGCATTAAGAGCATCTCCTTTTATTCTCAGCAGAATATATGCAAACAACATGGTATAAATTATAATGAAAATGAATTTATGACTCCAGCCAATAATTCATTATCATTATAAATACCATGTTTGCATTGTTCATAGAGCACACAGGTGTTGCATTTATCCATGGGCCAAATTCATTCATTTGTTGCATATATTCTGTTGAGTATACAAGGAGATGGTCTCATAAATGGCCGGATTTAGTGTACCCTTTAATGCTTGTAATACATGCATGTACTAGTACCTGTTTAGACCAAGTTTTCCCTGTCCACAACTTGTGGTATCGGTTGGGTTGATGCTGTTTTGGACCGAGTCCCATCCCAATACTCTTCTATAATGGACTTTACGCCCAGAATTGTGGGTTGAAGTTATCTTGATTGTAGCACTACCAGTATTTAGTCAGATTAGGTCAAAGTGACGCTTTTTTATAAGAACATAGAGGGCAGCCTTTCCCAAGCGTGATGATTTCAAACCTGCATATACTTAAAGTAATTGACCATCTCTAACGTGGTGTTATCCAGGAAATGCTGTGGTATTACACTGCAGTAATTTCCAACACCATGGTAAGGTTGTCACTTGAACACAAAACAGCACCACGATGGATGCGGTATGCAATTAAAATGCAGTGATTCTCCTTATATCTTTGGAACTTAAAGGAATGGATGGCCTTCGTTATAGGTTATAATTTATAAATAACATTTACAAAAAGTTTCCTAAGAATATACTAATAGTATAGGATAATGTTCATATGAATGCGTTATTATCCACAAAACACACTTTGTGTGAGTCAATTGTTTGTTTATATACAGCAGTAAATAGTGAGCGATAAGCAAAACACTCAACACCGTTGCGATTGTTTAATTGAGCGATTCATGGTGACCCATTCAACACTTCAAAATCTTGAGAGGTTATAGAAGAGTAGCCGGACAGGACTCGATCCAAAACAGTTTCAACTGCAGTAATGCTCTAAGTAATCAACTCCTTAACCACAGCAGAATTATGGGTAACTTTTCAGGATTTAGTCGGAAATATGGCTTGTTGCCATTCATCGGAAAGCTCTCAGAGAGCTTTCCGATGAATGACAACAAGCCATATTTCCGACTAAATCCTGAAAAGTTACCCATAATTCTACTGTGTTTAAGGAGTCGATTATACTCGGAGCATTACTGTATTCGATATCTCAAGCTGTTGCATACCGAAAAGACTTGGGCTAGTACCTGAACAGTAAACCTGCAATCTGCATGATTCATGAAACAGCTATTGAAACCATGCTGTATATACACAGAATTACACAATTTTGTTTATGTGTATGTTGATATGACACGAGTGCTAGCGCACAATGACGGAATAAACAGCACACACTAGAGTTCTATCTTTCCTCAATGGCACAAGTGCCGTATCAACAAATCCATTAATACAAGTGTCTTTCTGTGTTTATTACACATCACCCGTCCTAGAATATGTGCATTTAAAAATACAGGGTTACGATGTTTATTAAGGCACATACAGTGCTTGTTTTGTCATGTGTGATGAATTTTTTTCCTATCGTTTGAACTGGATACTCAAATAACAGAAATTGTTATATATTTTTTTTGCAACCGACAGATTTGAGGTAACTCTTTCTATAAATATATTGAGAATCATGTGTCGGGATGTAATTATTAGCAATCAATATATTTTTTGTTGCGTATATAGGTTTATACAATTTTAAGAGGCAGAAACAAGATACAGGTACTTTGTATAGTTTCATTTCGCGAATGTACACAGTATCTTGTTTGGCCACTTGCAATTTTAGAAACCCATAACTGTAACGAGAAATTGTTGATTGTATATTTAAAGTTTAAAGGTACGGGAGGCCTTGGCGGTGGGTATGCTGTGAAAATATTTTCACCGGTCAAAAACCGCCACAAACAGAAAGAATATTAAAATGTAGACAGACTTTGTCCGTATACAAATAAGAAACATCGCATAAACAGTATGGTATTGTCATATGTTTGACCATTCTTATGTAAACAAAAGCATAAAAAGGTACTTTCCTGGTGTTTGTTTATATTATGATGGTAAACATAAAGAGCGTTCATTGTTGCTGAATTTTGATATGGAACGAATAAAGAGCATTTATATCATTTGTGTGTGATTAGCCAGTAACACTGTGCTGCCTTCTGTAACACAATCAGGCTCCTGTTTAGGTAAAATATAGTAGGTCTTTATGATAGCATGCTGTTTACGCGATGATCATGGTATATATGAACAAAACTGTATGCGTTTTAATGTTTTTCTGTTTACGGTGATTGAAACAAATATGAATATTTTCGACAACTAAGGCCTCCCGTGCCTTTAAGCCCCCTTATTGTCTCTATTTTACATTTAACAATGATATTTACAGAGAAGTATTTATATTCAGAATAAATGTCAATTGTATATTTTAAAACACAATTGAAATTATATATTAATTTAAAATTAAATGTTTTTCTTAATTAAGAATTGTTTTCTAATATATCTTTCCTAATTGGGGAAAATATTCCTAGTTAAGAAAACTTGTTTTCCTTACTTAGATTTATTTTCCTGCTTGAGAAAATCTCATTCTAGAAAAAATTGGCATCACTTAAGAAAAAATATCTTGACGATATTTCTAACTATAGAAAATATAATTTCTTGTTCTAGATTAATTGTATAGCTTTCTTAAATTTCTAGCTATTCTCCCAAGATAATCGCAGTATCTTAAACTTATCTTATTTCAAGAAAAATAAACTTATGTGAGAAAAACAATCTTTCCTACATTAAGAAAAAAAATCTAGACTAAGATTTTTTTACTAGGATTTTCTCACTAAGATTACTGTGTTTTCTTAAAGAAATTTTCTCAGACAAGAAATTTTCCCACCTTTTCATTTCTTGACCTAGAAAATATGTTTTTCTTATTTTTCTAGCTATTCTCCCAAGATAATATCTCATTTCAAGATATTTTTTTTCCTGAATTGAGAAAATATTTTTGGCAGTGTATATGCGCGCATTTATGCCTGCTATTAAATATAAGAGGTTCGTGTGTACTCCATTGTCGGATAACAAAACAGTTATCACCCTTGTTTTCGTGAGACACGGGGATTTGTCGCCGCTCTCGACCTGGAATGTCACCCTGCGGCCTGGCGGCCCTCGGGTGACATTCCAGGTCTCGAGCGGGCGACAAATCCCCGTGTCTCACTCAATCGCGGGCGATAACTGTATAATATGAACATTAATCTAAATTAAATATAGCGAGCATATACAAACTATGTATGTATAAATTCGTGTTCAAATAATAGAATTTTATATATGTGTGCAATTACATGTAGTCGTTCACACTTCAACCCCATCCCACTCATATTTATTATACCATCGCTTTCCCATTGTGGAGTCAGAAACATCATTATATGAGAATCGATGAGTGGTCAGCCCAACTAATAAACGGTCACGTGGTCAGCCCAACTAATAAACGGTCGCATTCCATTGCATCCACCTCATATGTACCATGAAGTCTTATTTATCATGAAAAAACTAATGATTGATGATTGATACTACGCAAATTAAGCAATCTTTTCAGGGGGGGGGGGGGGGGGGTAGTAAACAATTTGCAGGAAGGTATGCCGTTTTTCTGCATCTGGCATTTTCGGGGACCCACCACCCCGAAACCTGCAAAATTGGTCTAAAATCGTATACAACTCTACTGATATCACTCGTGTGACTGGGATTGATCTTAGTTAGTTCAAATAACAGTTTAACCTGTTTCAGAAGCTGTTTTAATAGAAAAACAAAATGTTTTATAAATTGCTGATCATCTGTAAACCTAGGTCATTGTGCAGAATACAAAAAAATTCATAATTTCTAACTATTTCCTGATTAGTCTGTCAACCAGCTCTTTATCTAACATATTCCATACCACTTATGTTAGTCTATCGGAGCAACTTACTTCTATTATACTAAACTAGCTGAAACAGGCTCCCTTTGGGAGCCTATATTCAGCATCGGAGATACCTGTGGCCCCCTTTGTGGGACTTCGCAAACATTTTGATCTGAGACAAAGCCTTTATTTAGCGGCGGCCCCTTTGTGCGCTTCAAGCACATTTGCTCACCGAAACATTTATATATATATATATTGTTTTAATATATATTTTTTTATAGATTGAATTCCTTGCCCAATTTAACAAAATCAAACATATATTTTTTTAATTAAATTTTTTGAAAAACTAACACCATTAGAACATCCGCCAGGGTACCCAGATTCACCACACCAAATTTGGTTGAACTCGGTCCAGGGGCCTGAGAGAAAAACCCTGACAGATCTTACTCATTTATATATATATAGATGACAAGCAGCCACAGCACTATACCAGACTTGGATACGTTCGGTCTTGTGAGATATAATCTGATGACATGCAAATAATTCACTGATTGTCTTGATGCACTGATGACATATGTATTTTCTACCCATTGATAGTCACATTAATGTTTGAGACAGTTGCTCGCTCTTTTTACATGCACACAATGATCTAGGCATTAGTTGCATCAGGACAAGTTTACTTATATATGCAAACTTAGGTCAATGTACAGGATACACACAATTCCATTATTTCTAACCATTTCCCGATTAGCCTGTCAACCAGCCCATTATCTAGCATTATAATAAATGACAAACAGTCACTATGCCTGACTTGAATATTTTAGGTGTTGTGAGAGTACCAGATCATATGAGTTGATACGCATGCAAATATTTCACTGATTGGCTTGATGCACTGCTAAACAGTGTGATTTTCTACCCATTGATAGTCACATTAATGTTTCCATGCACACAATGATCTTGGCTTTAGTTACATCAAGACAAGTTTATTTATTTCAGTTTTCATTTTTCGAATCTACTTTCCGAAGGGTGTCGGGAAGGAATTTTGTTTACCCCACCGCCCCATATATATTCTTTAATTGTCCTCCGAGATCGAAGATTAGCAAAAACAAAATATTACATACATGTATAACATATTTACAAAGGATATCTGAAAGAGATAACACATACTAGTTTATGAGATAAGCAACGTCAGAAAAGACAGTGGTATATATATACCCATACATATACATAAATATATACACACACATACACACCCTCACATATAGATATATATATATATATACATACACATACATATGCATACACATACATACATACACACATACATATATATATATATATATATATATATATATATACATATATATACACGTATACATACATACACATACACGCATACATACGCACACATACATACACACGTACACATACACATATATATATATATGCATAATTATAGTCTCAATTGTATTGTGGGTCGTATATACTCAGAACGATGTAATCATTAGTCAGAGGTCAAAGGTTTGTTAAGTTCCGGTGACCTTGTATTAATTAACAGAACGATATTAACCGGTATCTAGATGGTAAAATTTCCAAATATTTGCTGCTAAACGTGAGAAGAACAAGACTAATTCGTCGGTATGGAGCACACCGGGAACTTCTAACGGCGGGTGGCCGAGATAGCAACCCAATAGTTGATAAGTGTCTAGGTTATCAAGAAATACGAATGTTTCGGTGCCGAATTGGTCAATAATATCGAACCATACAATATTCCTAACATCAGCAAGAGCTACACAGTCACAAAATACATGTTGTACAATACATTCATATAAAAGTCCACATTTGCGGCATTTACCTTTGTCCCTATAGGCGGTGTGAGCCACTAAACGGGCATCTACTTTCCGAAGGGTGTCGGGAAGGAATTTTGTTTACCCCACCGCCCCATATGCAACATGACGTATAGCTCAATACCATCTCTACTAAGGCCCAATATGAGGTCCCAGTAACATAAATATGGTGTTTTTGCAGTTATAAATTTTTATAATATGTTTTAAACTGTTACAAATGTCATATAAGGACACAAAATGTCTTTAGTAAAAGTTTGCACGAGGGTGTAAAAAACGTGTTTCCCCCTCGGGCCACCCACCCCGGCATACCTTCCTGCAAAGTTTTTACTACCCCCCCCTGATCTTTTGCTCAAATCTTTACAAAATCCACATCACTCGCTCCAGTGAGAAGTTCAATACCCAGGAATACCCAAAATCAGTTCGTAGGCCTAGATTGAGATAAAACCATCATCTGTATAGTAGACCCATCTGTATAGTAGACCCATCTGTATAGTAGACACATCTGTACAGTAGACCCATCTGTATAGTAGACCCATCTGTACAGTAGACCCACCTGTATAGTAAGTAGACCCATCTGTATAGTAGACCCACCTGTATAGTAAGTAGACCCATCTGTATAGTAGACCCATCTGTATAGTAGACCCATCTGTATAGTAGACACATCTGTATAGTAGATCCATCTGTATAGTAGACCCGTATGTATAGTAGACCCATTTGTTATTAAATTCATGCGCCATTCTATTTTTGCTCACATTTCAACATAATTATGTGATGATTTTGTTGGTGCGAGTATTCGCCTAATTTGCCAATTGAAGAATAAACCTTTCGGTTTGTGTCGAAGTGAGAATAGTCTCCGTTAACTACAACATCTTTGCCAGAAGAATAGCTGGCTCGTTACCGTCACATCTAAAAATAGAATCTTTGGGGGTCTAAAATTGTTTGTACTAAAATATTCCCAAAATATCAAAACCCAAAAAAAAAATTCAAAACTTCAAAAATTTATTTTTTCAAAAAATTATTTTTTCCAAAAAATTTATAAATTTCCAAACTTCCAAATTATCAAAACCCCAAAATTTCCAAACTTCCAAATTATCAAAACCCCAAAATTTCCAAACTTCCAAATTATCAAAACCCCCAAAATTGTTTAAATAAAAAATTTATAACGAGTTTTCGGTTTCTAATAAACTCGATATTAAAAAATGTCGAATGTTAAATTATTTGCGCGTAATATCTTTCGTAATATTTTTTTGTTCAAATATTTTTCATGAATTTATTAATCGATGTTTAGAAATAGCTTTATTGGACATTGTGACCATCGATATGAATGCATACATTCCAGTGTTTTATCGGACGCAGTTCATATAATTGTCATACCTGAAAATAGACACCATTACTTTTACATAAATAATCAACAGCGTTTATTCTTTACACTCTCTCTATCCCATATGACAGGCGTGTATTTTCGTCAATTATTGGAAGTATTGAAATGTACTATGTTGAATTACTAACGGTCGAAAATGGTAAGGCGAAATTACAACCCTCCAGAATGAATTGTCATATTGAATGAATGATGATTTAATCTCAGCCATTTTTACATGGAACATGAGCGATGTACACTCAATCACACACGCCACATTGGTGTTAACAATGTGTCTTTCACACCTTTGCTTTACCAAATGAATTCTATTATTTCCCCGGTCACAGCTATATGGTATTCAGAAAACAAATCGATTTAATGTCAGAACAAACGGGGTTAGTATCAATTAAGGTTGATAAACTGTGTCATTCACACCATAATTAGTTAGCCAAAAACATGCATACATATTACGTCAGGTCGTGAGACACTCAATTATACAAATTGCTTTGATCACATTGTTATAACAACATTACGTAATAACCCCTTATCACTCCATTCACACTTACGACCATTTTGTATGCCGAAAACTACAGGTAGCACCGATGATGTAACATTATATCACTGCTATTGTACCAATGATAAATTCAGACATGTTCCATGTTTAGAAAATACATAATGTGCAGGTTAAGCCACAACAACAACAACAACAACAACAACAACAACAACAACAACAACAACAGTCACCAAGCGACATAACATCCTGCTTTCATGATCCAATGGCCAATGTCCATGAAGATTTTATTTCCGATGCAAGTCATATTTCCGACTAACTCCTGAAAAGTTACCTATAATTCTGCTGTGGTTAAGCAGTCCATTATTTAGGGCATACCTGTATGTAGGCCTACCAGTGGATGAATAGTCTGCCGGAGAAGTACTGTGTAGACAGGTCTTGTCGGTAAGAGAGTCAGCCGAGAAATGAAGGCTCGGCTATTAAAACATAGTAATGCGATAGCGAACATCAAACGAGTCTGCGCACGCATATCTGTCAAAGGATACAATGGCAGTCATTGGTCAATTTATCCCCGGTGTCAGCTCAGTACAATAGCAGTCATTGGTCAATTTATCCCCGGTGTCAGCTCAGTACACAATCGACACGAAGCCGGAGGTCATAATTACTCTTACGAATGAAGAGCGTTGAACATATACGAAATTATTACACGAATGAACTGAAATTTATATTTCACATCTTACCAACAACAGATACAGACATGGTCATAGTGTTATATTATCTTACATGTACCCATGCTATGACATACTTAAAGGGGGATAATGCACACACGGAGTGTGGAATGTTAAAGTGACACGAGGTAAGGGACGTTATGTAATATTGGTGTGTGAATATTAAAGGAGCATTCTCGCTATACAAACCCCCCTCCCCACTTATAGATATATAACGAAGACGAGAATAACATGTTGATGAAGTTTATTGAAATTTAATCATTGTCTGAATCTTCGACCGTTAGATTTACTGCTAAGAGTTTCTTGAATTTTCTCATCGCTTCATCTGCAGCCCATTCATTATTATATCCGCGTTTGGTCAGTTTGACCATTTTCTTCATGATCGTGTTATGTATGGGTGATGTTTTCAATCGATACTGGTATTCTATTAATCGTCTATAACTTTTGAGAAACAGAACAAAATCTGTGTCGATGGTATCCTCTTTTCCCGACATGCTCTCATCTCCCGAAATGCTCTCTTCTTCTTTCACATCATTGGTGACGCGTTTCATCATACTTTTGAATGTGTCCATCTCGTTGACACATCGCGCAGCTTTCTTAAGACCGAATACCGTTCTACTACCGACGACATTACCATCTTTTGAATCTGATAGCGTTCCCCGTTCATCTTCATCTGTATCTTCTCCGAAGAGAGTTGTTTTTGTCTCGGACATAGCTCCGTGTTCATCCGGATCCTCAGTTAATTTTCGTTTTAACTTATTTTCTTGACACCAGTTTTTTACGTGTCTCTGAACATCATAATGATCTGCGAACAAAAGCCCGCATTCATTACAAGGGTACGACATGTCTTCTTGAATGTCTCTGTTTTGATGGTTCTTCTTATTAATTTCATCGAGCTCACCGGGTGGCCGTATGTCGTTAGTATAGTCATTATGTTGACCCTGGGGCGCAATATAATTATATGTTATGCCCTTCTGTTGACCGGGGAGTTCTCTGTCATCGTATTTCATCGCATTCTGTTGACCCTGGGTCTCAGTGTCTTTTGTATGTTTTTTTTATCCCATTCTGTTCATCTGGGTGTTCTCTGTCTTTTTGGAGATTATATTTCATGCCATTCCATTCACCCCTATGTTGGTTCGTGTCCTCTTTTAGTACATTCTGTCGCAGACGTAATGTGTCCGGTGTTGCGGCTTTTAAATCCACCAGTAGGTAACCGTACGGTTCACTCGTCGCTTCCGAAAACTCTCGAACCATACGCTGAGGACATTCAGGATACATCTGTCTTGATAATGTTGAAATTAATCCCTTGTCGATTGGGTTATTGAACAATACCAAATATTGACAATTTCGTCGTTGCGTTGGATCTTTGTTGTAGTAGAAATTCTGGTTCAAACTTATCAAAGATAAGTTCAAATGGTGACTTCCTTCGGAATGCAAATCATTAACTCTCTGGTCTTTTGATGAAGTTTGCATCAAGTCATCGAGTATAACTAGATTTTTATACCGGGGGTTGATAAGAGAATCCAAGTTTGCTGGTATTCCTCGTATAAAGTTGACCTGAGGGGTGACGGTATACTTTAATTCGTCATATAGGGGCTGCCAATATTTATAAAACCATATTATTCTGTCAGGTGCGGGTGATATTTTTGAGGCAGACTTTTGTAGCAAGGTTTTCACGAAGTATGTCTTACCACAAGATGTAGGTCCACTTACACATGCCGTGAATGGATGCTTGAAAATAAAATCTTCATGGACATTGGCCATTGGATCATTAAAGCAGGATGTTATGTCGCTTGGTGGCTGTTGTTGTTGTTGTTGTTGTTGTTGGTGGTGTTGTTGTTGTTGTTGTTGTTGTTGTTGTGGCTGATGATACTGTTGTTGTTGTTGTTGTTGTTGTGGCTGATGATACTGCTGCCTGTTGCTGCTACTGTCTGTTGCTGTTGCATGGTGCTGCTGCTGTGGTTGTCGGTTAACAAACTCAGTGTGCTTAGATTGTACATGTCTTATCAAATCATGGTTCCGCACATACCCCCTAGAGCAAATTGAACACTGGTGCTTCATTTATACTTGACTAAAATGTCTCGGTATTTCAAAATGTACAAGTCACTCTTTTTTCTGCATTTTATTTTAGAAAGTTTATCGTCTCTTATAAAAATCGATTATTGCATCTAAAAATAGAATCTTTGGGTCTAAAATTGGTTGTACTAAAATATTCACAAAAACCCAAAACTTCAAAAATTTCAAAAAACTTCAAAAATTTCAAAAAACTTCAAAAATTTCAAAAACTTCAAACATTTCAAAAATTTCAAAAACTTCAAAAAACTTCAAAAATTTCTAAAACTTCAAAAATAAGACCCCGGCGGCGGCGGCGGCGGCGGCGGCGGCGGCGGCGGCATTGCGGTAATGCCGGTATTTGCCGCCTGCGGCGGCGGCGGTGGCGGCGGCATTGCGGTAATGCCGGTATTTGCCGCCGGCGGCGGCGGCATTGCGGTATTTTACTGCGGCGGCGGCGGTGCCGCAGCCGCCGCCGGGGTCCGCCGCCGACGGACCCCGCAGTAAAATACTGCAATGCCGCCGCCGCCGGCGGCAAATACCGGCATTACCGCAATGCCGCCGCCACCGCCGCCGCCGCCGCCGGCGGCAAATACCGGCATTACCGCAATGCCGCCGCCGCCGCCGCCGCCGCCGCCGCCGCCGCCGCCGGGGTCTTATTTTTGAAGTTTTAGAAATTTTTGAAGTTTTTTGAAGTTTTTGAAATTTTTGAAATGTTTGAAGTTTTTGAAATTTTTGAAGTTTTTTGAAATTTTTGAAGTTTTTTGAAATTTTTGAAGTTTTGGGTTTTTGGGAATATTTTAGTACAACCAATTTTAGACCCAAAGATTCTATTTTTAGATGCAATAATCGATTTTTATAAGAGACGATAAACTTTCTAAAATAAAATGCAGAAAAAAGAGTGACTTGTACATTTTGAAATACCGAGACATTTTAGTCAAGTATAAATGAAGCACCAGTGTTCAATTTGCTCTAGGGGGTATGTGCGGAACCATGATTTGATAAGACATGTACAATCTAAGCACACTGAGTTTGTTAACCGACAACCACAGCAGCAGCACCATGCAACAGCAACAGACAGTAGCAGCAACAGGCAGCAGTATCATCAGCCACAACAACAACAACAACAACAACAGTATCATCAGCCACAACAACAACAACAACAACAACAACAACACCACCAACAACAACAACAACAACAACAACAGCCACCAAGCGACATAACATCCTGCTTTAATGATCCAATGGCCAATGTCCATGAAGATTTTATTTTCAAGCATCCATTCACGGCATGTGTAAGTGGACCTACATCTTGTGGTAAGACATACTTCGTGAAAACCTTGCTACAAAAGTCTGCCTCAAAAATATCACCCGCACCTGACAGAATAATATGGTTTTATAAATATTGGCAGCCCCTATATGACGAATTAAAGTATACCGTCACCCCTCAGGTCAACTTTATACGAGGAATACCAGCAAACTTGGATTCTCTTATCAACCCCCGGTATAAAAATCTAGTTATACTCGATGACTTGATGCAAACTTCATCAAAAGACCAGAGAGTTAATGATTTGCATTCCGAAGGAAGTCACCATTTGAACTTATCTTTGATAAGTTTGAACCAGAATTTCTACTACAACAAAGATCCAACGCAACGACGAAATTGTCAATATTTGGTATTGTTCAATAACCCAATCGACAAGGGATTAATTTCAACATTATCAAGACAGATGTATCCTGAATGTCCTCAGCGTATGGTTCGAGAGTTTTCGGAAGCGACGAGTGAACCGTACGGTTACCTACTGGTGGATTTAAAAGCCGCAACACCGGACACATTACGTCTGCGACAGAATGTACTAAAAGAGGACACGAACCAACATAGGGGTGAATGGAATGGCATGAAATATAATCTCCAAAAAGACAGAGAACACCCAGATGAACAGAATGGGATGAAAAAACATACAAAAGACACTGAGACCCAGGGTCAACAGAATGCGATGAAATACGATGACAGAGAACTCCCCGGTCAACAGAAGGGCATAACATATAATTATATTGCGCCCCAGGGTCAACATAATGACTATACTAACGACATACGGCCACCCGGTGAGCTCGATGAAATTAATAAGAAGAACCATCAAAACAGAGACATTCAAGAAGACATGTCGTACCCTTGTAATGAATGCGGGCTTTTGTTCGCAGATCATTATGATGTTCAGAGACACGTAAAAAACTGGTGTCAAGAAAATAAGTTAAAACGAAAATTAACTGAGGATCCGGATGAACACGGAGCTATGTCCGAGACAAAAACAACTCTCTTCGGAGAAGATACAGATGAAGATGAACGGGGAACGCTATCAGATTCAAAAGATGGTAATGTCGTCGGTAGTAGAACGGTATTCGGTCTTAAGAAAGCTGCGCGATGTGTCAACGAGATGGACACATTCAAAAGTATGATGAAACGCGTCACCAATGATGTGAAAGAAGAAGAGAGCATTTCGGGAGATGAGAGCATGTCGGGAAAAGAGGATACCATCGACACAGATTTTGTTCTGTTTCTCAAAAGTTATAGACGATTAATAGAATACCAGTATCGATTGAAAACATCACCCATACATAACACGATCATGAAGAAAATGGTCAAACTGACCAAACGCGGATATAATAATGAATGGGCTGCAGATGAAGCGATGAGAAAATTCAAGAAACTCTTAGCAGTAAATCTAACGGTCGAAGATTCAGACAATGATTAAATTTCAATAAACTTCATCAACATGTTATTCTCGTCTTCGTTATATATCTATAAGTGGGGAGGGGGGTTTGTATAGCGAGAATGCTCCTTTAATATTCACACACCAATATTACATAACGTCCCTTACCTCGTGTCACTTTAACATTCCACACTCCGTGTGTGCATTATCCCCCTTTAAGTATGTCATAGCATGGGTACATGTAAGATAATATAACACTATGACCATGTCTGTATCTGTTGTTGGTAAGATGTGAAATATAAATTTCAGTTCATTCGTGTAATAATTTCGTATATGTTCAACGCTCTTCATTCGTAAGAGTAATTATGACCTCCGGCTTCGTGTCGATTGTGTACTGAGCTGACACCGGGGATAAATTGACCAATGACTGCTATTGTACTGAGCTGACACCGGGGATAAATTGACCAATGACTGCCATTGTATCCTTTGACAGATATGCGTGCGCAGACTCGTTTGATGTTCGCTATCGCATTACTATGTTTTAATAGCCGAGCCTTCATTTCTCGGCTGACTCTCTTACCGACAAGACCTGTCTACACAGTACTTCTCCGGCAGACTATTCATCCACTGGTAGGCCTACATACAGGTATGCCCTAAATAATGGACTGCTTAACCACAGCAGAATTATAGGTAACTTTTCAGGAGTTAGTCGGAAATATGACTTGCATCGGAAATAAAATCTTCATGGACATTGGCCATTGGATCATGAAAGCAGGATGTTATGTCGCTTGGTGACTGTTGTTGTTGTTGTTGTTGTTGTTGTTGTTGTTGTTGTTGTTGTTGTTGTTGTGGCTTAACCTGCACATTATGTATTTTCTAAACATGGAACATGTCTGAATTTATCATTGGTACAATAGCAGTGATATAATGTTACATCATCGGTGCTACCTGTAGTTTTCGGCATACAAAATGGTCGTAAGTGTGAATGGAGTGATAAGGGGTTATTACGTAATGTTGTTATAACAATGTGATCAAAGCAATTTGTATAATTGAGTGTCTCACGACCTGACGTAATATGTATGCATGTTTTTGGCTAACTAATTATGGTGTGAATGACACAGTTTATCAACCTTAATTGATACTAACCCCGTTTGTTCTGACATTAAATCGATTTGTTTTCTGAATACCATATAGCTGTGACCGGGGAAATAATAGAATTCATTTGGTAAAGCAAAGGTGTGAAAGACACATTGTTAACACCAATGTGGCGTGTGTGATTGAGTGTACATCGCTCATGTTCCATGTAAAAATGGCTGAGATTAAATCATCATTCATTCAATATGACAATTCATTCTGGAGGGTTGTAATTTCGCCTTACCATTTTCGACCGTTAGTAATTCAACATAGTACATTTCAATACTTCCAATAATTGACGAAAATACACGCCTGTCATATGGGATAGAGAGAGTGTAAAGAATAAACGCTGTTGATTATTTATGTAAAAGTAATGGTGTCTATTTTCAGGTATGACAATTATATGAACTGCGTCCGATAAAACACTGGAATGTATGCATTCATATCGATGGTCACAATGTCCAATAAAGCTATTTCTAAACATCGATTAATAAATTCATGAAAAATATTTGAACAAAAAAATATTACGAAAGATATTACGCGCAAATAATTTAACATTCGACATTTTTTAATATCGAGTTTATTAGAAACCGAAAACTCGTTATAAATTTTTTATTTAAACAATTTTGGGGGTTTTGATAATTTGGAAGTTTGGAAATTTTGGGGTTTTGATAATTTGGAAGTTTGGAAATTTTGGGGTTTTGATAATTTGGAAGTTTGGAAATTTATAAATTTTTTGGAAAAAATAATTTTTTGAAAAAATAAATTTTTGAAGTTTTGAATTTTTTTTTTGGGTTTTGATATTTTGGGAATATTTTAGTACAAACAATTTTAGACCCCCAAAGATTCTATTTTTAGATGTGACGGTAACGAGCCAGCTATTCTTCTTTTGCCATGCATGCACATGCGAAAGTTCTCATTGGGAAAGTATCAAAGTCTGTGATAAAAACCCTGCACTCTTAGAACAAATGTGTATAAATACTACACAAAATGTGTTACATTTGATCTTAATCAAAATTGTGTAGAAATGACACATGACATATAATTATTAAATATGTCGGTGGAATATCATCAACGTTGAATATGATTGAATATGTGAGTGTATCATAGTTATTAGATGAAATGTGTTCTATTGGAGACACAAAACTCGTAAAGGTTACCACATAACAAACAATTGGCAGCAGCTTTAAATTTTGTTCTACACTATGTTTGTGTAAAAACTGAACAACACATAATTGTGTAGCACAAAGTTTTAAAGCAGCTGCCAATTTTTTATTATGGCAGCTTTTACGAGGTTTGTGTCTCAAATAGAAAATATCTCATATATTAAATATAATATACTCACATATTCACTCATATTCAATGTTGAGAAATTTATGTCATGTTGCATATCTACACAATTTTGTTTAAGATCAAATGTAACACATATTGTGTAGTATTTATACACATTTGCTCTAAGAGTGTGGTATACGCACCTAATGTAGTATACAAACAGTCGTGATGCAAACTGCTTCCGGTGTCGTATGTACATAGTGAATGAGTTAAAGGGGTACTGTACCCCAATTTCAATAAATTCCCGGTGACAATAGCGATCTAATATGAATATTAAATTATAAAATAACTAATTTGAGTCGACGATGTCCACTGAAAACGTTCCGGTTAACAGGCTATCATAAAAGTAAAATTGAATTATTCAATATAAATTCATTTATGGCTGGAGTCATAAAATGGAGAATTATGCCATTACGAGTTACCGTTCTTGAAATCGCATATGTTGCGTGTCTTTTATCGACGGCCGTTCGCGAACATTATTGAGTTGCAAACAAAACATGTTACCTGCAAAAGAAGGCCCGTTATAACCGATTCGGAAAAAAGGAGAAAGAAACAAGAGTAATAAAGCGTCAAGTATTTTAAAGGAGGTGAGATTATTCGATGGAAGAGATTGAATGCATCAATCGAAGCTGTGAGCAATGAACTTCCTGTTCTTCCTGCGACCTGCGTCTTCTCCGGTGAAGGTCAAAAACATGGCGCGTAGTTTGAAATCGTAATATTTTTGTTTCCAAGATCAATATTTTCTTCGCTAAATAAGGTTTATACGAAACTCATATAACACGAACACAATCTAACTTGAAAGTTATTTCAATGGGAGTAAATAAAAAAAATCGCCTATCTTTGTGTACAGTACCCCTTTAAGGGGGAGGTCAAGTGACCAATTTTGAATGGGGATTTCCATGCAAATATGCGGAGAAAATTCGAAATGGCCATTCAAAATTGTTCACATGACCTCCCCCTTAATGTCAAGGTTAAAAAGGAAACTACTCATCAATGAGTATTTATCAAAGACAGGGTGAAGATAGCGCTGGTGCACATGGACCCACTTTGCCAGAAAACGAGGGTCTCGTGGACAGCAGGTGCTCGCGTTTTCAGAAATCCCACGATTTTACGGAATCGGATACCAGCGATTGTCTGCCCTTTACTATATATTTATTTTATGTAAACATTGATTTCTACAAAGGTCCATGTGTTTGTACCCGGTGGAATGCCATGTACATGTATATCAACATTCTGCATATATATTACTATATATTTATTGTATGTAAACATTGATTTATTCAAAGTTCCCTGTGTTCGTACCCGGTGGAATAACAAACATTTAAATATTGTACCAACCTCACATCAAATAAGCGATATCCGAGACGAGCATCCTTCTCCAATGCGGTGCCATGTACATGTATATCAACATTCTGCACTGAGTTCACAATTCATCTTGAGTGAACAGGATACATTTTTCGTACTCAAGGGCTTTATAAACCCATTTTTTCCAAAATGTTATGGGATAATAATAAAGGATTCTGTTCATTTATATTAGTAATCACAGTAACCAATCCAATCGATGCATCACTTTAAGATTATAATTCATGATGGGTTATCTTAGAAAAACAAATTGAACTTTATAGAGGTTTAAAAAAAATCCATATATAAGACAAAAATATGGGCATGTGTACTGAACACTATGAAGAATGATGAACAATAAAAATATATTCACATTAACCAAGGGTTCTTTCAAAAATTTACTCAGAACCACTTGTATACAAAGGCAGCGGCTATTCGCCATCGGATGGCAAATAGCGATTCTACCGATATGCGCTATTTGCCATCCGATGGTATTTTAAATAAAAGAAAACATATCATATCATCACAATACGCTATTATAACGAGGATTCCCACCGCCTTCGTGATCATTAGGCCCAGTTGACGGTCGGTTGACCACCTACAGATATCATGGGGGGGGATGGCAAATAAGAAATCGACAAATTTTGAAGGAAATTTCGTATAGTTTGAACATTTAGTGGCACAAGCTGTCGCTATATGGCCACATAATCACCATTTGAACCCGCCTTACTGAAAACCCGGACCAGTTGACCGTCGGTTGACCACCAACAGATATCATGGGGGGATGGCAAATAAGAAATCGACAAATTTTGAAGGAAATTTCGTATAGTTTGAACATTTAGTGGCACAAGCTGTCGCTATATGGCCACATAATCATCATTTGTACCCGCCTTACTGAAAACCCGGACCAATTGACCGTCGGTTGACCACCCACAGATATCCTGGGGGGATGGCAAATAAGAAATCGACAAATTTTGAAGGAAATTTCGTATAGTTTGAACATTTAGTGGCGCAAGCTGTCGCTTTATGGCCACATAATCATCATTTGTACCCGCCTTACTGAAAACCCGGACCAGTTGACGTCGGTTGACCACCCACAGATATCCTGGGGGGATGGCAAATAAGAAATCGACAAATTTTGAAGGAAATTTCGTATAGTTTGAACATTTAGTGGCACAAACTGTCGCTATATGGCCACATAATCATCATTTGTACCCGCCTTACTGAAAACCCGGACCAGTTGACCGTCGGTTGACCACCCACAGATATCCTGGGGGGATGGCAAATAAGGAATCGACAAATTTTGAAGGAAATTTCGTATAGTTTGAACATTTAGTGGCACAAGCAGTCGCTATATGGCCACATAATCATCATTTGTACCCACCTTACTGAAAACCCGGACCAGTTGACCGTCGGTTGACCACCCACAGATATCCTGGGGGGATGGCAAATAAGAAATCGACAAATTTTGAAGGAAATTTCGTATAGTTTGAACATTTAGTGGCACAAGCTGTCGCTATATGGCCACATAATCATCATTTGTACCCGCCTTACTGAAAACCCGGACCAATTGACCGTCGGTTGACCACCCACAGATATCCTGGGGGGATGGCAAATAAGAAATCGACAAATTTTGAAGGAAATTTCGTATAGTTTGAACATTTAGTGGCGCAAGCTGTCGCTTTATGGCCACATAATCATCATTTGTACCCGCCTTACTGAAAACCCGGACCAGTTGACGTCGGTTGACCACCCACAGATATCCTGGGGGGATGGCAAATAAGAAATCGACAAATTTTGAAGGAAATTTCGTATAGTTTGAACATTTAGTGGCACAAACTGTCGCTATATGGCCACATAATCATCATTTGTACCCGCCTTACTGAAAACCCGGACCAGTTGACCGTCGGTTGACCACCCACAGATATCCTGGGGGGATGGCAAATAAGGAATCGACAAATTTTGAAGGAAATTTCGTATAGTTTGAACATTTAGTGGCACAAGCAGTCGCTATATGGCCACATAATCATCATTTGTACCCACCTTACTGAAAACCCGGACCAGTTGACCGTCGGTTGACCACCCACAGATATCCTGGGGGGATGGCAAATAAGAAATCGACAAATTTTGAAGGAAATTTCGTATAGTTTGAACATTTAGTGGCACAAGCTGTCGCTATATGGCCACATAATCATCATTTGTACCCGCCTTACTGAAAACCCGGACCAGTTGACCGTCGGTTGACCACCCACAGATATCCTGGGGGGATGGCAAATAAGGAATCGACAAATTTTGAAGGAAATTTCGTATAGTTTGAACATTTAGTGGCACAAGCTGTCGCTATATGGCCACATAATCATCATTTGTACCCGCCTTACTGAAAACCCGGACCAGTTGACCGTCGGTTGACCACCTACAAATATCATGGGGGGATGGCAAATAAGAAATCGACAAATTTTGAAGGAAATTTCGTATAGTTTGAACATTTAGTGGCACAAACTGTCGCTATATGGCCACATAATCATCATTTGTACCCGCCTTACTGAAAACCCGGACCAGTTGACCGTCGGTTGACCACCCACAGATATCCTGGGGGGATGGCAAATAAGGAATCGACAAATTTTGAAGGAAATTTCGTATAGTTTGAACATTTAGTGGCACAAGCAGTCGCTATATGGCCACATAATCATCATTTGTACCCACCTTACTGAAAACCCGGACCAGTTGACCGTCGGTTGACCACCCACAGATATCCTGGGGGGATGGCAAATAAGAAATCGACAAATTTTGAAGGAAATTTCGTATAGTTTGAACATTTAGTGACACAAGCTGTCGCTATATGGCCACATAATCATCATTTGTACCCGCCTTACTGAAAACCCGGACCAGTTGACCGTCGGTTGACCACCCACAGATATCCTGGGGGGATGGCAAATAAGGAATCGACAAATTTTGAAGGAAATTTCGTATAGTTTGAACATATAGTGGCACAAGCTGTCGCTATATGGCCACATAATCATCATTTGTACCCGTCTTACTGAAAACCCGGACCAGTTGACCGTCGGTTGACCACCTACATATATCATGGGGGATGGCAAATAAGAAATCGACAAATTTTGAAGGAAATTTCGTATAGTTTGAACATTTAGTGGCACAAGCTGTCGCTATATGGCCACATAATCACCATTTGAACCCGCCTTACTGAAAACCCGGACCAGTTGACCGTCGGTTGACCACCCACAGATATCCTGGGGGGGGATGGCAAATAAGAAATCGACAAATTTTGAAGGAAATTTCGTATAGTTTGAACATTTAGTGGCACAAGCTGTCGCTATATGGCCACATACTCATCATTTGTACCCGCCTTACTGAAAACCCGGACCAGTTAACCGTCGGTTGACCACCCACAGATATCCTGGTGGGATGGTAAATAAGTAATCGACAAATTTTGAAGGAAATTTCGTATAGTTTGAACATTTAGTGGCACAAGCTGTCGCTATATGGCCACATAATCATCATTTGTACCCGCCTTACTGAGAATCCGGACCAGTTGACCGTCGGTTGACCACCTACAGATATCATGGGGGGATTCCTTCAAAATTTGTCGATTTCTTATTTGCCATCCCCCCAGGATATCTGTGGGTGGTCAACCGACGGTCAACTGGTCAGGCTTTTCAGTAAGGCGGGTACAAATGATGATTATGTGGCCATATAGCGACAGCTTGTGCCACTAAATGTTCAAACTATACGAAATTTCCTTCAAAATTTGTCGATTCCTTATTTGCCATCCCCCCAGGATATCTGTGGGTGGTCAACCGACGGTCAACTGGTCCGGGTTTTCAGTAAGGCGGGTACAAATGATGATTATGTGGCCATATAGCGACAGCTTGTGCCACTAAATGTTCAAACTATACGAAATTTCCTTCAAAATTTGCCGATTCCTTATTTGCCATCCCCCCAGGATATCTGTGGGTGGTCAACCGACGGTCAACTGGTCCGGGTTTTCAGTAAGGCGGGTACAAATGATGATTATGTGGCCATATAGCGACAGCTTGTGCCACTAAATGTTCAAACTATACGAAATTTCCTTCAAAATTTGTCGATTTCTTATTTGCCATCCCCCCAGGATATCTGTGGGTGGTCAACCGACGGTCAACTGGTCCGGGTTTTCAGTAAGGCGGGTACAAATGGTGATTATGTGGCCATATAGCGACAGCTTGTGCCACTAAATGTTCAAACTATACGAAATTTCCTTCAAAATTTGTCGATTTCTTATTTGCCATCCCCCCATGATATACATTGTATGTAGGTGGTCAACCGACGGTCAACTGGTCCGGGTTTTCAGTAAGGCGGGTACAAATGATGATTATGTGGCCATATAGCGACAGCTTGTGCCACTAAATGTTCAAACTATACGAAATTTCCTTCAAAATTTAGCGATTTCTTATTTGCCATCCCCCCAGGATATCTGTGGGTGGTCAACCGACGGTCAACTGGTCCGGGTTTTCAGTAAGGCGGGTACAAATGATGATTATGTGGCCATATACCGACAGCTTGTGCCACTAAATGTTCAAACTATACGAAATTTCCTTCAAAATTTGTCGATTTCTTATTTGCCATCCCCCCAGGATATCTGTGGGTGGTCAACCGACGGTCAACTGGTCCGGGTTTTCAGTAAGGCGGGTACAAATGGTGATTATGTGGCCATATAGCGACAGCTTGTGCCACTAAATGTTCAAACTATACGAATTTTCCTTCAAAATTTGTCGATTTCTTATTTGCCATCCCCCCAGGATATCTGTGGGTGGTCAACCGACCGTCAACTGGGCCTAATGATCACGAAGGCGGTAGAAATCCTCGTTATAATAGCGTATTGTGATGATATGATATGTTTTCTTTTATTTAAAATACCATCGGATGGCAAATAGCGCATATCGGTATAATCGCTATTTGCCATCCGATGGCGAATAGACACTTCCGTATACAAATGGTAGATTTACTTGTTCAGTAATGATGTGGAGAATATGACACTTGATGGGTGGATTAGAGGTCACATTGTGTCCAGTGCAGCTGGGATGGTTATCAGCATGTGTGCCATCGTGTGACCACTGGACCATAATGGATTATTCCATGATTTGTGACCTATTTAGTGGTTACAGGGTGGTGTGCTAAATTGAAGCTCAAGAAATTAGTTTATCAACTCACACTGTCAATAGTTAAGGCGGGATAACTCTCTGGGTTAGGGATATACCTTGTCGACGAGAGTGCGTTAGGACCGGAGGCTCGTTCTCGACGAAAACTGCGAGTTCAGACTACAATTATATGTCAAATTGTAGGTCAAGGTTTGCAGTATCAGAAACCAGTGGCATTTTCTGGGAAAATTTAAGCTAAGTGGCAGAAATTTGCCTTCGAAAGTAGCCTTTGGCATTCGTACGAAAACAACGCAAAACCCAATTTTACCCTAAAACTTAACTATGTGACATGTGGCCACGTGTCCCTACTACAATTCCATTTGAAAATATTTAACGTTTCCCACATGGACTACCCACTGAACCGAATTTACCAAGCGCACTAAACAAGGGGTGTCGAAATCCATTATGTCGATTTATATGCCACCTGCACAGGGGGGAGTCTGCAAAAAAAATTCCGTATATAGGGCCGGGGTGGGTGGGTGGTCCAGAGGGCGAAAAAATTGTGCTTGTAAATTTTTTTCAAAATGTTTTTTTTTTTTCAAACAATTTGCAAGTACTGACCATGTAATGTTGTTTGTAAGCATGTCAGTTCCATGCTTGTTGGTATAGGGCTCTATATGCAGCTACAGTGGCTAATTAGCCTCAGATTTAGCAACATTCTGGATTTCACATGATCCCGGCCCACTTCACAGTGGACCACCGTAATAGCGTTCCGGAAACTTATAACCCATGGTTGAGTTATAATAATGCAAAACGTGTTTACGGATGGAACAAGGCCGATAACTCTGGTGTGCATTGATATGCGAAACCTGTGATATGCAGTATGTGCATACATCCTTCCCCTATCATTCTGGTCTACCACCATACCAAACCACATCAAAATTCGACAACCGACACTTAACTAAAATTGCAAAAACTTTGTACGGACTGAATTTCATAACAAAGTCGAACAGGGCCCATAACTGTGGTAGGCATTGATGGTCACAACCTGTGATATTATGCATATTCGTTCCCCATTTATGATCCGTCGCCATGCTATAGGGCATCAAAATATGACAACCGACTCTTGAGATATTATGCAAAATGTTTGTACGGACTATATACCCGCCGACTAATATCAGGGGGTATAATAACCATATATCTAGGTGTATACCTAACCAAAAAAAAAAACCCTCCCCCACCCCACCCCGGTGGATAAGACTAAAGAGTTCTTTGGTCATGCACAAATAATTGTGAACCCCCTGACCTGTTTACCACTATTTACATGTACACTGGCCAGTGTTCTCTGTCCAACACAACACACTCGATATATTAAGGCTATAATGGGGTCTAGGGCGATTTGTGACATTTCGTGTACCTACACAATGCTTTATTATTGTTGTTAGATACTGAAAACACCAGGAAACACAGTTTATTTTTCTGATCTGTGTTTACCAATTAAGCATGTTATTGCTTGAGTCTTAATGTACACAGCAAGAGTTTGCACCAAAAAAGACTAGTGGAATGGGATTGAAAGGCAGTTAACACAGTTATTGAAGAACGGCTAAAAAAACCCTCTGAAATTTTGATAAAAACATGAGAAAGGGGGGGTGTAGGTCCCCAAGATTTTGGAGGAAATTTTTTTTTTTTTTGCACAAATGGGGTGGTGGGTCCCTCGGGGTCGGAAAAAAACTTTTTGGGCCCTATATGTGCAATTTTTTTCCACACTCCCCCCGGCCTGCACGCGGTTACATGGGTCAATCCCGTATCACTTCATGTATGGAATCCCATAGTTGTCACTTAACTTTTGTCTTTCCGTGCACGGCAACTGTGTCGTGATATCTATAAATTTCAAATATTGTGTTCGTCGTGTGGTACCGTATATATACATTATACATGGCAGTGAACGTATTATTGCAGACTTGTTAAAGATGTTACAAACCTCCAATTACAACAACAGCATACATCTATTAACCACTTTCGCGTTGAGTCACTGCTGAAGAAGTGTGGTTCCCCAAATGAAATTTCTTATACATTTAGCGTTCCCCCAGACCATCTGACCTACATGTGCGATATCCAATTACGGCATAATGGTTTTTAATTTATTTCATTTTTTTATTATTTGGGGAGGGGTAGTGATGTTGTGAGGTCCGTAAATTGTCTTTGTTTCGGATAGGCATCGTGTGGTCGCTTTTATTTTTCTCGACATATATGGAAGTTACATGTATATATGTGCACGAGCCCCGTGTCCATAACCTATAATTGTGATGGGTACCAGTGTTTAAGTGTTATTATCTTAGATATTGATATTATGATGTATAATAATAAATGTATCAGAATATATTATTTATCATTGACAGTTATGGCCATTCACGTTTCGATCGGAATGGTATACTGAGATGCTTCTCAACTCATATAAAGCTATTCCGGAGAATGACAAAAGTTCAAAGGTCAGTGGATGGACGCGGACGGGTAAGCTGGTGGTGCATACACAATAGTACGACATGCCATATTATACAACACGCCATCCAATTTACATTTGTTCAATGTGTGCATGATCTTGATCATACGTTTAATGGCATAATCTCATATATATTTTGAAGACCTCTGTCTGTTTGTTTGTATGTTTGTCTGTATGTTTGTATGTTTGTCATTTATACAAATCTACGATTCTCGACCGATCGGGACCAAACTTGGTACGTGTGTGTAGTTTGACCAGGCGGTGGACGTTGTCGTATTGGCGAGCCCGTGCGGCGCCCGCTTCGCGCATGCGCAGACGAGATCTCGGAAACGGGTGGAGCTATCGACCTGAAATTTGGTATGTGAATGTATCTTGCCCCGGATACGAATTTTATCGGGTCGCCGAACCCGCGCGACACCAGCTTCGCGCATGCGCAGACGAGATCTCGGAAACGGGTGGAGCTATCGACTTGAAATTTGGTATTTGAATGTATCTTGCCCCGGATACGAATTTTATCGGGTCGCCGAGCCCGTGCGACGCCAGCTTCGCGCATGCGCAGACCAGATATCGGAAACGGGTGGAGCTATCGACTTGAAATTTGGTTTTTGAATAGCCCGGACAACGTCGGGCTCATCGGCTAGTATCATATATATTTTGAAGACCTCTGTCTGTCTGTATGTCTGTATGCATGTCATTTATACAAGTCTACGATTCTCGACCGATCGGGACGAAACTTGGTACATGTGTGTAGTTTGACCAGGCGGTCGTCGTTGTCGTATTGGCGGGCCCGTGCGGCGCCCACTTCGCGCATGCGCAGACGAGATCTCGGAAACGGGTGGAGCTATCGACTTGAAATTTGGTACGTGTGTGTAGTTTGCCCCGGATACGAATTTTATCGGGTCGCCGAGCCCGTGCGACGCCAGCTTCGCGCATGCGCAGACCAGATCTCGAAAACCGGTAGAGCTATCGACTTGATATTTGGTTTTTGAATAGCCCGGACAACGTCGGGCTGGGTAGAGCTATCGACTTGAAATTTGGTTTTTGAATAGCCCGGACAACGTCGAGCTCATCGGCTAGTCTCCTATATATTTTGAAGACCTCTGTCTGTATGTCTGTCTGTCTGTATGTATGTATGTCATTTATACAAATATACGATTCTCGACCGATCGGGACGAAACTTGGTATGTGAATGTATCTTTCCCCGGATACGAATTTCATCGGGTCGCCGAGCCCGTGCGAGGCCAGCTTCGCGCATGCGCAGACGAGATCTCGGAAACGGGTGGAGCTATCGACTTGAAATTTGGTATGTGAATGTATCTTGCCCCGGATACGAATTTTATCGGGTGCCGAGCCCGTGCGACGCCAGCTTCGCGCATGCACAGACCAGATTTCGGAAACGGGTGGAGCTATCGACTTGAAATTTGGTGTGTGAATGTATCTTGCCCCGGATACGAATTTTATAGGGTCGCCGAGCCCGTGCGACGCAAGCTTCGCGCATGCGCAGACCAGATCTCGGAAACGGGTGGAGCTATCGACTTGAAATTTGGTTTTTGAATAGCCCGGATGAATAGCCCGGACAACGTCGGGCTCATCGGTTAGTCTCATATATATATTGAAGACCTCTGTCTGTTTGTTTGTATGTTTGTCTGTATGTTTGTATGTTTGTCATTTATACAACTCTACGATTCTCGACCGATCGGGACCAAACTTGGTACGTGTGTAAAGTTTGACCAGGCGGTGGACGTTGTCGTATTGGCGAGCCCGTGCGGCGCCCGCTTCGCGCATGCGCAGACGAGATCTCGGAAACGGGTGGAGCTATCGACTTGAAATTTGGTATTTGAATGTATCTTGCCCCGGATACGAATTTTATCGGGTCGCCGAGCCCGTGCGACGCCAGCTTCGCGCATGCGCAGACGAGATCTCGGAAACGGGTGCAGCTATCGACTTGAAATTTGGTTTTTGAATAGCCCGGACAACGGCGATTCTCGACCGATCGGGACGAAACTTGATACGTGTGTGTAGTTTGACCAGGCGGTGGTCGTTGTCGTATTGACGAGCCCGTGCGACGCCCGTGCAGCGCATGCGCAGACGAGATCTCGGAAACGGGTGGAGCTATCGACTTGAAATTTGGTGTGTGAATGTATCTTGCCCCGGATACGAATTTTATCGGATCGCCGAGTCCGTGCGACGCCAGCTTCGCGCATGCGCAGACCATATCTCGGAAACGGGTGGAGCTATCGACTTGAAATTTGGTTTTTGAATAGCCCGGACAACGTCGGGCTCATCGGCTAGCTATATATATTTAGGTTTACTTTATATACATGTAATATCTCGTATATTTCAACATTTTTTTCAACAGAACGAAGCAGCTAGAACACTGTGGTAAATCACATTGGTGTCATGTTGTTGTTGTAACTGGAGGTCTGGCAACAGAAGAAACGGCGTTAAATCACATTGTTTATGTTGTTATTGTAGCTGGAGGTCTGGAGCCCGGATAAATTGTTTAAATGGGCGCATATGATGATATTGTGTCATGCACATTGCGAATAAAAGGCTCACACTAATGTAATTGATGCCTGATTCATACGTAATGTACCGGTATGATATACATATTTTTCATAGAATTCCACACCTCAATTGCGAAATGACCATATGATCTTCATGAATTTATATACTTATAAGAGTCAGTCCTTTTGTGGATTATCTAATCTTTGTATTATAAAGTAAGCTTTTGGATTGACGTGGTACATCACTGGTATATTTTGCTCAAACGAAATATCACAAGGACGTGTTGGTGTCGCTGCTTCAGATACATGTGTATGATTGATATATCTGTCTTCCATAGAAAGTCACGTGTGTAATCTTCGTTTGGTACTATTTTTTTTAGAGATACGATGATGATACCTCACTAATATCTAATATGAGACATGTATTCGATTCTGTTGATATAATCGGATATAATAAAAATTCATTAGTCTTATCTGTATCAGAGATAGTATTCACACATAGATTGTGATATACCAGATTTGTTAATTTAAAGATACGGGCGGCGTTGGTGGTGGGTAAGCTGCTAAAATATTCACCTCCGTCAAAAACCGTCATAAACAGAAAGAATAATAAAATATAGACAGACTTTGTTCTTATACCAATCAGAATTATGGCATAAACAGTATGTTATTGTCAATTGTTTTTCCTTTGTTATTTAAAGAAAAGCAAAACACGTTACGTTACCTGGCTTTTGTTTAGATACGGATATGGTAAACATAAAGAGCGTTATTTGTTACTGTTTTCCTGATATGGAAATAATAAAGAGCGTTTATATCATTTTTGTGTGATTAACCAATATAATTGCGCTGCGATATGTAAACAGAAGCACAACTTCTGTAACTTCTGTAACACGAGCTGGCTCTTGTTTACGTACACCATCGTACGTAAGTATGAATATTTCTGCAACAAACGCCGCCCGTGCCTTTAAGCGTAGATTGCAAACCATATCAACGATGGCAATGACGTCACGCTTAGGCCAGGCAAATTTGATTACTCGTATAAATAAAGATATACGAGTACTATGCATATCTGGAAATATTAACTGGGTCAAATTGTAATCATTTATAGTTAGAAGATTAGCACCAAAGTTTTTTTTATATAGATATTAACCCTTTACCCAACATAAGGGCCCTGTGCCAATGCATTCTCTTATATATGCGAGTCGACCATAGGTCGCCTCACATATATAAGAGAATGCATTGGCTTAACACATTACAAATTATAAAATTGTTAAAGAATGTAAGAAACAATGGTAAAAAGTGTTAAATTTTTTTTTTTAGGCCAATTATTATACTTTAAGGACATAACTGTAACCATCACAATGTGGTCAATGAGCCGGTTCCAATGATATCCATATGTGTATGGTTTTATTGAGACAGACTGAAGATAATTTAGGCTGTTGAAGCTTCATTCGGGCGTTTCTGGGCGTTCTGTTGGGTAAAGGGTTAAATAACCGTAATATGGGCCTGTTTGTCCGATTTTGTTGACATTTTCATCGAACTCCTGTTCGTGTCGAAATTATGCAATTAACATATCTTTATGAAAAATAAACACGTTTATTCTTAAGTAAACACTATTTGAAGGGATATAGAATTTATTTTATTATTTATGAAATGCAAATTGATTTGTATAAAGCGCGATATCTAAAACTTTAAATTATGGTCAACCGCGGACGCTTGTTCTTCCAAGAAACGTTAAAGTGAAAGTTGTTTTATGCGTTCTACGATAAGTAATGGTACATGTAAGTATGGTCAGTCCATTATATATACAGAACGGCCCTGTGCCAATGCATTCTCTTATATATACGAGTGGACCATAGGTCGCCAGGCATATATAAGAGAATGCATTGGCTTAACACATATTAAAAATGATAAAATTGTCAAAGAATGTAAAAAAATATTATAAAAATTGTTAAAAAATGTAAGAAAAAATTATAAAATTGTTAAAGAATGTAAGAAAAAAATGGTAAAAAGTGTTAAAAAAAAGATATAAAAGGTAACCATCACAATGTGTTCTACGGTAAGTAATGGTATATGTAAGAATGGTCAGTCCATTATATATAAAAGAATATATGGCCGTTAATACGGTGAATATGTGTTAAAACGTAACCATAATATTGGGAGACTTGGAGATTAGTTAAAGTATTTACCGAAACTAGTTGACTGACTTCGATGTATTGCACACAGAAAGACCGTGTTCAGTAAAGTCGGAAATTGCAAAATTGGCAATAGACTCACGTCCATGTGGTCAAACGGCCGACAGATTATTGATACCGAAAACCAAACACTTAAAGGTACTCATTCCGTAAAGAGGGTCCCCATCTCAACAGATTCCAACAACAACAATCCGATCAGAGGGTCCTATATTACTATTTCTTTGGGGGTAAAAAATATTTGATTCGAGTCGAGGAACCCATCAAACAAAGCTCAGAGTTATTTGATATTTATTTTTGAAATTTGTTAATTGCTCGAGATGAGTACTAATAACTGCCGCCAATGTGGTAACCTGCTCGAGATTTTACGCCAAAACTCTATTCAAACAGACAAGGATGGATAACTCTACAATCAAGTGGTAATAATAACGAAATTTTGACTGTCTTCTGGGCCAGAAAGAATTCCCGATAATGAAAAATAATGGATTTCTAAAATCGATATATAACAAATCTGAGCTTTGATGGGTGACTTCCTCGACTCGAATCAAATATTGTTGACCCCCGAAGCCATTGAAATAGTAATTGAGAGTAGTTTTATCGGATTGAGTACCTTTAATAGTGGATTATATCAGTAGCAAAATTGTTCACGAGCCCCGCTGAAATTTCACTTTAATCCCTCTATTAAGGAGTTTTCCGAATTTAAAGAGCGTTTCGTGATTATATAGTTAAATGTCGCAATTAATCGTACCATGGAATACGTGATTTAAAATTAGGCATATACAGTAAGTATAACACTGCGAGATATAATAGCACATTTCTAGGTTGGAATTGGAACTCCCTGTCCTAGATGGCCGTCAAAATTTCGCCCGTATGTGGGAAGATTTAAGTGTATTTACAAATATTTTCTAGATCATTATCTGCTGTATGGAATTAGTACGCGAATGTGACTTTATTTTGTATTGCTGATGTTAGCTGATCAATCGAGCAATCAAATGTGCCATTCGCGGCTTCCCAGCCCCTTCCGATCCCTCAATAATTTGACTACAGAACGCGGTATGAATTTCACAAATAAAATCAACATTGGATTCTAGTCATATTTTAACAAGAAATGAGCTGAACTGTGCAAAGTAAGTGAGGCATACTATTACTCATGAATATTTCAACTCAATGGAACCACAATTATCACTTTGGCTAAAAAGAGCTGTCAAAATGGCGCCCAAAATATATAAAATGAATTCCGTATGGCAAAGGCAGGGACGTGTCTATATGGTCTCAGTTGGGGGTCTCTATCTATAATTTCCGACTGCAATCCGGGAATTCCACATACGCCTCGGGCTGGAATTTTGTACCAATAATCGAATGCTTACAACTTTCAGTCAGTTAAATTTGAGACCGAAATAATCACTGGTTGGAAAATTCCCGAATTCGCCCAACATTTCAAAAGATTGTGCCAACAGTTAGAACATTACAAGCCAACCGGAAAGAGGAATCAATTTTGTGGATCAGTGGGGAGACGGGGGTGGGGGGTGCAGATGGATTATCCAAGCATGATATCTCCATAATTCCTTAATCTGCATTTATTTATAGTGCAGACATTCAGGTAAGCTTCATTGGACGTCATTTATATTAACGCGATCAAATACCGTAATGTGCATCCGTCATTACTACTCGTTATTTTCTCCCGACGAGCACACCAGCATGCCTTAAGATAACATATACTGTCTAGCGTCATTACTGCACCTTACATGTATTTTCTCCCGACGGGCACACCAGCATGCCTTAAGATAGGGGACATGTCACTATTCCGAAGGTTCGTTATTCCGAAGGTTCACTATTTCGAATGTTCTCTATTCCGAAGGTTCTGTATTCCGAAAGTTCACTATTCCGCAGGTTCGCATTTCCGAAGGTTTTTGTTATTTTAAGATTAATTCTATATTCTAAAGTATTGAGAGTGTTCATTATCACGAAGACTCTTTTTATGAAGGAAATAACTTAAAACATTAAAACAATAAATGTGATTTTGTTTTGTTTTCGCGCGTTTTCTTGAGATTTAATGTCATTACGTATGACGTTATTTCTCAATACATATTCACGTCACGCAGCCCAGACAATTGCTATGTTTCCATACGATTTAATGTCATTACGTATGACGTAATATCTCAATAATCTTCGAGGCAAGAATACGCCAGCTAAAGGCGGTTTATAGCAGTAGGGCTATGTGGATACTGGAGGGTATGCCATACTGTGTAGCAGAATATCGCCAAATAGACGGGTATCAGATGAAACTAACTGACATGGCATAAAATATGATTAAAATACTATAATTCATCACCATTTGAAACGTTTGTGTCTCAGAAGATGCCCATAGAGATATAGAAAACAGCTGAAATCATAAACAGATTCCCCCCGTTATGGCTCCCAGAATTCAAAATAAAAATGGATTTTCAATGGAAGGGGGATAACTCTCTTTAAAATATAGAGTTATTCCCCTCCATTGAAAATAATACACTTTGCGCAACAAAACCAGATGGAACTTCAGCACAAAAACACGTTGGTAACTCAACAAAAACAACATGCTTATTATACCGGTTTATTATACCGGATTAGTTGACAATACAATGTTAGAGAGCTTCCCATTTCATATGGTATATACTATGGCATATATTTTATATATATGATATGGGGGTTGATGTTTCTTTCAAATACATATTGCCAGTTCGGACAGACTGTATCTCTTACATGTTGTTTATTTTAGTCATGCAATCATCGTATTTTCAACTTTCCATAATAAGCGATAAACTGATACTTTATTATTTCTAATAATAACAATTTAGGAATTAGAACGGCGTGTATAAATGTACTATATGAGAATACTAGCGTAACAGTGTTTTTCATTCCCCGTGTGGTTTTGGGGGGGGGGGGGGGGTGCAAATTTTGATTCATTTCTGGTAAATAGAAAACCTTCGGAATAGCGAACCTTCGGAATAGTGAACCTTCGGAATAATGAACCTTCGGAATAGCGAACCTTCGGAATATTGAGCCTTCGGAATAATGAACCTTCGGAATAGCGAACCTTCCGAATAGCGAATCCTCGGAATAGCGAACCCTACCCCTTAAGATAACATATACATACGTCATTACTGCACCTCACATGTAATTTCTCCCGACGAGCAGATCAGCATGCCTTAAGTACCGGTTCACATACTCGTAACATTGCACACTATGTGATCAGCATGTCTTAAGTACCGGTTCACATACTCGTAAGATTGCACACTATGTGATCAGCATGCCTTAAGTACCGGTTCACATACTCGTAACATTGCACACTATGTGATCAGCATGTCTTAAGTACCGGTTCACATACTCGTAAGATTGCACAGTGTGTGATCAGCATGCCTTAAGTACCGGTTCACATACTCGTAAGATTGCACGGTATGCTGCAGGAATTTCGTCGTATAAATCCACATGATGCCAGAATATGAACGGAAACATGGTTATAAATTGATCTTTACCAAAGCTAACGACCGGATATAAGTTAAAATTGTGTAGTTCATACCCATAGGGAGCCCCACACAGACTCCAGCAGACGACACTCTGTAGTGTATGCTTCCATCTGTGTGAGGCTCCCTGTGGGTTCCACATGTAATGGTGCTACTGACAGCGTTTTAATACCCGTATGACATGCACATAGAGAGCCCCACACAGACTCCAGCAGACGACTCTCTGCAGTGTATGCTTCCATCTGTGTGCACTCTTAGAACAAATGTGTATAAATACTACACAATATGTGTTACATTTGATCTTAAACAAAATTGTGTAGAAATGCAACATGACATAAATATGTCGGTGGCATTTTCTCAACATTGAATATGAGTGAATATGTGAGTATATTATATTTAATGTATGAGATACTTTCTATTTGAGACATAAACCTCGTAATAGCTGCCATAATAAAAATTTGGCAGCTGCTTTAAAACTTTGTGCTACACAATTATGTGTTGTTCAGTTTTTACACAAACATAGTGTATAACAAAATTTAAAGCTGCTGCCAATTGTTTGTTCTGTGGTAGCCTTTACGAGTTCTGTGTCTCCAATAGAACACATTTCGTCTAATAACTATGATACACTCACATATTCAACGTTGATGATATTCCACCGGCATATTTAATAATTATATGTCATGTGTCATTTCTACACAATTTTGTTTAAGATCAAATGTAACACAGTTTGTGTAGTATTTATACACATTTGTTCTAAGAGTGTGAGGCTGCCTGTGGGTTCCACGTGTAATTGTGCTACTGACATTAGCGTTTAAATACCTGTGTGCTTGATTTCGTTCAGGCTAATTGCAGGCTACTTACAGGACAATTTCGGTAGCATCGCTATAGTTGGAACTATAGAGATTTTCCTCCCGCGTAGTTAGTTGTGGTACAGATGCATTGAATATGCCCATTTCCGTTCATATTATGGCACTATATGGGTTTCTAGAACGAAATGCATGCAAAACATACCGTGAAAATGTGCGGTGTGTGAACGTACCATTAACCAAACATAACAAAATATGTAGAGTATACGCATGGAAGTGATTACAAGGGGTTTGCTGTCTTACCGACCTCATTTAATGGACAAAATTTCCAGCAGTTCAAGTTCAAGCTCGAATTAACACCAGATATGTGTGATAAGAACACATACTAAAACGACACACTTCGCACTGTGCGAGTCACCCATATGGAGCCTCGCACATATAAGAGAATGCATTGGCCTAACAATATTTACGTTGTCCCATGGGAGACTCACATATATAAGAGAATGCACTGGCAGGGCGATATTTAATACCGCACCAGCGCAGCTCCCGTCATGAAAGTGTTAAATGCTGTTCTACCTAAGCTATGAAATTCAAATAAACTAATGTCTCCTTATTACTATTCGGTAAATATATTGATTGGAAACAAATTACACAACCGATTTCCTACCTCGAACCAAACACCCCTCACCTATGTCTGGATTATTCACACGCCCCGTTATATTACCAATTTACTACCTCGAACCAAACACCCCTCCCATATATGTCTGGATTATTCATACAGACCCCCCACGTCCGTTATATTACAAATTTACTACCTCCAACCCCTCCCCTATGTCTGGATTATTCCTACAGACCCCTCCCCTTTTTCACTGGAAAATATTAAAATCATTATAAAATCATTATAAAATCATTATAAAATCATTATAAAATCATTATAAAATCATTATAAAAAGCAGGACACCTTTATTTGTATTCAGAGTTTACAAAGGGCGGATTTTCATCTCCGCTTTCTTGTAGGAGTAATAGGAGCCCCGCCAATGATGCCAGTATACGCCGCCGTTTGGTGATGTGTTCTCTCCGTTAAGATAGTCTCCATTCAGATTGGAATAGGAGCAAAACCCAAACCACCACGCGCCTTTACTTCGTGCTGCACATGTGTAAGTGTCGCCTGAATCGTGGGTAACAAATCGACGTCCGTTATGATACTTCATGGAATCCCCTGTAAATAAAACATTTATATATATCACCATTTAAAGATGGTCAATCTGTTCGATCCCCTGTAAATAAAACATTTATATATATCACCACTTAAAGATGGTCAATCTGTTCGATCCCCTGTAAATAAAACATTTATATATATCACCATTTAAAGATGGTCTATCTCTTCGAACCCCTATAAATGAAACATTAATATATAATATTATAAAGATGGTCAATCTGTTCGAACCCCTGTAAATAAAACATTTATATATATGACCGTTTAAAGATGGTCTATCTCTTCGAACCCCTATAAATGAAACATTTATATATATCACAATTTAAAGATGGTCTATCTCTTCGAACCCCTATAAATGAAACATTGATATATAATATTATAAAGATGGTCAATCTGTTCGAACCCCTGTAAATAAAACATTTATATATATCACCATTTAAAGATGGTCTATCTCTTCGAACCTCTGTAAATGAAACATTTATATATATCACCATTTAAAGATGGTCAATCTGTTCGAACCCCTGTAAATAAAACATTTATATATATCACCATTTAAAGATGGTCTATCTCTTCGAACCCCTATACATGAAACATTAATATATAATATTATAAAGATGGTCAATCTGTTCGAACCCCTGTAAATAAAACATTTATATATATGACCATTTAAAGATGGTCTATCTCTTCGAACCCCTATAAATGAAACATTTATATATATCACAATTTAAAGATGGTCTATCTCTTCGAACCCCTATAAATGAAACATTGATATATAATATTATAAAGATGGTCAATCTGTTCGAACCCCAATAAATGAAACATTTATATATATATCACCATTTAAAGATGGTCTATATGTTCGAACCCCTGTAAATGAAACATTTATATATAATATTTAAAGATGGTCTATCTGTTCTAGCCCCTGTGAATGAAACATTTATATATATCACCATTTAACGATGGTTAATCTGTTCGAACCCCTGTAAATAAAACATTTATATATATCACCATTTAAAGATGGTCTATCTGTTCGAACCCCTGTAAATAAAACATTTATATATATCACTATTTAAAGATGGTCTATCTGTTCGATCTCCTGTGAATGAAACATTTATATATATCACCATTTAAAGATGGTTAATCTGTTCGAACCCCAGTAAATAAAATAGTTATATATATCACCATTTAAAGATGGTCAATCTGTTCGAACCCCGGTAAATAAAACATTTATATATATCACCATTTAAAGATGGTTTATCTGTTCGAACCTCTGTAAATAAAACATTGATATATATCACTATTTAAAGATCGTCTATCTGTTCGAACCCCGGTAAATAAAACATTTATATATATCACCATTTAAAGATGGTCTATCTCTTCGAACCCCTATAAATGAAACATTAATATATAATATTATAAAGATGGTCAATCTGTTCGAACCCCTGTAAATAAAACATTTATATATATGACCATTTAAAGATGGTCTATCTCTTCGAACCCCTATAAATGAAACATTTATATATATCACAATTTAAAGATGGTCTATCTCTTCGAACCCCTATAAATGAAACATTGATATATAATATTATAAAGATGGTCAATCTGTTCGAACCCCTGTAAATAAAACATTTATATATATCACCATTTAAAGATGGTCTATCTCTTCGAACCCCTGTAAATGAAACATTTATATATATCACCATTTAAAGATGGTCAATCTGTTCGAACCCCTGTAAATAAAACATTTATATATATCAACATTTAAAGATGGTCTATCTCTTCGAACCCCTATACATGAAACATTAATATATAATATTATAAAGATGGTCAATCTGTTCGAACCCCTGTAAATAAAACATTTATATATATGACCATTTAAAGACGGTCTATCTCTTCGAACCCCTATAAATGAAACATTTGTATATATCACAATTTAAAGATGGTCTATCTCTTCGAACCCCTATAAATGAAACATTGATATATAATATTATAAAGATGGTCAATCTGTTCGAACCCCTGTAAATAAAACATTTATATATATCACCATTTAAAGATGGTCTATCTGTTCGAATCCCAATAAATGAAACATTTATATATATATCACCATTTAAAGATGGTCTATATGTTCGAACCCCTGTAAATGAAACATTTATATATAATATTTAAAGATGGTCTATCTGTTCTAGCCCCTGTGAATGAAACATTTATATATATCACCATTTAACGATGGTTAATCTGTTCGAACCCCTGTAAATAAAACATTTATATATATCACCATTTAAAGATGGTCTATCTGTTCGAACCCCTGTAAATAAAACATTTATATATATCACTATTTAAAGATGGTCTATCTGTTCGATCTTCTGTGAATGAAACATTTATATATATCACCATTTAAAGATGGTTAATCTGTTCGAACCCCAGTAAATAAAATATTTATATATATCACCATTTAAAGATGGTCTATCTGTTCGAACCCCTGTAAATAAATCATTTATATAAATATCACCATTTAAAGATGATCTATCTGTTCGAACCCCTGTAAATAAAACATTGATATATATCACCATTTAAAGATGGTCTATCTGTTCGAACCCCTGTAAATGAAACATTTATATATATCACCATTTAAAGATGGTCAATCTGTTCGAACCCCTGTAAATAAATCATTTATATAAATATCACCATTTAAAGATGATCTATCTGTTCGAACCCCTGTAAATAAAACATTGATATATATCACCATTTAAAGATGGTCTATCTGTTCGAACCCCTGTAAATGAAACATTTATATATATCACAATTTAAAGATGGTCTATCTCTTCGAACCCCTGTAAATAAAACACTGATATATAATATTTAAAGATGGTCTATCACTTTGGGCCAATTATTGTGTCGCCAATTTCCACCAAACTTTTAAATAATCATCTTCACAATATGAGGAGTCAAATGGTATGGTTTAAAGATGCCAAAAGTGGCGTCTTTCAGGTCAGGATCGGGGAGGTGAGTGGTACTAATATTGATACAAACTATTTTCATAGCCGATTTCCACAAAATTGATTCATATTCTTCTCCATGCTACGAGGACGATAATCGTGTGGTGACGTGATTGGTCGGAGATGGGGGGGGGGTCTACATTTGATAAGAATGTGTTTAATCGGCGATAAACAAGAAACTTATATATAGTAATATCCATGATATGAGATGTTGGTTTGTGTGGTTTAAAAATGTCAAATCCGCGTGAACCAGGGATTGTGGAGGTGAAGGGCACCGAACTGATAAAACAAATTTTAGAGCCGATTTACACCAAATTGATCAGGCAATTTTTCAATCCTAAAATGGTCATTAATAAATGGACAATCCAACCACGCGTGGCACGCGAGCTTGGGATTGTTCACTAAATGAAGACATGTTTTGCTAATCCTGCATGTTAGCTTCATATTTAATATGAAGGGCAATAACTCTATAAATAATATTAATTTGCTAAATAATGGTGAGTTGTATGAGAAGAAGTGTTTTTGACGAAATAACGGAGATATTTGAAGAAGAGTTGTTGACGAAATAACGGAAATATTCGAAGAAGTGTTTTTAAAGAGCAATAGTTATGATTGGTATAAGAACAAAAGTTGTCTATATTTTAATATTCTTTCTGTTTATTGCATTTTTAACGGATGTGACAATGTTAACAGCAATACCCACCGCGAAGGCCATCCATGCCTTTAACGTGTGAATATAAAAAAAAAGGATTGTAAACAAAATGGGAGTGATTGTATAAGGATCGAGGCACATCATATAATAATCTTGATATTCGGCCCCATCTCAACGAACAGCTTCTAACAGCGTCCATACTTACCGGCTGCTCCATTATTTCCAACAAAGTAATCGTGTAGTTGGTTGAGGCATACCCGAACAGCGTGTCGAGATATTCACCCCACCCCCCCTCAATGGAGACACACTAAATACGTCCCTGGTTCCGTTGTAACCACCCACATTAAGAGCGTAGGCAGTCGATGCATCCCCGAGGATGAGCGTCCAAAAATCAGGGTATCTCGATGCACCCATCACTCGCTCAGCGGAGATCCATATCCACGTTCCTGCATGTTTCCACCCACAACAAGCTTGAACAGTTAGTCGAGGCATCCCCGATGCTGAGTATGCTATAACTATCGGCGTATTGACCCCCCCCCCCCCGTCCGAGACCCATTAACCAAATCCCTTGCTTACCGGTTGTTCCGCTGTAATCACCCACAGTAAGCTTGTAGTAAGTCGAGGCATCACCCAGGCTAAAGATCCTATAATCAGCGTATTAATACCCCCATCGGAGACCCTTTAACTACGCCCCTGCGTACCGGCAGTTCCGCTGTAATCACCCACAGTAAGCTTGTAGTTAGTCGATGCATCACCCAGGCTAAAGATCTTGTAATCAGCGTATTAATATCCCCCTCGGAGACCCTTTAACTACGCCCTGCTTACCGGCAGTTCCGCTGTAATCACCCACAGTAAGGTTGTAGTAAGTCGAGGCATCACCCAGGCTAAAGATCTTGTAATCAGCGTATTAATACCCCCCCCAATCGGAGACCCTTTAACTACGCCCCTGCTTACCGGCTGTTCCGCTGTAATCACCCACAGTGAGCTTGTAGTAAGTCGAGGCATCACCCAGGCTAAAGATCTTGTAATCAGCGTATTAATATCCCCCCTCGGAGACCCTTTAACGACGCCCCTGCTTAACGACAGTCCCGGTGTAATCACCCACAGTAAGATTGTAATTAGTCGAGGCATCACCCAGGCTAAAGATCTTGTAATTAGCGTATTAATATCCCCCACCGGAGACCCGTTAACTACGCCCCTGCTTACCGGCTGTTCCGCTGTAATCACCCACATTAAGATTGTAGTTAGTCGAGGCATCACCAGGCTAAAGTTCTTGTACTCAGCGTATATTAATATCCCCCCATCGGAGACCCTTTAACGACGCCCCTGCTTACCGGTTGTTCCGCTGTAATCAGCCACAGTGAGCCTGTAGTTAGTCGCAGGGGCGCCGGAAGAGGGGGGGGGGGCAGAGGGGGCAGCTGACCCCCCTGCCCTTGACCAAGGGGGGCGAGCGGGGGCAGGACTTGCCCTTTTTCTGGAGACAGAAAATGCTTTTTGTGTGTTTAATCTCGTGTTTTTATAGCAAAATGTGACTTTTTTGGTCCAATTTCACAAGGAATATTAATTTTTGTAAATTTTATTACAAAACGGCCATAAAAACCGACAAATACCATTAAAATAGGGATTTTGGCCACAATGAATCTATTGTTATTTTCCCGAGTTTGCGGAAAAATGCCATTTTTTGCGGAAAAGTGCCCTTTTTGTAGGCTCTGCCCCCCTGCCCTTGGATGCTTCCGGCGCCCCTGGTTAGTCGAGGCATCACCCAGGCTAAAGATCTTGTAATTAGCGTATTAATATCCCCCACCGGAGACCCTTTAACTACGCCCCTGCTTACCGGCTGTTCCGCTGTAATCACCCACAGTAAGCGTGTAGTCAGTTGAGGCATCACCCAGGCTAAATATCTTGTAATCAGCGTATTAATACCACCCCCCCCCATCGGAGACCCTTTAACTACGCCCCTGCTTACGGGCTGTTCCGCTGTAATCACCCACAGTAAGCTTGTAGTTAGTCGAGGCATCACCCAGGCTAAATATCTTGTAGTCAGCGTATTAATACCACCCCCCATCGGAGACCCTTTAACTACGCCCCTGCTTACCGGCTGTTCCGCTGTAATCACCCACAGTAAGCTTGTAGTTAGTCGAGGCATCACCCAGGCTAAATATCTTGTAGTCAGCGTATCTAGATTCTCCATCGAAGTCTTCCAATTCCACTCGTAGCTCAAACTTCTGGCCTTTCGTGATGCTTGATATGATATCGTTACCTGTTTCGAAAAAAAAACACGTTTGTTAATTTACATTATACCAATATAACAAACACGGCTATTTAATGTACATTATATAAGAATTAACTGTCATTTGGACTGTTTTTATGGTGATGTAACCGCGAGGTGAGTGGTCATAACTTGTGTAAAACTCGAAGGGTTTTACATACAAGTTATGACCACTCACCTCTCGGTTACATCTCCATAAAAACAGTCCACATGACAGTTAATCCTTATATTTATATACATTTAGCGAAAAGGCCACTTTTGTAAATGTATTTAAATCGAAAGGTGTATCGTGACAAAACCAGCCCAAAATATCCAATAGCACCCTTGCAAAAGTTAACAGGAACAATTTCTCTTTATATTGAAACCCGGTGATTTATTAAGTCAATCCTGCGCGAGTCCAAATGCGCCCCCAACATTACGCGTTCGTCTTTCCCAAACCTATGATGTAATTATGAGTCTGCAGTTATGAGCTGTTGCGCATTCACCGAGAAATAATTGCAACTAGCCACGTGGGCGCCGACCAATCAGAATGCTGGATTTAGTGATAATCACACTTAGTATGTAAATATACCAATATAACAAACACAGTTATACATTTACAGTATAGCAAACTAATACAAAAGAATGGTTATATAAGTATGTACATTATATACTATTACACGGTATGGAGGTTAGTACATTACGTCCACATCCGACCCACAATCACGCGGGGAAGTTGCAGTATATTGTCTGAGTAAAGGTCAATTCACGCGCGATTCTAACGGCCGTTTTCAAGGCGGTTCAAAGCGGGCGATTTTTATATTCACACCGAAAGCGACGCTACCGCTTCGTCGTGCGCGATATTCAGGGTAAATAATCGTTTGAGTGAATCATTTGCGGGCAGGTCACAAATACAATGTATATGGACACTTTAAACAGAATTTGTCAATATATACATGTATTGGTTTTTCAAACTCATTTCGTTTTCAATAACAATATGCACGGACTTCCTAAATTATCATAGCATTTGCGTTTAATCGAACAGATTGTGATATTTGTTTATCCTGGGGGGGGGGGGGGGGGTCTGCCTGTTGTCAACATTTACATGTATTCGTTTTTCAAACTCATTTCATTGTCAAATATAATATGTCAAGTGGAATGGTGCACGGACGTCTTCTATTATCATGGCAATTGCGTTTAATCGAACATATTGTGATGTTTTTTATCCGTGGAGGGAGGCTGGGTCTGCCAGGGATGTGGCTAGAGGGGGGGGGGGGGGGGGGTGTGGGGGGGGGTGTCTCACCCCCCCCAGCAGAGAGCTATATTTTCAATAGTTGGAAATTTCATACCTGCCACAACTAAATTTCACACCAACAATAGGTTGAAAATGTTTTGTAGTTTGATTATAAAACAATTTATTGTTTTTCGACCGATATTTGCATATGATCCTATTTTTGGTCAAAAATTTTGACAGAAATGGTCATCAGTTGGAAATTTTCCAACCTTAGGGGGGGTGACAGGTTGGAAATTTCCAACACTTGGAAAGCTTGTGTCCTGGTCCCTCCCCCGTGGCCAGTCAAAAACTTCTAGTTAATTTAAGAAAACAATATTGTCATACAATTGGTCAACATTGTCATTGGAATTGTCATCAGTTGGAAATTTTCCAACCTAAGTGGGGGTGTAGGGTTTGAAATTTCCAACAGTAGGAAGGCTTGAGGCTAGTCTAGATGTTAGGATTTTGCGATTTTCTTGTTCAGATTTCAAAATTTTCGCACACCGGACCGAACCATGGTCGGCCCGGTGTGTCATTGTCCCATCCACATGGCCAATACAAAACTGATAATTAGTTTAGCAAAACAATATTTTACTACATTTGGTCAAACTTGTAGACATAAATGGTCATCAGTTGAAGAATTTTCCAACCTGAGGTTTGAAATTTCCAACACTAGGAAAGCTTCAGTTGAGGCCAGTCTAGATGCTAGGATTTGCGATTTTCTTGTATAGTTTAAAAAAAATTCTCACACCGGGCCAAACAACCATGGTCGGCCCGGTGTTTCCTGGTCTGTTGTCGGTAGCTGTGTGCATTTGTCTGGAATTAGATCACTAGTTGTTTTTTTTGGGGGCAACTTTCAGGTTAAAATATCTTAATGTTCTCATACTGGGAAAATAGAAGCATGGTTTATGAATATATAGGAAATTAGGCATTAGGCCTGAGCATGAGGTACAAGGGGGGGGGGGGGTGCATATGGAATTATGCAAAAAGTTGTGTTGGTGTGATTCCGACTCAAGGGGGCGGGGGTGCAGTTGGAAATTCCCAAGGTGGACACCCCCCCCAGCGGAGACCCTCTAGCCACATCCCTGGGGTCTGCCTATTTGGAATAGAATTGGTACCAACAATTTATCAGACGATCCTGTTATTCCGCCAATCAGGCATTTTCTCTTCTCTTTATATTCTTGTATTCTTTCGACTTCATGTCATACATACGAGATGGGTGTACAGATTACTACAACATCTTAGTTGAATGTATTCCAGACATTCACATAAGAAGATAATGTACTGCTATGGTCTTTCCCCAAAATTTTATGATTGAAATCGAAAATTTGGTTATAAACCGTGGGTTACCTACACAATCAGAAATCGAAGAAATCAGCAGATTGTGTTGACCGTCAGCAAAATTACTTTAAAAAAGATGTGTAACTACCCGTCGGTAATTTCTCAAATAAAGAGCGTTTGGTGTATATGAAATTACTAATTAATACACGAATGAACTGCGTGTATGTGTAAATGGATCTGGTGGAATACATGTTTCAATCATATGCTCTCCAATTTGTATTTAAACTTTAATAGTGCTTTTGAAATTTAAAACGTTTTAAAAATATAAACATGTTAAAAACTTCCACTTTTGTTTTCAAAATTAAAAAAAATAATTAAAAAATTCTAAAAATATTGTTTTTTTTTAAACTTCCAAATTTTCGATTTATTCGTATTACTACTGCTTTAGAGATTTAAAAATGATTTTTTTTAAAGTTATAAAAAAATTATAAAATAATTAAAAATTGTTAAAAACTTCATTTGTATGGTCTCTTTCGGTTCAGAATTAGAATTGTGCTGTGTGGTTTTGGCTACATATGCATGTACATGTACTACACTATGTATTTGAGCTTAATAATTAAAATTTGACGTAAATGTACTTATTTATCATATGATATGAATAAAGAGCGTTTCCATGACTTACTGTTCCATTCGGAAGACGATGGTTTAGTCATCAGAAGCGGATAATTGATAATGCATATTTTCATGTACGTGATTTAAGTAACATTTCACATTGGATTTCGGCTTCAAATGCCAGTAAACAGAATTTGTTTTCTCTTTCGGGTCAGAATTAAAATTGGGTAACAGTGTTTTTTTTGCTGCATGTACTCGGACACTTTTGAGCTTCAGAATTAAAATTGGGCGTAACTGTATTTGAGCTATACTCCTATAGTAATTTATCAATTGAATGTAATTTATCAGTGCCAGTATCATGCATCGTCATCGCAAACGACACCTCCATAGTTGATAAAACACATAATCATAATCACCACCATGTGTTGAAAAGCCCCCATATACATGCGTTACACATATATTCCTAAAAAGCATGTCTAAAATTCAATGTCTTTCAATATTGTAACCATTAATGACAGTAACTCGCATTCTTGCTTTGCAGTTCCCAATCAGGTTAATGTCACGTACTCCTAAATAGCTCCCCGAGTCGGCCTAATACTATCGTTTTGATAGTATTAGGCCGACCCGAGGAGCTATTTAGGAGTACGTGGCATTAACCTGATTGGGAACTGCAAAGCAAGAGTGCGAGTTACTGTCATTAATGGTTCACCTTTTATGGGCGACGCTGAAATGTGTAATAACTTTAAATATAACTCGTAGCAAAGTATTCTCACAACCTCTAAAACAGAGGTTGTGAGAGTATTTCGCTACGAGTTATATTTAAAGTTATTACACATTTCAGCGTCGCCCATAAAAGGTGAACGTTCTTTATTTAAAACGCAAAGAAACCCGACTTCCTTAATGTTACACATCATTTTCAACTTATTCAGCCATTTTATGGCCGGATCACCCACACAAAAAGCAATGTTTTCAAGTTATTTTCTTAAAGGTACACATCATTTTGACTTATACAGCCATTTTATTTCATGAAGTTTCACATGAACCAACCATACACGCAGAAAGAAACGATTGTATTGTATAGCGGTATGTTACTCACACCGTTAAACTTAAACGATTGTAGTGTATAGCGGTATGTTACTCACACCGTTAAACTTAAACGATTGTATTGTATAGCGGTATGTTACTCACACCGTTAAACTTAAACGATTGTATTGTATAGCGGTATGTTACTCACACCGTTAAACTTAAACGGTCATGTTAGAGTTATTATTCCTTCGTCTACAAGTTAAAAATATTACCTTTAATGAACAAATCACATTCACATGTAGATTATATGAAACAGGCAATATGTCTCTGTATTACAATATATTTCTATGGTTAGAGTATGGTATTATTCATCACGTTGGTACGTTAGTCACATATCACATTGACTAATAATATACAACCATTTGTCTTGTACATTTATTGCTGCCCAGAATGACCGCACACTGTAAACCCGTTAGACCATAGCCACGGGTTGCACTATATCAACGAACTATTGGCACAGAGGCTCACAATGCTTTCAAAAAGAGTACAACTTCGCGTTGGTTATATATTTCGTATATCTTGAATAAATTAACAAGGTACGCTCTTTATTGTTTCACGCCTGAGAAAGATCGGGACCCTTAATATTTCTCAAATTAGAATTTTATCTCGGTGTGACACAACGGGGCATTAAAACATTGTTTAGCGTCTATATTAACCTATGTTAAAGGCTAGTGCATGACTTTGACGTAATACAAATAAAATAAAATTATGAGTGATGTTTAGAATCTTATATCCAGATTCAGAGGGGGCGATTAGCAGCGAGCTATAACATTGGTTATCAAGGTGAATACACATTTACTAAAGGATTATCTTGATGAAAGTGAAGACGAAGCTGAGAGTCAAATGCAAATACCGAAACAGACTGAATATGGTGCTAACTAAATTAATACCGCTGAATAGTGTTCTGTTGATATTGTAGTTAAATCGTTTACGTTCACATATATGTGGAACACTCATTTGTATGAATTTACGGGGAAGAAATCTTTTTATGAAGAAATTGTCCAAGTTTGCGAGACCAGATTGTGTCTTGTTCTTGTAGATTGACAAGTGGCTGTTTGATTTTGATTACATGTTGTTGCTTCGAAGGTTTGTCACGTGTGTTGATTTCTGAATAAGTTGCTCCCTTCAACATAACTGGCGATACATATTGTTCCGATACTCTAGCGTTTCAACTAAATGTGCATACACGTTTATTAATTTCAAATGACTAGTTGCAGCGACGATCTTTATCGCAAATCACTTCGTTGTGTTTATCGGTTGAAGGTCTAACCATCAAAATATACATATTAACATCAGAGCGGGAGTGTTCTACCTCTGGACATATCATTCGATGTCATTAAACGCCACTGCTTGGTCAATAAATTTAACACGTAATATACTGTTAAATTTGAAATGACCTGTACCGTCAGTGGCAGTTGAATAGGTAGGATTCGTACAATTAGTTGTACCCACCGTGACAAAACATTTAACAATACAATGTGACAAGACGTTGTATAAAAACATGCAGAAATCGAGTTCCTCGAATAAAAAGGGCTGATCCAATTTTGGTAAGTATTCTATTGATTTATTGCGTTTTTTTTCTTTGAGTTATTTCTACTGCGTTGCACGCCCTCCAACGGTGCTCGTCCGAAAAAATAAGTTAAGAATGCGTTAGGGATACCTCCATACTTCCAATCATACACAAAGAGGAGACATTTAGCAGGAGATTTAGTCTTTGAAAAAACATGGCATCCAATGCTGAAACCCCAAATCTATGAACCACCTTAATCAAATTAAGACCAAATAGTTTGTATTGTTTAGGTTAGCAGTATAGGCACCACATTATCCCGGGTAAAACTTGAAACGAGTCACAATTTTAGCAATACCATTTTAGATCTTGTCTCTGGTGTATTTATTATGTTCCATTTGTGGTCCACTATCTGTGTGTGTATATATAGTGGAACTCGTGGAATAAGAAACTATGTCCTGGTGTGGTGCTTAAGTTTGAAGTAAAATCAACGACTGTTGTTTTTTAAGTCCAGTAAAATAGTAAGAGAGTACCGATATTGTTAATACTGAATTAACTTACCCAGCCAGAATTCACGTGTGACGTCACCGAATCCCTTCTCGTAATCAGACCAACCTCTGGTAAAATTTTCGGATCCATCGACTCGTCTCTGAATCACCTGCAAAGATGGTCAAATATCAGCAACATATAGTAAAATATCAGCAACATATAGTAAAATATCAGCAACATATAGTAAAATATCAGCAACAGTGAATGTCCAGAGACGTCGTGTTGTGTAGTTTCGGTAGGAGGGACTTCGGCCCCGTGCTTGGACGTCTGATGGGTAATATGTGTATATAATATGACTCCGTTGATTGTGTATATAGTCATGTAAATACTAGTTAGATGTCTGTCAATGTAAATTGTCTCTTATGACCGGTCCCGTTCCCAATCGCCGTGATTGGGTGGCCTCCGGTGAGTAGTGGCGGCGTTGTAGATGTTAAGTTAGAACGTTTAGCGTAGGATTTTCTCAATGACAACATGTGACGTCACAGCAACGTCACCACTAACGTCACTATAAAGTTCCCAATATGTGAATTTTACTGGGAGTTGCGAAATATCACGTATGTAGGTAGGCCCATCAAAACGACAAAACATTTTTGTTTCAACCCAGATATCAAATTGTTTAAAACAGATAGCCAGCTACCTGTGTGCATATTGCTGGTAATACGCTGGTATCTAACTGTTTAAGACAGATAACTAGCTACATGTGTGCATGTTGCTGGTAATACGTTGATATATAATTGTTTAACACATATAGCTAGCCATCTGTGTGCATGTTGCTGGTAATATGCAGATATCTAATTGTTTAACACAGATAGCCAGCTACCTGTGTGCATGTTGCTGGTAATACGCTGATATCTAATTGTTTAACATAGATAGATAGCTACCTGTGTGCATGGTGCTGGTAATACGCTGATATATAATTGTTTAACACAGATAGATAGCTACATGTGTGCATGTTGCTGGTAATACGCTGATATCTAATTGTTTAACACAGATAGCTAGCTACATGTGTGCATGGTGCTGGTAATACGCTGATATCTAATTGTTTAACACAGATAGAGAGCTACCTGTGTGCATGGTGCTGGTAATACGCTGATATCTAATTGTTTAACACAGATAGCTAGCTACATGTGTGCATGTTGCTGATAATACGCTGATATCTAATTGTTTAACACAGATAGCTAGGTACATATGTGCATGGTGCTGGTAATACGCTGATATATAATTGTTTAACACAGATAGATAGCTACATGTGTGTATGTTGCTGGTAATACGCTGATATCTAATTGTTTAACACAGGTAGCTAGCTACATGTGTGCATGTTGCTGATAATACGCTGATATCTAATTGTTTAACACAGATAGCTAGCTACATGTGTGCATGTTGCTGATAATACGGTGATATCTAATTGTTTAACATATAGATAGCTACATGTGTGCATGGTGCTGGTAATACGCTGATATATAATTGTTTAACACAGATAGATAGCTACATGTGTGCATGGTACTGGTAATACGCTGATATATAATTGTTTAACACATATAGCTAGGTACATGTGTGCATGTTGCTGGTAATACGCTGATATATAATTGTTTAACACATATAGATAGCTACATGGGTGCATGTTGCCGGTAATACGCTGATATCTAATTGTTTAACACATATAGATAGCTACATGTGTGCATGGTACTGGTAATACGCTGATATCTAATTGTTTAACACAGATAGATAGCTACCTGTGTGCATGGTGCTGGTAATACGCTGATATCTAATTGTTTAACACAGATAGCTAGCTACATGTGTGCATGTTGCTGGTAATACGCTGATATCTAATTGTTTAACACAGATAGCTAGCTACATGTGTGCATGTTGCTGATAATACGCTGATATCTAATTGTTTAACACATATAGCTAGCTACATGTGTGCATGGTGCTGGTAATACGCTGATATACAATTGTTTAACACATATAGCTAGGTACATGTGTGCATGTTGCTGGTAATAAGCTGATATATAATTGTTTAACACATATAGATAGCTACATGTGTGCATGTTGCTGGTAATACGCTGATATCTAATTGTTTAACACATATAGATAGCTACATGTGTGCATGGTGCTGGTAATACGCTGATATCTAATTGTTTAACACAGATAGATAGCTACATGTGTGCATGGTGCTGGTAATACGCTGATATCTAATTGTTTAACACATATAGATAGCTACCTGTGTGCATGGTGCTGGTAATACGCTGATATCTAATTGTTTAACACATATAGCTAGGTACCTGTGTGCATGGTGCTGGTAATACGCTGATATCTAATTGTTTAACACAGATAGATATCTACCTGTGTGCATGGTACTGGTAATACGCTGATATATAATTGTTTAACACAGACAGCTAGGTACCTGTGTGCATGTTGCTGGTAATACGCTGATATCTAATTGTTTAACACAGATAGCTAGCTACATGTGTGCATGGTGCTGGTAATACGCTGATATATAATTGTTTAACACAGATAGCTAACTACATGTGTGCATGGTGCTGGTAATACGCTGATATTTAATTGTTTAACACATATAGCTAGCTACCCGTGTGCATGGTGCTGGTAATACGCTGATATCTAATTGTTTAACACATATAGCTAGCTACATGTGTGCATGGTGCTGGTAATACGCTGATATACAATTGTTTAACACAGATAGCTAGGTACATGTGTGCATATTGCTGGTAATACGCTGATATCTAATTGTTTAACACAGATAGATAGCTACATGTGTGCATGGTGCTGGTAATACGCTGATATCTAATTGTTTAACACAGATAGCTAGCTACATGTGTGCATGTTGCTGGTAATACGCTGATATATAATTGTTTAACACAGATAGATAGCTACATGTGTGCATGGTGCTGGTAATACGCTGATATATAATTGTTTAACACAGATAGCTAGCTACATGTGTGCATGGTGCTGGTAATACGCTGATGTCTAATTGTTTAACACAGATAGCTAGCTACCTGTGTGTATGTTGCTGGTAATATGCTGATATATAATTGTTTAACACAGATAGATAGCTACCTGTGTGCATGGTGCTGGTAATACGCTGATATATAATTGTTTAACAGTGATAGATAGCTACCTGTGTGCATGTTGCTGGCAATACGCTGATATCTAATTGTTTAACACAGATAGATAGCTACCGGTGTGCATGGTGCTTGTAATACGCTGATATATAATTGTTTAACACATATAGATAGCTACATGTGTGCATGGTGCTGGTAATACGCTGATATCTAATTGTTTAACACAGATAGCTAGCTACATGTGTGCATGGTGCTGGTAATACGCTGATATCTAATTGTTTAACACAGATAGATAGCTACATGTGTGCATGGTGCTGGTAATACGCTGATATATAATTGTTTAACACATATAGCTAGCTACCTGTGTGCATGGTGCTGGTAATACGCTGATATCTAATTGTTTAACACAGATAGCTAGGTACCTGTGTGCATGTTGCTGGTAATACGCTGATATCTAATTGTTTCACACAGATAGCTAGCTACATGTGTGCATGTTGCTGATAATACGCTGCTATATAATTGTTTGTGGTGATACGTTGTCGTAAATTATCGGCAAACTCGATTCATGTTGCTGAATTGTGTTCATTATCGTAGCTCTGCATATATATGGGTCAACATGTAAAACATATGATGCAATATCGAATGCGATATGTAAGTTCAGATATTGTTTTTATATGTTTATATTATCTATACATAATACGGTGAAATGAAACTCTCACCAATTCAACAGGACGAGCGTTCTCGTGTTAGCGTTCTCGTGTTAGCGTTCTCGTGAGTACGCATGCATTGTGAATATTGCGAAATCGACTTACCAACCAACCACCCCCGTTGGTGATCTGGTCACAGAATACTCTGGTCCAACGCGCGACGCTTGGAGTGTACACCGCGTATACCCCACTCTCCTTCGTTCCTGATTCTAGAATGTCCAAGCAATCTTCTGAAATGAAGAGCCAAACATATGATGTCATAAGTATTGTAATACAAGGACAAACGACAGTACCCACTTAGTCCGATTAATATGCAATCTGATCCGTAGCTTCTTCAGTACTCGTGCTGAACAACAGCACTTAGTTATCCATTATGATGTACGTTCCCGAGACTCATTGGTGTAGCTTAGCACATTGGCGTAATGGTTTTGTTTTGTATTTACTTGTGTAATATTTTATTACCATTGAGGTAATGTTTTTTGTTCGTTTTAGTTTTGTATTTGCTATTCTATGAAATTATTACACGTTTTGTTTATACTTTTGTCATATTGTATAAGGGTATGTTCACACGCTTGTAATTTTGCACTGCAAACTGCAAAAGTTCCAGTTGATTACTTGCCAAAACGGATTAATTTCTGCCAGCTGTCCACAAATCAGTGTTAGGGTATGTTCATACACCAGCCACTATACCAGACATTCTGATGCAGGCATTTCGGTATAGAAAGTTACAATATGTCAAAAACCGAGAGTAAAAATGTTTTTAAAATGCATCTTTACCCAGTGTTCACGCTGGACCGAAAAATCTTGTGGCCAAAAGTTTGGCAAAATGAAAAATTTGTTGGCCAAATAAAAACAAACTTATTTTCTGAGCGGTTCAGAATTGATGAGTAAAATATTTTTTTTTAAACTTTATTTACTCACAATTCAATCGTAATTAAAACAACTTTAAAAAACAAAATATTTTACGAACATAATTATAGGTCGCTAACTAATAAAGTAACGAGCTGTGTTAGTTGTCATCGCTATTTTCGCCGAGATAATTGTTTTGTGCTAATTATCGTCAGGTGATAACTGTTGAATATCTATTGTATTCAAACCTTTTGTGATGTGAAGCCAGGTTTTTATTAGACGGGGGGCAGTTTATGCCACATTACGTAACATTGAGTTAAGTACTGCTAGCCTGTACATCCAATTTGGGACAATGCATTTAGGTATTTTATCTTACAACCTGCCTAATCAACATTACATCACACCAGTGTACAGATTAAGCGTTTTGACGATTAGGTTTTAAATCCAATATAATTTGAAAAGGTTGGTTAATTGTTAGAGCTGACATGTTGCTGTCCCGTGATGTTTGATTATATACAGTTTCAACGTTGTGCAGCTAGCGACGAAATGGTTACTCGCGCCAGCCTGAATGCACACACTACAGAACATCACACATTATTGTCATACGTCAACCACGGTCTGTTCGTCGTCACCATTCAATGAACGCTCCCGTCACATAATAAATTGTTGGTTTGCATGGTACGATATTTCGTCGCCTAACTTCGTCGGGACATTCGATCTATTCAGCGCGTTTGACATCGTGGGGTTTCGTAAGACACCGGCAATGTTCGCCTGCTAGAGACCTGGAATGTCACCCGATGGCCGCCATGTTGACAGCTCAGGTCAATTCGACATTCGATTCGGTGAAGATCGACAATATTATCGAGAATATAAGTATTCTCAGGTTAATTGAAAACAATAAACAATATAGACCTAAATTTTAGTATAGTACAATCTACACTAGTCAGAGTGTGCAATAAACATAGAACTACAGAGTTTTGTGAACATGTTAACGTTATTGCACTTGTTTGTCATGCTATGCCGCAAGGAAAAACTCGAACCCCCGGTTCTCGTTTTACCATCGCTTCACAACAAACTCTATCATGTTCACAACAAACGTTATCATGTTAACACACTTGTGTAGTTCTATCTATGTATTCCATATTTAAAAGTATTGTGCCGACAGTTGGTGTGAACATATTTATTCACCTAAATAATGCACACGAATTAACCAAATAATTGTATAATATAACATAATGACAATTATATTAGAGAATGGGATTTGTCAGAAAGCATGACGCTTATGCTAGCCAAGTCCCCATCTTTAGCATTCACTAATGGTGTCTTTATTGATTATTAACAAGAGCACACCGTCGGTGCGTGGCATAATACGCCCGTTTTGGAGTAGAGTGGGGCAAGGTTTAATTCATTTGTTTGAAACCTTTGACTTAAGACGAAATAATAACAAAAATAAAACACAATAATCTGGAAACCGCATATCAGGTAAAATCTAAGTCGAAAAAGGGGCATAACTCAGTCAAATCATGCGAACGAAACCCATAATTATTCGAACTTGATCTGTATTTTGGAGTGGTAAACTAATATACCAAATTTCGCGCAGTTCACTAGATTCAATCTAAAGTTATCATCCGAAAACCGCAAATCCGGTAAAATCTAAGTCTAAAAAGGGACATAACTCAGTCAATATCATGCGGACGATACCCATATTCGAACCTGATCTGTACTTTGGGATGGTAATCTAATATACCAAATTTGGTTCAGTTCACTTGATTCAATCTAAAGTTATCATCCTGAAACCGCAAATCAGGTAAAATCTAAGTCGAAAAAGGAGCACAACTCAGTCAAAATCATGCGGAAGAAATCCATATTCGAACCTGATCTGTATTTTGTTGTGGTAAACTAACATACCGAATTTGGTTCAGTTCACTCGATTCAATCTAAAGTTATCATCCGGAAACCGCAAAACACGTAAAATCTAAGTTGAACAAGGGGCATAACTCAGTCAAAATTATGCGGACGAAACCTATATTCGAACTTGATCTGTATTTTGGTGTGGTAAACTAACATACCAAATTTGGTTCAGTTCACTCGATTCAATCTAAAGTTATCATCCGGAAACCAAAAGCGGACGGACGGACGACGGACGGACGGCTCGACGGACGGACAACCCATTTACATAATACGACCGTTTTTTCAAACGGGCGTATAATAATGTTCTTTTCCAAATGAGGGTTTGCTTCCATGTTCAATGTGTTTATCTTATTAGCTTTGTCAGCCATCTGGGGCATTGGCCGTCAAACAGTAATCTATAATAAAGAGACACTGTTGTGCAGTCCATGCTTCCTATCATATTGAGGTGACCTGAATTGTTACCTGTATGTGACCTGACCCTCGACTCCACCCCGTCAGTTTCCAGTAATCATAGCTCAAAGTTCAAATTTAGAATTCATAACGACAAGAGAGATGTATCTCATATACGTATTACGATAGTTGGATCTACATGTATGTACAATACATATCAATTCTTCAAAATATTGAACAAATGCTATTTTCGTGCGTTTTTGGACCAATAAAACACTGAAAACAGACACCAAAGTTTGCTTCTTGAGAAAATTAAAGAATAGGAGATATTTAAATTATCAGATATCCTTTTGTCTAATCTGTCGTCATTGGCCCGCCTCTGTAATTAACGGACTAGACTAATATGATTCAGGAATTTATCGTAATGTTATAAATCGCTTCATTTCTAACTCAGTTTGGCATGGATTATGTTGGTTTTTCTGGAGTCTGTACTAATATGTTTTGGTGTATTGTATATAATTCTAAGGATAATCTTAATTCATGTAAGCTTTCACAAACCTGGACATGCGGTCTCGTTGCAGGCGATAGCCCGAGTTAAACTTCCATCGCATGTGACTCCCCCATTGCTAGGTGCTGGATTACTACACTGCCGTCCTTGTGTTTTAGATCCAGATCCGCAAGTAACGGAACATCTTCCCGAGTCACTCCATGTCGTCCAAGCACCGTCCACTTAAAATCAGAAAGAGATAAATGAAATTCCGTGAGATACGGACATTTGTTCGTCCACTCGAGACCTAACCGGAATATTACACGAGGGCCGACATTTCAGGTCAAGAGCGGCGACAAATCGAGCTCCTAATAATTGAAAATATCAGCCGAGTACTTTATGTCTAACTAGAAAGCCAGGAAAGCAACACGACATTGCTGAGAAATCGTTGTGCAACATGCGAAAGGAATATCAGAATGCACACACACCTGGACATTGCAGTCTCCGTAGACATCTCAAAAAATGTCACATCTATAGTTTAAAGTGGCGCTTCGAGTTCTCACACGAGGAAAGAAAAGTTGTTGTATTTGGCACCTACCAAAACCGGCGTCACACTGAGGATAGACCATGTGAGCTCGGACCCAGACATATCGCCAACGTAGAGTAAGTCTCTCATCTGGGTATTATTCAGAGTTTGACTGCTCAACATAACCCAAACGCTGAGAAGGCAAATAATTCTGTTCAGCGTGTCGCTCACCAGTTTCAACCGAATTCTTACCTTTAACCAACCTAAAGATTCTTAAGCATATCGTTATTCCCATAGCGTTCTATAAGTGACTTCACTTAGTCGCGGTGAATCCGCCATTTGGTCTCCGGAGGTCAAAGTTAACAAGTAGCATCTGTTTTTAGCATACGGCTCCAGTCTGGGAATTCCCAAAATAAAATAGCAACAGGTCGTTACCGAATCGCAGGTGCGAGAACTTCATAAAACTAATTAAACACTCACCCTGGATACATACAATACGTAGGTTTCGCACAGTAGATGGATTGGATGTATCACGTATGTTTTTTAGTTATTTTTTTAACGCAAGAACTCGCTATTTATCAGTATCTTTACTTGCGGGAAGTTCGTTGACAAAAAAAGGGCGTCTGAATGTCTGCATCGTCACCAGATCCTAACTCTATAGATGACATGGCCACAAAACACAAAATTCTTAAACACGTAGTTGCACTCAGAATAAATGAAATTAAGCCATAACATGTTGATACAAAATTCTCCCACTCAGCTGTCGAATGTAAACAAATGGATGCTACTTCTCAACTTTGACCTTTTACCGGCTTTTACCGGTGGGTTGGATAAAAAGCTAGGAATCGGACCATATAGAACCATCAGCCATCTTGAAAATCGCGACCCAGCAAAAAGGCTTATGGTTGTGAATCATGGTGGGGTTTGTAACATAAACAGTATACGGCGCTGGAACGCGCTTACCGCATGTGTGTTAATATTTTACAGCGCATTCCGAAACGCAGTAATACAATATTATCCCTATCACTACTCGGACTTCTCCCTATTGTAGAGATTGTCTCACTACACACGCGAGGTGAGTCAGAATGATCAGAGAGACGTTCTATCACTTCACTCCAAGGTAAACTCCGACATTCAGTCACTGTGGACACTTTTGCAGCTCTCTCTCTCTCTCTTCTCTCTCTCTCTCTCTCTCTCTCTCTCTCTCTCTCTCTCTCTCTCTCTCTCTCTCTCTCTCTCTCTCTCCCTCTCTCTCTCTCTCTCTCTCTCTCTCTCTCTCTCTCTCTCTCTCTCTCGAAGAACCTGAGTATTTTCCAATCCAAGATGGCCAATATTTTGACCAAAACAACTTATGACAATGACGCTCAATGCAACCAAACATATTCACATACCTTGCAAGTTTTATAGGTATCTGGAGTGTACATGTACATCTGAGTTTACACAGTTGGTTCGAAACACTGATTGGCATATTTGGAATTGAAACTGTTATCTTTCTCGACAACATGACTACCGATACATTCCTTGCGTAATGCCTTCGCAGGTGTATCCCAATGCGAATTGAATTGTTGTGTCATGAATTATCGTCTTTTCAAGCGATGTGTGCGTTTTTTTTCGTCCTATGTTCTGATCAAGTTTTTTTTAATTAAAATATCTGTATCAAATCGGATACGTTGTTAACGTATATATAATGTCGGAAGAAACCCTCTTAGTTTAATTATTGCTTTGGTTCGATGCATCGGTGAAGAAGCTCGCCTCATCTCTGACGAGAAACAATTATGTGTACAATGCGTCCGCTTCTTTTGCGAATTATGCGCGGTCTGAATAGTTCATATATACATACATATATTATATGTCTTAAACATCTTGTTTTGCAGTTTATTATTCCCACAATATATTATAGTGCTTCATGAACTATTCTTCGGTCTTCGGTATGGTGATTGGAATGTCGTCAGTTCTCCTGATATTTTGATTATAACTTAAGGAATTAGACCGGCCTGTCCGCACTTGATGGACGGGCTTATATACCTAAGTTACTTAAAAACCACCGACTTCAAATGAGCCTACTCAAGTTAAATTATAGTGTGTATATATGTCACCAGTTAACTTTTGTATATATATTGTATCATAATGATCTCCATATTAAGAGGAATAAACATATCTCTCTCATGTGTAACTAGATTACGTATTGTGTACGCCCAATCTGTTAGATTCAATAACTGACCTAGATATTGATTACTTTGATTGTATTCGCTCGGACAAGCACCACTCGGTTGTAGTAAGTTGTAAATTCCAGTACAGGTCAAGGGGTCACGGTCACCGCGTTCCGCCCCGTGCACCCCAGACTAAACAGACTAAGACAAATAAAACTCATACCACACTGAGACGACCCCGCGTTGTTGCGCAACGGTTCACGAGCAATCTCGAGTCGAAATCAGCTCAGATTATACGCTTGACCAAACACCTATCCGAAATAGCAACAAACAATAAAGAAAACATAAAGACGAATATGAATGCGATAACTACCGAATTGACGGATATTCTTCTTTCAGCAGCTTCGGCTAAGACAATAAACGGGCGACATCATACGCAGAAAAAACGCGCAAGTCTACCTTGGTTCACACGTGATTGCGCGCGCTCGCGAACTATATACAGGAAAGACAGAAAACGATACAAAATTAACCCCTCCGCTTCCAATAAAATTGCGATGATAAATAGTAGCCGGTTGTATAAACTAGCCTTACTCAGATGCAGGACAACTTATAACCAGAATATAAGAACAAAGGCACATGCCCTGCGGGGCAAATCAAGTAAACACTTTTGGGATTTAATTAGAAAAATTGGACAAAAAAAGTCAGAGTGTAAACAGGGACCATCATCGGAAGACTTTAAGTCGCACTATGAGGCAGAGGAACGCTCTTTATCAGACTTAGCAAATGGAATACATAATTCCCCGCGTGTATTCGCACTCAATCAAAATCCAGATAATATTGATGACACCTCTCTGAATTCCCCGTTTACCCACCAAGAGATAGAGAATGTGATTCAGTCATTAAAGTTAAATAAAGCATGCGGTTACGACGAAATTAGTAATGCCCACATAAAATACAGTTGGTCCCAAATGGGATATTTTTACACGGATTACTTCAATTTGATTCTGAAATCTGGAGTAATTCCAAACGACTGGAACACAGGAGTAATTCGCCCGATTGCTAAAAATAGAAATGACCCATTAGATGCAAATAATTACCGAAAGCTAACCCTTTTGAATTGCCTACCTAAGGTTTTTACCAGTATTTTATGCAAGCGAATTTCAAACTTCTTGGATATAAATAACTTGCAAACCGAATACCAAGCGGGTTTCCGTAAGGGTTACTGCACAACCGACCATATATTTAGCCTTTATGCACTCATGGGGCTAGCCAAACAAACTGGGGACAATTTGTATTGTGCGTTCATAGACTTTACTAAGGCCTTCGACACTGTCTGGAGACAAGGGCTATGGACCAAATTACAACACTACGGTATAACTGGAAAAGTCCTCAAAATAATACAAAATATGTACGAGAACCTGAAAATGTGTGTAAAATCAAATGACACTTATTCTAGTTTCTTTCAGAACATAATTGGGGTAAAACAAGGGGACAGACTTTCGCCGATATTATTTTCCCTATACCTCAATGATCTACACGACCACATGACTAATAATGGATGCATAGGATTCGATATATCTAAATGTACACCGAGCAATATTGATACTGATAGTTACATGAAGCTGTTAATGTTAATATACGCAGATGATACGGTATTAATTTCTAATACTAGATCGGGTCTACAGCATTCTTTAGACGCATTTGCACGATACTGCGATTTATGGAAATTAAAAATCAACACCTCTAAAACTAAAATTGTTATTTTCGGGAGAGCCAACAAGAAAAACAAAAATACGAGATATTGCATAAACGAAGACTACATTGAAACTGTAGATAATTATAAATATCTCGGCACGATATTTGATAAATCAGGAAGATTCACATCAGATAGAAATTCTAGATGTCTAAGTGCAAAAAAAGCCATGTACGCCCTTGTGAATACATCTCGCAATAATAAACTTTCTATTGAAACTACGTTAGAAATATATGAAAAATCTATTGTTCCAATAATGACATACGGAGCCGAAATCTGGGGCTATGAAAACTTACGATGTTTTAGAAAACTAGAGTTATGGTTCCTACGTTTTATATTAAATATGAACAAAACAACGCCCACCACATTTGTTTATGGGGAACCAGGACTATACCCAATAGACTTAAAAATTAAGCAGAAGCTGTTGTGTAACTGGGGCAGAATCATTTCCATGGAATGCACGAGAATACCCCTATTACTCTATTACTTGTTGTTTAGTACTTCAACGACCGAATCGATCAGAAACCCCTGGCTCCGTTTCATCAGAAATAACTTGAATACTATGGGCATGTCATATATCTGGACGACTCAGTCGGTCCACAGTGTGAAGATTTTCTCAGCGGCTGTGAAACAAAAGCTGACGGACTTACATGCACAACAATGGCATGGATCTATGACTAGTTCAAATAAATTTTCTTTTTATAGGTGTATTAGAGAAGAGTTTACACGACCTAAATTCCTCTGTATTGACAACAACAATATTGTTATGCCATTAGTGAGGTTCAGGTCCAGAAACCACCGCCTGCCGGTGGAGACTGGTTCCTGGACAAACACACCATATAACGAGAGATTATGCTCGTTATGTGGAGAGGGAATCGGAGATGAATTCCATTTCATATTAGTATGCCCAAACTTGAAAGAGCTGAGATCAAGATATATAAAGAAATATTATTATCAACGACCCAATACATTGAAGCTAACCGACCTATTTAATAGCGGTAACAAACGAACTCTTACTAATCTTGCTCTATTTATTAAGAAAGCCCAATCAATAACGAGGATCTCCTGAGGCACACCAAAACAACTACTAAAACCGACCCAAACCCACTGATTACTGACCCACTGATTACTGACCACATATCCCATATGATATTGTCGTATATTTATTCACTGCACGCATGCACAATTCATAAATATTTTGAAATTTAACACTGTATATGTTCCACTCTAAATGTCAAAACGACGACGAGTATATACCAATAAATTGAATTGAATTGAATAGAACGCCCCGAACTCAACACGACATTGCTGAGAAAGCATTGTGTAACATGCGAAAAGAAAGCAGAATGCACACAAACCTGGACATGCGGTTTCGTTGCAGGAGACCGTCTGCGTTAAACTGCCATCACAAGCAGCCCTGTCGTTGCTAGGAAACGAATTTGTGCACCATCGTACTTGCGTTTTAGATCCCGACCCGCATGTAACGGAACAGCTTCCAAAGTCAGCCCAATTTGTCCAAGCACCGTCCACTTAAAATCAGAAAGTGGTCTCTATTAATGCAAGTGATACAAATTTTTGTTTTGCTGTGTGTGTGTGCGGGGGGGGGGGGGGTGTGAGGGTGTGTGTGGGGGTGTGTGTGCGTGAGGGTGTGTGTCTGTGAGTGTCTCTCTCTCTCTGTCACTGTTTTTGCGCGTTTAAAATATATGACCCTCATGTCCGATTGCACCCACATTTCGGCTATATCACGTGACGACACATCTTAGAATACGACTCGGAAATGTTTAGGACAATCAGTACGAGGTGACCTGAGATATAACGCGTTTCCCAAAAGTTATCAAGGCGACATTTTAACTCATATTTTCACTTCTCAGAAGACGAATGTGCTTTCAACGGCTCCCGTCATTAGAAAACAACAAAACCCTAATTCCGGACAAACAAGTGGTGACGATATTTTACTGTAAAATCAGAGGCCGTATAGGTATTCTGGAGTACCTACGTCGGTATTTGGTACTCCAGAGCACCAAACTGAAGATGCGCTGGTACCCCAGGGTCCCAACAGAGGTCTGTAATACCAACGTAGCTGTGCAGTTAGCATAATTCGACCCCCAGTCGTATCAATTACAGGTTGGAAGTTTCAAAGCGCTGTCATCTAGAGTTACGGTTCCTGCGATCGTAGCGCCATTCGCACTTCTTTCTTTGTTTTCAAATCAACAACAACGTTTTCAAATCATCCGGACATGGCGATACTTGTGGACACATGGACTTTGGCCGATGTGTGCAATTGGCTCAGTGACAGAGGTTTGGATCAATTAGTTGATTCATTTAAAGGTTTGTCTTATATCATTATTTCTTTTCGCCAATTTCGGGCAGTTTTTAATTTTACAATGATTTCACTGTTTTCAGACTCGGCGAGCAGAGGACGGGAGTGTGTTCGACACGCAGTTGTTGGAAATTATTATCAAAATCCAATGATAAATACACACACCATTACACCAATAATAATAATATATAGACAAGTATGGAAAGCTGGCCAATTTACTGGATTCAGAGTCAACTGGACTCCCGATACCACAACTAGTTTCAAGTCCTATTTCAGCATACAAAATGTATTAATTGTAAAAATATTTCTTGCACTCAACTATATATATGTCTTGAAAGTGACACTGCAAATCCGAAATTATTTGGCATTTCTTGCAACATTTATTAATGTGAATTTCCAGCAACACAAAAATATAAAATCTCACGAGTGGCCATCCGAGTCACAGGCTATAATTAGAGGCACGGATTAGTTATGACGTTACAATCTCGGATGGCGACTCGTCAATCTCACACAGGAGCTTTCCGTACTTGTCTATATTATTATTAAGGAGTGCTATGTGTATTTATCAGCGGATTTTGATAAAATCTTCCAACAACTGTGGTTCGACATTAAGACAACAGGTCTTGGAGATCCACAAACCGATGTAAATTAGATCATTCGAGCTAAAATAGATAAATCGGTCTATTTCCGAAGTCAGATATCGCCCCAATACTAGATCGAGACATCTGAAATTATAAGGTCACGTCCGTGTTTATTCATATTCAACAAAATTTATGTATCAAATTGAATCTGCAATTTGTCCGATAGGTAACGTACCGGTACTAAAGACTACTAAAATACGGTAATACTATGTGAATCCGTAGACGTAGCCACAGGTGTTGGAATTTGACAAATACGGCCTATAAAATATCGCTCAGAAAAGAGATAAAACTTAAAATGACAAGGTGTGAAGGCTACCACGACAAGACGCCATTCGATTGTGCAACGTCACTAACGCGAATGGCGTCTCGTCGTTTAAAAAAAGTTGAAATGTATGCGAACTACTGTCATAAATGGCGAATACAAGAACTTCTGTAAAAAGTGATCTGGGGCCATTCTGGGCAAGTTTATAGAAGGACTATTTTACAAGTACGATATCAAGCAATACGGTGAGATTATCAAAAAAATCACTAATTATGATTCGTACAAAATAAATCGGTTTCAAAATATATACATACATATGTATTCTATTGATAAATTAAGTTCAATCTTTTATTAACCCTTATCAGTAGAGTGATTTTTGGTATTTTCGTAAAAATACACCCGAGAGTGAGGGTAGGGTACGAAAGGTCAATCGTATGATTATGTCCGATACCGACCATTGAAGGCACCCACAACAAATTATAGAAATACAGCATTATACACAAAAACTGAATATTATTATTTCTAAAAGATGGAGCATAATTCAACATTTTAGAATGAAATACTAGTAGGTACATATATTTGCCCAGCGTAAAAGATTCAGCCAAATACTAGTATGTTGTCCGATGAGTACGTCCGAAACCGTGGAATTGCCCACCAGTGGTCAGATCACTACTCCCAATACGGTTGTTTTATTTTGGTCTCAAATCAGTCTCAGATGAGTTCAGATGTCTCGAGTACTGGGGCGATATCTGACTACTAGTATAGATCTATTTCCCTATTTTCCCAATGTGTTTTGAATGTAACTATGATCAGGTCATGCAAGGGCACCAACCAATCTCCGCATACTCCGGAGCTAGTTCAAAATGAACCTAATAAATTACTAATAGTAATACCGGTAAATAATATTATAACTACAGTCTATACATTAGGTAGTCAGATTTTGACCACGACTTCTTTTTGATCGAAAAGAAGTCGAGGTCAAAATCTGACTATACATTAGGCTAAATAAAATATAACCTGTGTTTAGTAACTTTACAGTAAACCCACCCGCTCCTACTAGTACCCTTTTTTTTCCTTCAATTTATCAACTTTTTCTGCGCGATATTATTTTTTTCATCAAAATAATGTGACCAAAAGGGAAAGACTGGAACAAACAGTTACGACAATTTAGGTCAGTCAGTCTTTATACCTAATCAAAGCTTCAACCCAATATCTGCACATGAAATCACCTCTTGACCTTGATTTACAAAATTGTCAAATCCACTTTGATGAAATAATGACCAAAACCAGGTCTTTTGTGGAAGCCCAGTGTAAAATACATATACATTTTAATTGCAGCCTGTGTAAAAAAAATTAAAAATATAAAATAATATGAATAATGTCGCCCACCCACCTCTATATTTGTTCTTCTCATTAGGCCGGGGGGGGGGGGGGGGGGGGGGTTCATACACTGTTTCCATACAGTAGGCCGGGGTGGGTGGGTGGTTCAGCCACGAAAAAAGTAACTTTTTTCCAAGTGGTCACAGTTTTTTCCTGTTGCAACATTTCTGCAATATAATTGCCTCAAAGTGTTCAGCATCATTTGTTATGGTATGTATGAAACTTAAGTCAGGGCTTGGGGGGGGGGTAGTTAGTGTGAATATAGGCATAATGCTTCCCAGAAATCCCGGTTACAAACCAACACTCACGATTTCGTCTTTTGCATCAGATCACATTGGCTGCGGACACACGTATCACAGTAGCGATGGATAGTAGATGTGCCAATTTATTATGGTGGAGTTTGGTGACAATTGGTTGTCATATTTTATATGCCATAGCAAGCCATGTCGCCCTCCGCAAATTCGCACAATGACTACCAAGCTCTACCAGTGACGGTCGATCTCTCAAGGATTTATCTACCTGAATGTCTTGTCGCTGTTTATCTTTACTCAACGCGCAGTGTTGCATTTTGCATGCTAACACACAAGTCCACTTGATAACTTAATGAATAACCCATCTCAACAGCCATGATTGTTCTTACAAATGAAATTAATATAAGTAGATACATGTAAATATGTATGCATTGAGATCATATAAAAAACATACGGTACCACATGCATGATATGTGAGTCAATGAGGAATTGCCACCAGGCCACGGTCAAACACAATTCCGGACTATCTATCGTGAAATTATATTTATCACATAATTTGCCCATAAAAGCAGTTTTATAATTATCGGTAAGACACACGTTTAATATCAGCGCATGTGATGACGTCACGACGTTCTTCAAATAACTTGCGATCGCTATAGTTTGATTGTTGTTTTCGATGAATATTTCGCGTTGCTTCGGATTTATTTGATCATGTGATAAAAGGGGGTAGGGTTCTCTATTCCGAAGGTTCATTATTCCGAAGGTTCGCTATTCCAAAGGTTCATTATTCCGAAGGTTCACTATTCCGAAGGTTCGCTATTCCGAAGGTTTTCTATTCTGGGCGTATTTAACCAGAAATTAATGAAAATTTGCACCCCACCACAAAAAAACACACGAGGAATGAAAAATACTAATACGCTAGTATTCACATATAGTACATATATACACCCACTTCTAATTCCCAAATTGTTCCAGATGTCCGTTATTAATAGCAAGAAGACAGTATCAGTTTATCGTTTATTATGGAAAGTTGAAAACACGATGACTGAAATAAACTACATGTAAGAGATATAGTTTTTCCGAACTGGCTATCTGTATTTGAAAGAAACATCAACATTAAAGGCCCACTTAATTTTCGAACACACAGATCACATATATAACATATATGCCAGTATATATACCATTGGAAATAGGGAAGCTCTCTAACACTGTATTATCAACTTATCCGGTGTAATAAACTGTGAACATGTTGTTTTTGTTGAGTTAACCTTCGGAATAGCGAACCTTCGGAATAGTGAACCTTCGGAATAGTGAACCTTCGTAATAGCGAACCTTCGGAATAGAGACATGTTCCCGATAAAAGGTATCTCACACTCGTCCTATTTTATACGTAATTTATCAATCTCGTCCACTAAATTCTACTTGAGCATCGGTAAAACTCGGCTCAAATCAAATTTAGTGAACTCGGTTCATAATTTCCGTATAACATAGAAACTCATGTGAGATCCTCTATACATGTATATCATAGAGAATACAATTTAGCAACACGTAATGAGTAGAGATCAACCTTGGTGAACAGCAATGGTTAATTGGTCCAGTCGACTCATTGTGCGGAAAATCAGCGGGCGACATGGATAGCTATGACACAGAATTATGACCGGCCAATTGTCACCAAACTCCACCATAATAAATTGTCACACCTACTATGACATCGCTACTGTGGTACGTGTGTCCGCAGCCATTGTCAAGTACGAATGCCACTGGTTCAAGATGAAAATGGACAGTTATGACACCCATGATTAAAGTAAATACAAATGAATACTCATTAGACCTGATCAGACAGCATAAGAGGCAAAACATGGAAATCCCATCATGCTAGAAAGTATTGAATGCTATTTAAAGCCACATCCATATCTTTGTTTGATTTTTTAGTTTAATTTATTGTTTTGTTTTTTTGACACAATTTCACATCAAAGCCATATGAATGCTGATCAATCTGTTAAACGCCATGTTGTCAGATGGTATAATATCGTGTGGGTCCATTACTATTTAGCATAAATGTTTTGCCTAAATTTGTATTTTATATTTTCGATACAGTTGTATTTAAAGTGATTACAGACAAGCATTGGAAATATGGTAAAATGTTCATATAACTTGTTTACAAGTCATGAGTCAATTGATAAACAAAAACAAACAGCATAACAATGGGTGCTGCAGGTTTATACGATTCTTATCTGTTCTCAGACTTTATAACTGAAACAAATACCAAGCCTAAATGGTGTGAGACCACAGATTTTTAGGCAAAACGTGGGTGGGTACCCTGCATGAAATTGGGAAAAAAATTCCTTCAAATAAGGGTTGATTTCGCTGGATTTGGAGGCAAAAAGGGGTGGGTACCCCGCATGAAATTGGAAAAAAATTCCTTCAAATAGAGGGTGGGGTGGTCACCGTGGTGGGTACCCAAGAGGCGGAAATAAAAAATAAAAAATTCAGCCTACTGTCATGGCACTTTTTTCCGAACCCCCCCCTGATTAGGCTAAAAAAAATTATACCTGTGTTTATGGTAACGAGAAGAAATAATATAGGGGCGGACGAACTACAATTAATTTTTTTTATACACAGGCCGCAGTGCCATGTATTTTACACTGGGCTTCCATAAAAGACCTGATTTTTTTAATTATTTGATCAAAGTGGATTTGACAATTTTGTATTGAATCAAGGTCCAGGGGTATAATCAGGCATTATGAATGATAAAAAACAATAGTTTTGGTTCATTTTAGTGCCCTCCCCTGGCACCTCTTGATCCGCCACCATTGCAAGGAATGTGGGGGAACTTGAACCTATAAATATGTAGTATTAGGTTCATTTTGTACTGACTTCAGAGCCAGATTGGTCTCGGTGAGCCTGATCGCCCCCCCCCTAGACGACGTGGTCAGATTTCGACCTCTACTTTCATTATGATAAACGTTTATAAGAGTTCTACATGTACTGGTATGTAAATAATTGTTTTCAATTTGGCCAAATGTATGTTGCATTCAGTACATTTCCTCTGTTTGATGTGTCGTAGGGGATAATCTCCTGTTTCCAAACTGTATGATTTTGTTATATCGCGACTTGGACAAACACTTGTCTTTTAAAAAGAAACTAGTACTAGATAACTCAATATTTGATTGACAAATTGGTGCAGATAATTACAAGATTCAGCCCAATATGTTGTCCGAAGTCATTGTATATACAATGTACATGTATGTCCGAAATATAGGACTGTTTATTGACAAAGTAAAGACCCAGGTTCTTGAGTTTTTGTTAATTTTATTTTGACTTTATATCTCTACATGCATATGCATCGCGTGTGTTCTGACCTTTTAAGGGTCCGATAGAATAAATCTTATAAAATACTATGAACCAGGTGTCTCAATTTAATATCTTTTTCTGGCTAAAGTTTCCAAGGAGCAATGTATATACAACAAGAATTTTTTAGCCCATGAACAAAAATTGTGGTCATAAACTTGACAAACATTTATGATAATTATTCTAATTTTAAAATGAAATAAACTGTGAAAGAAAATACCGGTAGGACATCTACCAAACATGCAGCATATTGAATGTGTAGTTCTGTGTAGTTTGCTTTAATCTGGGAACAATTTTGATACCGTTCATACATACATGTACATGTATGTACACGTAGAGGTAAAATTCAATTGGAACAAATGTCTGGAGTAATGTATTGCATGCACAAGTATTATAAAGTACATGTAATACTTTATGAATATTTTGATAAGTACTGTAGATCTACTTTTATTAATAGTTCAATATAATATAATTAAACATTTAAAATTAAAAAGTACAATGTAGAAGTGGAAACCAGATATACATGTACATATATATCTCTTATATTCAGCACACATGAAATGACTCAAATGACTCCATGTCTCCATGAAGTCATAAATATGCCATCTCAAACCATAGTCAGACCCAGCTTGTTACTACTGGTAGTCAATACCAATTAAGGGATTAAAATCTTTGGAGAAAACACATGGACATTGCATGGACATTGCAATTCTGCAGTAATGGCAGTTTGGTACCATGCTGGCTTTATTGACATTGTCAGGGCAGGTCTGGGTGCCTCAAATATGGATTGCAAGGAACTAGGTGTTGGGGGGAAATGTCAACCTCCAACTCTCTGATATCATGCTGTGATTAAGTTTCATTTGCGAACTGCAATTGTTTGTTCAAGTGTCTCAAGAAAGGATTTGTTTGCTATAAAGTTAATTGAATTAAAACGAATGGTGCCAAACAGTGAGTGGTCTGCTAGTCCGTCATAAATTTCAGCCTCAAAATCATGCTATCTATTAAACATAAGCTGAAGACCTCAGCCTCATTCAATGTGTGATTTAGTAATCTATGAGCTAACAACTTGATGCATAACAATGTCTGCTAGTCAAGGATTTATATGTTCATATTGTTCTGTGAGGAAAATTTCCTTCAACAAATTTGTTTGGCATTTACAGTTGATGCATGAGCATCAGTCAAACTTTGAAATAACTTGCAACATCAATGGCTGCCCACGGACTTATAGAAACTGTGCATCCTTCAAGAAACATTTTTCCAGAAACCATTCAGCTGAACTTTTAAACCCTGATTCTAATATTCTAATTAATGTTGAGGATGAATCACTGCTTACACTGGAGACGACAGAAGAAGCTACACATGTGAATTTTGTGGAAAATGATGTTTCTTCTATGGATATTGATGGAGATGAACTGTCAGAATATGGTGATGATCGGCCAATGACATTGAACGAACTAACTCAATCAATGAAAAATCAAATAACTCTATTCATTCTGAAATTACGGGAAAAACACATTTTACCAAGAAAAGTTCAGGAAACCGTTGCTGATGAATGTGTTTTCTTGACAGAACATTTCATGGATAACTTTAAGGATATTGTTGAAAATCATCTTATTGAGCGTGGCTACAATTTCGAAGAAGATCCACATTTATTGCAACTTCTGGACAGCAAAGATATTATGACCTCAACTCTGAAGGACTTGAAATCAGACTACAAGTTGAGGAAATTCTGTGTGGAGAACTTGAATCTAATTGAACCACAAGAGGATTTCCTAGGTTATGAAAGTGGGAAACGGGATGTTTCTTATTATGTGCCTATCAGAGATTTACTCAAAGTACTAGTGGAACATAAATCTGTTGGCCCACACATACTTCATAATCTGTCTACACTTGGAACTGATGAAGCTACATGTAGTGACACATTAGAACAATACAGCGATGGAGATATTTTCAGAAAGAGTAACATTGGAAACAATACACTGCATTTATTCATGTACAGTGATGAATTTGAGGTTGTTAACCCATTGGGATCAAAGAAAACAAAGCATAAGCTCTGTGGTTTTTATTTCACCATTGGAAATATATCCCCGAAATATAGATCACAGTTGCGAAATATCTATACGGTGCTTCTTGTAAAAAATCAACATCTGAAAAGGTATAAATATTCAGCTATTTTGAAGCCTTTGATTGAGGATTTGCAGAAACTTCATTCTGAAGGAATTTCTGTTTGTATTGAAGGCAGAGTCCATCAAATGTTCGGAGTTCTGTCAGCAGTATCAGGTGACAACCTATCTGCACATGGGATGGCCGGATTCACTGGCGGCTTCAATGCAGGGCGTATTTGTCGTTTTTGCATGTGTGTTTATAATGACATTGAGACAAAAATACATGAAGATTCTTGCGACATCAGAAACGAAGAAGCACATAAGGTGCATCTGAGTTCTCTTGACCAAGATCCCAATAACAGTAAAGCATATGGTGTTCAAGGAAAAAGTGCATTTTCCAGCTTGCCTTATTTTTTGGTAACAGAGTGCTTCCCACCTGACATTATGCATGATATACTAGAAGGTGTTGTTCCGTTGCTTCTAAAACTGCTAATTAGAAGTCTCCACGCAGACAGAATTGTCACTCTCACACAAGTGAATAATGCTCTAGAAGAATTCAATTTTGGAAGGAACGACAAAAAGAATAAACCAGTAACAATAAACCAAAAAATTCTTCGGGATGAAGGACAAATAGCGGGTAAAGCTTCTGAAAAATGGGTACTGATGCGACTGTTCGGTCTTGTGGTTGGAGATTTCGTACCGACAGACAATGCTGAATGGAAGTTATATACGCAGTTGAGAGACATAATGGACATTTTATTTGCACCTGTCATTAAACGTGAATGGTTGCCGTATTTAGAACTATTGATTACAGATTTTTTGGGGAGTTTCAGCAGTATTTATCCTGGGAGAATGACACCAAAGTGGCACTACATGGTTCACTACCCAAGACTGATGGCAGAGTATGGACCACCCAAGCACCTCTGGTGCATGCGGTTTGAGGCTCGGCATCGCTACTTCAAGCAGCTTTCTGGGGTGGTGAACAATTTTAAAAATATTGCATTTACATGTTCGTCACGAATTCAGATGCGCCAATGTTGGGAGCTTGGAACATCCGATGTTTTAGTTCAACCATTGTCTACTTCCAAAGTTAGCGAGTTGAAATTCCGGAACTTAACTGAGGATGTTCGAGATTTGATTCATAATTATTACGGACCCAATATGTGTGAAGTCTCACCAGAGGAAACCATATGGAAGGCAGCATCTCTACAGTGTGATGGAGCTTCATACTCAACGAGAGATGTATTCGTTATCGACATGGTTCATGAAGGAGAAATACCAGTTTTTCTGCAAATATTACAGATCATTAAATTCAGATCTGATTTCATGTTATTCGGGAGGATACTCAAGAGTGTTGGCATCAATTCACACTATGGAGCATATGAAGTTGAGGACATAAATGAAAAAATTATAATCAGAGCGGGGCAGGAGACCGATATGCATGCACTAGATCTTTACGAAAAAGATGATGGGAAGATGTTTGTCGTACTTCATCATTCTCCTGTTGCAACAGCTGAGGACTGTTGAATTATTATTGTTATATTATATAGTAAGTTGAACATGTACTGATACCGGTATGCAGACTTGGCACAGAACTTCTACTTGAAAAGTAGCTTCATTGACAGATGGTCCAAATATAATTATTAATAGTATAGTAATGCCCAAAGTAATTGACCACTTAACCACAGCAGAATTATGGGTAATTTTTCAGGATTTAGTCGGAAATATGGTGTGTTGCCATTCATCAGAAAGCTCTCGCCGAGAGATTTCCGATTAATGGCAACAAGCCATATTTCCGACTAAATCCTGAAAAAATTACCCATAATTCTGCTGTGGTTAAGTAGTCAATTACTTTGGGCATTACTGTACATGGTGAAAAATTTCTCCAGTTTAAATAATCATACACAGTACTCCTGTGATCCAAATAAAAGTGTAGACTGAATAATAGTGCAGGGGGGGATTTTGCTGGAAATTAATAAAAGTGCAGGTGGTATTTCCGATAAAACAAATTAAATTGCACATATAAATACTGATGGGTTAAATGGCAGTAGATGTAAGAAAACCATGAAATAGTAGTCATTATGTGAACAAGTCGACTATATAATCAAGAGTTGTGCTTACGTGTACCTACATGTATGACCACTAACAAAAAGATGATTTGACCATATTTTTGACAAAAAGTGATGTGACAGTGTCTAAGTGCACATATTTCTGCTGATGTGAAAAATGTTAATGATCCGTACACAGAACGACATGTGTTTGAAGGCTTTGTTGGATATGGCACAAGTCGATATCGTCATGAAAGCATGAGAGGAACATGTGTGTCATACAGATTTTTAATTATGGCACGGTCCGACTCCAGTTTTCTATATTTTATTAGGAACAGGTGTGTAATAAAAATAATTGTCATATATATAGGGTGGTCATGGCAAGTTAAAAATGTATTGTCCTCTTTCAGAAAATGACGTTGACGGTCCAACGTTGCTTCACGTGGCTGTGACAGATAGGATGATCGAACGGCTCTCAAAAACCATGAAGATGGAGCTTAAGCTGAGACGTGAGCTCGAGACATTGACTCGGCCTCAAATATCAAGTCCCAGTCCCAAGTCAAAACCTGTACCAGAAGTGACACAGATACTGGTACATGAGGATGCACCATCTTCTTCAGCGTCTTCATCTTCCACACAAGACACCACTACTAGCTCAACACCTTCCATGCATGTACCACATTCAGCCTCACAGGAAGTAGTAGGCCCATCTTTAAAAAAGAAGTGAGTTTATCTGATAACTAGAGGATATTTATTTGACCTGTTAATTTCGACGTGACGTGATGTATCCATAACAAGAAGGCAAATTATAGGCCTGAAATATTTGTAAATACTTATTTTCTCAAAGCAGCAAAAAACCTTTTCTGAATATACTTTCTTTATTTTGTATTATCTTAAATCAAGAAGCATGTACATGTATATCTCTATTAACTGATAATACTACATTTAAAAACAAAAAAAGTTTCCCTACCTACATGTACCTACCTGGATTTATTCAGCCAACAAATTGGAAAGCGATATGGTTTTTTTTGTTGGCCGTAGAAACTTTTTGTGTACAAAGTTTACTTATTGACAAAATATTTAGAGGCTTGAGAGAGTTGTGACACAAAAGATATAACAATGAAATATTAATAATATTGTCTTTTTGACTCACAATTAAATCAATATGTACTCATTTATGTTTTAGGCCAAAGGCTGCCCGCAGAAAACTTGCAGGGATGTGGTCCAGAGGTTACCAGGTTCCAACACTGCCGCCCAAAATACTCGATGCTCTGAATGCCAAAGATGACATCTTCTTTTCCCAAAAACGAGTTGGGATTCGAACTCGGCTGATAGAAGTGTTAACTGGTGATATGCAGCTGATAACAATGTAAGTTTACACATGTTTTTCTCTTTACGACTTAGATCTCATAAGACTCAAATAGAATTTAGTAAGTTGTATGAGATAATTTTTCACATAATCAAAATTTCCAAATAGACAATACTTAAAGCGATAGTATCGTTCTTTTTGCAAGTTATAACTTTTGGCAAAATTTATAAATGACTTTGGCAAATCGAATGTCAGTGTTGAAAATGTGAAATGCATCATAATGTATACATACTAATAAGGCTCAAGTTCCTCTGGCGTTCCCCGGATAAAATCGGCCTAAATGGCCGTGGGCGCATGTAATTGGGGTGTGGGTGCAAAATATAGTTTAAGGGGCTTCTACTAGACAGATAAGAAGTAAAGTCTCACACAAAAATTAAAATCTAAATTTTATGAAAATAACGATACTATCGCTTTAGCTTATACCTGCATTAGCGTACAATTTTTATCCTAGAGTGGGATGCGAAGGATTATTTTCACGACGAGCTAGCGGAGTGAAAATAATACTGGCATCCCACGAGATGATAAAAATCGTATCCTACTCCAGGCAGTTAAGTATTGTGTTTATTTAATGTTCTTTGTTAACACTCAAATTGTCTGGTTTTGGGGTATGCTGGGATAAGTTTGAAAAAAATCTGGGAAGCAGTGTCTTGCCATGTCAAGCGACGTCAATGATCATTAATGACGTCATCCAGTGAAATACCATTTTTCTCAGCGATTTTCCTCATTCTCGGTAGCTGGGAGTGAAGAACGATTATTATTTGACTGCAAAAAATAGCTGAAAATTAATTAAACGCCAATTATTCATAGAAAACAACAAACATAAACTGCAGCGATCGCTAGTCATTTAAAGAGAGGTGTGAAGTCATCGCATATGATGTGCTGATATTACTTACCAATAATTAGGAAACTAGTTTTATGGGATTACTGCTAATTATGTGATAAATACTGTATTTGTTTGATTTCTTCCATCTATTCAGTAAAATAGGAATGTTTTAATTTTATTTTCAGGTACCCATCTACAGAGGACATAAGAAATGTGGTGTCTAGACTGTGTCAGTTACATCCTTGCCTGACGGATATAAATTCCGACAACAATGTGAGTTGGTCTTCTTGGCCTGAATACATATAAATGACAATTTTTTTCATATAAATTATGTTACCCCGTATTTATATCAATGATACATGCAGGTCAATTTTTATTTGGGCTGCACTGATAGCTACACTAATAAAGTGGGTGTGTGGAAGGTTACTCTTTGAAATGTAGAAATATGTCATGCCCGCAGCATGCACATTGATAAATTATTGCAAACGAGCTGCTGGAATTATACTAGTAGCCTACATGTAATGGTTAATTTTGTTCATGGCTTATCATAATCATGTACTTGTGAATTTAATTAACTGTTTTTGTGATCAGCAGGACTACCGCGATATAATGGTAGTTTAATGGCATATTTTTAAATTTAATTTTCAGTCAGCATTAGTTTCCAGTATAAGGGAGAAATTCAAACGAATAAGATCAAAAAGGCCCCGTGAATCTCTTACGAGTGATGAACAGTTGGATAAAGTCAGGGAGAAATTTACAAGAGTCGGCGGAGGGTATAAAAAACCAGATGACCAGGAGATGGTCAAAAAGAACTATCAAAGTAATGTGAGTACCATTATACTTCAAATAGTAAATTATAGTATTAGTTAGAAGGTTATGCTTTGGAAAAATAGTTGTGTCCGTTGTACGAATGCCAATATTTGTACATGCATATTATGTCTCATGATTTCTCGCAACTGTGGGGCCAAAAAAGCCAACACTCACGATTTCCATATTCCTGACATTCGTACGGTCATTTTTATATAAAACATACCTATACCGAATATATCGGAAAGTCAAATATCACGATTCCAATAGACTGGTATGACTCTATTCACTTAATGGACTATGGCCTTAATCACTGTATTAATAATGTGTATTTATTAATGATATTTAAAATAATGTTGGTTCAATTACAGCGACGACATATTACATTACCGATTATAATCTTATTGACCTACCCCCACCCGAACTCTACTAGTACATGTATATGAATGTCACATGAATCTTCTTCAAATGTAGATGATATACCTAAACATCTCATCACTTTTATTTCATTAAGGCGGCTAATACAACTCTGGTGACTGAAGATGAGTTCAGTCTCAAGAAACACGATGATACAATGGATACTGAGGTTAAAAGATTAAGGCCATCCATCATCATCCTCAAGGATAAGATGGCTCGGACCAGGCCGACCCGTAATGAGTACATCAGCAACCATAAGACATCTGAAATCATTGAAAAATACCCGGCATTGAAGTTTCCAGAGATAGTAAGTTTTCCTGATCAGAATTATACAGAATAAATATTTTTTGGTTGCCATTTTGGCAACACATTAATGTGTTTACAATAGGTATATAACTTGGTAAAATCTTATTTTTGAAAAATAATCCAGCTGTTGTAATCCTACTATTGTACACTTTCATTGAAATTCACATGATATTAGTATGAAATTAGGCACAACTCTAGATGCACGCATATTTTCCTCTTTATTAAGGGAGATAATCCTACAGGCAGGAAATATGATAACTTATACCCATAGTCCCATACCTTACATTTTGTTTAGGAGGGGAGGCTTTGCTTATACTGTGAGATTTGTTTCATTGCCATTAATTCAATTATAGTAAGAGCTATATCAAAACAAATGTTTTGGTTCACAGGCAATTTTTTTTCTCAAAAACAATGAGGGAGGGAGGGTTATATTTATATATACGGAAAGAAGCTTTGGTAAGAAATTTAAACATTGGCTTAAAACTATCATTTTAAATTAACTCACAACTTATTCTCTTTTATAGCTCTTACAGGAAATGCGTGTTCAGAGGGCTTGCGATGTGGATGATAACGTGAGAAAGTCAATGGATGTCGTTACGTCGAGAATTTTGATGAAGGCGAAATGTGAAAAAAGTCGAAAGGTGAAGGACATACTCAATTCCTTATCTGGTGCGAAGAATTCTGTCATAGAATTGGACCTTCAAGAAGGTACGGATATATCCTCATCTTTGTCACAATTGAATAGCCTGCCTTCCCAAACCTTGTCAATCTTTAAAATTTCTCCATATGAACCTCCTCATATCAAGTTAAGCAGATGAACTATGACCCTCCTGTCTGCTCCTGTGTCCAATTTGACTAGTCTGAACATGTCACATCACAATTTGTTCTCTACATTTCTCTGCCAACCAGATAACACATTTTCTAAATTGCTCTGTTGGTCAGTGTCTGTATAATAGGAGTTAAGAGGAATATGTGGTTCTTCACCTTTTTTCGCACATTTTCATGTGAAACTTTGTGGTAATAATATATTATTATAAACACTTAATATATGTTTCAGGAATTGACAATATTGGCGCATTCTTGCTCATACCACATCTGTTGGCCGAGGAAACAAACTGGCTGTACATCACTCAGACTCAGGTGAATATTATTATCTAAATAGATTGTCCATTTGGTCAGACTTTCAGGAGTGCCAAGGAGGGTGAGGGCTCCTTAAATCACCAGGACCCTGTTTCATGAAAGCAACTTATGACATGGTTGGGACTTAAGATGGTCATAAGTTCAAACTTCAGTCATAAGTGCGTTTCACGAACAAGGTCTTAACTTTAGATGGTCTTAACTTAGGTCTTAACTTTAAGACTGATGTGAGGTGTCTTAAGATAATCTTAAAGTTAAGACCCACGTGATAAGTGGCATATCGATTACAAATATGGCGGCCAATGTTATTTTGCATAGAGATAGAGAAAAATGGTGACGTTTACTAGGCGACATGAACAAAATAAAGAGTGTTTTCTTGTTTCTTCTTGATATGGTAATAAATATAAAGAGCGTCCATGTCACTTATGCGCGGAAATACCGATACCTATACATGCATATATCATATACATGTATATGTGTTATAATGTGTATGTGTCTCAGAATAAACTCATTGAAATAAATATAGATACTAAGATACATGCGCTGATTCGCCCACCCCACCCCAGCCGCTATCCAGCATCCCTGTCACACAATGTCAACTCGGACTCGGCTCTTTCTCGATAACCTCTCAATGCCGTACATACAGATTGCACAAGCCCACATTGTTTTGTTCCGGACTGTAGAAAATTGTCGATAACCAGTCTAAATGAGCGGGAACTTAACTTACTACTTAAAGGGGTACTGTACGCCATTTTCAATAAATTCCCGGTGATAACAACGATCTAGTATCGATACTATATAGAAATATAAGTAATTTGAGTCGAAGATGTATTCTGTAAACGCTCAGGTTAATAGGCTATCTTAAAATTTAATAATTTAAAAGTTAATAATTTAATATAAATTGATTTTATGGCTCCAGCCATAAAATGGCGTCTCTTAAAATTGGAATTTCCGTGTACAAAACGTAATCAAATTATAATTGAGGGATACTGGATTAATAAAACAATTGCACACACGATCGTTTGAAACATTATGCTTATACGGGGAGAAAACCCAAGCCACTCATTGACTAGTGACCATACACTAACTTAAATGAGTATATGGGACTACTAAGCATATAATATAATGTTTATTTGATTCATTTGGTTGAAAACTGTACAAAAATTACTCGACAACGACAATTTGTATTTTTGCATTCCGGTAAATTTGCCATCCGTAACAATACTTCGTACTCAACAGACTTTCAAAAAATGGAAAAGTTGTTACCTTATTCTCCGACTCGGGGATTATAGAAACCAACAACAACATCTTGGGTACAGTACCCCTTTAAGTAGGACTTAATCTTGTTTTGTGAAACGCGTTCTTGAAACGGAAAAGTTACATCATAAGATTCACCTTAGATCTTAGATTAATTAAGTCCATCTTAAGATAATCTTATGACCTTGCTTCATGAAACAGGGCCCCGGCATGTAGGTCTCCGTGCCAATTTGCGGAAATTAAATGGATAAAAATGGATGTTTAACATAAAGGATCTACAACAAGTCATGGTTGAGAAACACATTTTTTTAAACAAGTTCGATAAATTTGATTTAAAGGAAGAATTTGTGTCGTTTTCACCATTTTCGTACTGCAAACTGGTGCATTCTTAGTCAATAGTCAGACAGTGCTTCTTTACCAGATATTGTCAGAACAGAGGTAAATTTAAACAAATTTTATTAACTCATATTCAATCTCATTTACAGGTTCCACTTGGACCAACACCGGTACTGGTGTTAAAAGGGTGTGTTGGTGGGAACCTCTTCTCATGTGACAAGATAGCCATTGTGATGGACGAAATGGAGATCTGTGAGTTTAAAGCCGACATGACGCTGGCAATATCTCTGCTGATGTCGACCTACTTCGTGTTTGGGATACAATATGCACGGAAGGTCAAGAATACAATGATATTTCTGGAAAAGCATGTCATGAAACTAGATGGCGTTAGTGAACTAACCAACGGAGTCACTAGATTTCACAACAGGATAATGAAATAGGGTTATCAATTAAAAGGATATACTGTTGATACATGGATTCGTAAAGTCAGACTCGACCATTTTAAGGTCAAAGGTGCCGTTAATTTCGAGGGCTGTAGTGGAAATCTTATGGATTGATATATATTAGTTTGCAGAAAAAAATTCTTATTTCATTCCATAATAACGATTTAAATTTTGTTTACAAAATTACCTTTGACCTTAAAATGGACGATTCTGACTTTACGAATCCATGTAATGATTTTCATGTGTAAATCCATGTAGTGACTCTGTTGGTACATGTAAATTTGATTGATCAGTGTGTGTATATATACACTTGTGTCTTGTGTACATGTTCGCTTGGATCATTACTATAATTGTAACCTGTGAAAAAATATATAATGATTTACATTTTTATACGCCCTTTTTTGAAAAATTCGTATTATGTAATCAGTCTGTCCGTCCATCCATCTGTATGTCCGTCCATGTGTCTGTCTGTCGAGCCGTCCGTCCGTTAACATGTTTAGTTTCCGATCGATAACTCCAGTTTGGATTATTTGATCTGAACCAAAGTTGCTATGTGTATTTCCCAGCTAAAGCTACAGGCCAAGTTCAAATATATGGGTTCCGTCCAATTATTTTTACATGAGTTACGGCCCTTTTTCGACTTAGAATTTTACCGTCTGTTAACATTTTTGGTTTCCGACTGATAACTCCAGTTTGGATTATTTGATCTGAATAAAAGTTGGTGTGTGTATTTCCCAGCTAAAAGATACAGGCCAAGTTCGAATATGGGTTCCATCCAGTTATTTTTACATGAGTTACGGCCCTTTTTCGACTTAGAATTTGACCATGGTGGAGAGCCACAATATTGAGTATCCCCATTTTAAAATGTTCATAATTCCAGCTTCTGTTGACAGATTTTAAAAATTGTGTCAGTGCCAGTTCATATGGCCGCAATGTTTGCGGAGCGATCAAAATCCCCTGCAATGATATTTTCCTTTAAGGGACTGAAAATTATATTGGTGATTAAAATCAGTTTCAAATGTTTCGCTGGGCCAACTTTTTTGTGTTCTGTTGTTCACATTGTATGAAAATCAATTGTTTGCTCTGTTTAAAACAGATTACTCACTTCTCCTGTTTTCTTGGTAACGAAACACAAGTGTTTGCATCTTTATTTGAAAATCTTTTAACTTAAGCAGCATAAAGCATAAATGATAAAGATACTTTCCCCAACAGTGACAATTTCAGTTCATTTTCTGAATTTAACATATTGTGAGATAGACGTCAAAACACTACCTTTTCTCACAAAATGTTAATTAAATTTCAGATGAGTCTTTCAATGGTTTGTAATGTTCAAGGAATTGTAGAAAGTACAGTGTTTTGTTTGTTTGTGTAACTTCCATGTTATCACATTAATTGTTGAATTTAATAAATGATTTAACTAGTTTCTTCTTTCTCTCATTTATATAGCAACATGGTTATGAATTGTCCAGATCTAAATACATGTATAATGCAGAGCTGATAGCTATCTGCCTCGAGTGGAATGTTGTACATGAATAAAAATGCTGTATCAGTTGGATGCTAACAGTATTTTGAGTGCATAACTCTATTAGATCACATTCTGTGTGGTACACTACTGTTTTCCTAGCCACTATCCGAGGAAATAGCCCAGGGATGATTTGGCACCAGCCCTTCTAATAACTCTCTATATCTACTCTCGAGTCACAATACGTATTCATGTTCGTGATCCCATCGATGGCAACAGTCACACTCTGGTGAATCTTGTCGCCAGTAGAATCTCAGGCTGGATTATTGGATGCGACTCATGTAGGTTTCAAAAGTTATTAGTAGGTCTGGTGCAATATCATAACCTGGGCTAATTATGGGGGGAGCAACTATGAACCTGTAAATATGAAGTACCAAAATTAGGTTGGTAGTCTGGAGTACCAACTATATTTTGGTATTCTGGAGTGCCAAAAGCAGGTTGGTAGTCGGTGGAGTACCAAATATATTTTGGTATTCTGGAGTACCAAAAATGTTTTTGGTACTCTGGAGTACCAAATTTTGGGTACTCCATTAGGGTCTATGGAGTACCTAATTTGGCACTCCAGAGTACCAAATACGAAGTACCAAAAGTGTTGTGGTACTCCGGAGTACCATTCAGGTTTGGTACTCTGGAGTACCAAAACCTAATTTGGTACTCCGGAGTACCACAATTGTGGTACTCCGTGTGGGACAGCCGGAGTACCAAATTTGGCACTCCAGAGTACCTGGAGTTTTTAGAGTGTATGTCGAGACCCTATAAAAGCTCAACTGGGCGGTATTTAGAGCAAACTCCAAATTAAAGGATATTTTGGACACAATACTGATTGGTTATTACTTTTGGACAACTAATATATATATGTCTTTGCGAATATCCCGATAACTTGCCATCAGAAAGCTTTCGGAGCGAATATTGCAGACCTAAGCATCGACGGATGACCAAAGTAAATTTTCGCTAAATTTTGGCTATTTTCCAATTATGTACATCAATACAAGGGTGTTTACATGTTGTAACACCAAAAGTGACCATTTAAAAAAATATATACTGAAGGGTATTTCTAAGTACATCTTTTAAAACGAGTGTTGAGACGATATCTATCGAATAACGTGGAACCGCCCAGCTGGGCACTTTCGATAAATATTGTCTTCGCAGATTTTTGCATATTTCTACACTTTTACACCAATTCGTAACCGCCCAGCCAGGTTCGTACCCGCCCAGTCATCTTCGTAACCGCCCAGCCAGGAGGTTCAGTGGGAAAATAGTGTAAATACTGGTTCTAAATTACTGTGGCGGATATGCTCCTCGAATTTTCATTCCACACGAGCAAAGTCCGATTCCGTTGTGAGTTTTTCCGATTGTCGACCGAGCAATTTTTAAATTTACCGGCAGAAAAACTTCTAAAGACCGATATAAGGTAAATTTGATAACATATTACGGTAACTTTTACCTCTAGCTTCAACCGATACATGTTCCCCAATCACTGTGTTGCCCAAAAATCCAGAAAAATGTTGTAATCGATGATTTATGTTTTCGCTCCGATTCCCGCCCTGTATGTTCCGTTGTCGCCCGAGTATGTTCTATTGTCGCCCGAGCAATACTCGTCAGATTTCGACTAGAAACGTCCAGTTTTCTGGCGATAAACGTCTCCATGGAGCGGCCATTAGCTTTTGTCTTCAACATTATGACGAAAGTGTTAAAGGGGCATACAATGAGACTATTTATGCGGTACATTCTCATAAAATTATCAATGTTATCGATCAATGTCTTCATTTTTCCGATATAAACAGTATTCGTGGTTGGAAATTTTCCTACGTCAATATAATAACCAGTCGCACATTTTACTTTGAAATTGCCCTGAGCGACAGCTATATACCAGTAGGCCTATGGTAATCGAGAGCAGGGGAAACACGAAAACCATAGTCAGAAATGGTAACGCCAACAAGATCATATTATTAGCCATAAATATAAATTATAATATAAAATATATTGGTTATATGAATGCAATTTTCTTAATGTCTCCTCTAATTTTTTTCGGTTGTTAACAAGAAAAAAAGTGGCCGCAGAGACTCCAGACAAGATGGCGTCCATCGTGGCAGCCATTTTTTTTATATGCACAAGGTCTCTTTGATCGCCGTTATAGTAAAGATGATATCACACGCGGTCTTGTTTTCCACTCGATTCGTTATGCTAATATACAACCCTTACAAATTAGCCAAAATCCGACACCAGAATCCAATATGCCGCCCAAGATGGCCGCCGAAATGTGAAAATATGCTATTTTTCTGGCATGATACCACCTTTCGTTTGTCTTTGTAGGAAAATATTGGCATCTTGGCGTGATGTTATACATATATATATATATATAAAAGAGTCATTGGCGAACACATGGGAATCACAATATACATTCATTGTGGGATATTTTTGTCCGATATCACGTTTTCCCAAATGCCGGTATAATAGGTCAAAGCCGAATACACACTAATAACGCGATGTAATGTTTCGAATCAATGACTGTTATTGCTATCATAACAACACCCATGCATATATATGTGCAGGAAGTACTCGAGCGGGGTTAATACAGGTCCTCGTCCGTATCTTATTCCCAATTCCGCATGACGCGCTGCACGAGCCAGTTGCCCACGACGACCAATATCCATCAACTGTTGGAACGATGTGACACTATTAATAGCTTCCATAACATGTCAGATATGCGCACGCTTTGTGTTATTAATTATATTATTTCATATATTCTTAAACTTGTTTGATAGCGTATGATAACAAGAAAGTGTTCTGGGGTGTGTCTCCTTCTTACGGACACTAAACTATAATTATGTCTGTTCATATCAACCGTATTCATGTTTTTGAAAGGCTCGACTGAACACTCAAAGTTCGTGCCGCGTTTTTCATTTGTCTAATTTTCGAAAGAGCGTGTATAGCTAATGTGAACACAAATTATCATGAATCAGGCTGATCAACATGGCTAATTTGATTGGAAATAAATAAAAAGTGTTACCCGATTACAACCCTATTAACATATTTCTGCTTCATAACAATGCTAATTATATGGCATTTGTCACGAGAACATTAAATGTGATCAGGGCATTTGTTTACAAATTACATCGGCCATCGGGCTGGAGTCTCAGTCTGGAGTTAATAATTTTACCGGAGATCGCTATCCAATCGCTTCGGATTCGACTCTGTGTGTGTTGATAATTATACTTCCATGGTGTAACCAAGGAAGTATATTGTTTTTCTACTGAGGTCGTTTTCCGTTTATTTCGAAATACTCAGAAACTGATTGCAGTAGGAACGCGAAATCTCTAGTGAATGTAGGCATCGAAGGTTTACTAGATATAATGGTATCCGGATTTCCGCTCAATGTTTCTTGGCGGAGTTATGGCCCTTTTGCGATTATTTTTCATTGTTATTATTATTATTATACTTGACACTTTTGTAATCACTATTACTCGAAAAGTATAAGAAGTAGGACACTAAAACTTGGTAAGTAGGTTGGGGTACATGAGTTCTATGCCTATGGCCCATAACGATTTTGTCCGCGCTTTCATCGATGAGTTATCTCCCTTTATTTGAAAAAATGTCATTTTATTATCTCGGAAATTATAAGAAGCAGAACATCGAAAATTAGACCGTATGCACATCTCGATATGCACTACTGCCCACGGGCATAAAAACTTGTGTCCGCGCTTTCCCTGAAGAGTTACCGCCCATAGTTGGCAAACCTCTATTGTATTGTACTCTGTTGTCCTCCCGTATCATTCCAGATAACTGTATTTGGTTTTTGTAGTCGTGTTGACCGTTGTCAGCTTAGTCCGAAGAAGAAAATTTGACAGGGTTGGACATATATTTTTACACTGGGGTGGGGGCAAAATTTTCGCAATTTTTTTTATTATTAGACATTCATCTATTTAAGTATGTAGATTCCCTGAACGAAAACAAACCCATACCGGAAAGGATTTTTGTAATCCGAGAAGAAATGCAAGAGTTACGGGCCCTCAAAGTTTGCAATTTGGTCCCATGTGCTTGTGCGCACATCTCCTCCGAAGATGTAGAACTTTGGATGTCATCTGATACGCCAATGCGTGCGGTCTGAAGAGAGCACGCGATGGGCCAACTTTTGCCAGTGTCGGTTCAGTGTTGTGGGTCAGGGGAGGGGTGGTCCGGGGTACCAAAATTTATTTCGTCTCCGAATCATATGAAACTTGATATATAAACGTTGATCATAAAACTGAAAACAGATTGTAAATCCGTTAAAAAATGGCGGAGATTTGGGCCCTCAAACTTTGAATGTGGGCCCATATTCATTCCAATAAACAAAATGTTATTCGTCTCTGAATCAGACAAAATTTATAACAAATAATCAATGTAACTAGCTGATCACAATACTCAAAACAATTTCAAAATCAATTGGAAAATAACGGAGTTACGGGCTCTCAAAAATCGCATTTTGGGCCGGGTTTGACTATTTCCCAATCTCGTCACCCAATTTCGAGGCAGGGGTGGGGTCACTTCCAAACACTTGAGATCAACCCACACATGTTAAGGGAAAGATATAATCATCCTACTTTATATTTTCCGTCCCTTAAATGCGATTTTCAGTAATATATATCACCCGTTACAACGTTATACACTACCAGCGTTAAACCGTCAAATCTAAATCTTTAAAAAGCGTACTAATCTTGCGTTTAGATACTACTTATCACATCCACTCGTCGAAAAGTTTTTATCTCAATATCTGATTTTCGGAGTAATTTTCCCCATTTGATCTTCGGTGGAATTTGTCAAATCTGAACCCAACCGACAAAAACACTCCCTTGAGCAGGTTGCGTTTATAGTAGAGCGGTCAAATTTTGTAGGCGTGCCTACATTATACCGGCTTACATGCTCCTGCGTGAAAGTCGCTCCTACATTAGCCCGTTTGGATTTGGGACGCAAATTCAAACGGACTTGTCAAGAAGCAAGGCAAATGCATGAACATGCTCACCGATATACTATATAGGTATGCCCGCTCTACTATAAAAGTAACCTATTGTCACGATTTGACCTGTCCAAAACACTCCCCGGACAAAAGTTTCCCTAGGTATCAAATTTCGTCGAAATCCGTTCGCTTTACTCGATATTACCTTGAACTGACCATTTCGAAGGCCAATGTCAGGTCGGGGTCACGATTTGACCCACCCAAAAGACTCCCCGGACAAAAGTACTCCTAGGCACCAAATTTGGTTGAAATCCGTCTGTTTTACCAGATTTGACCTTGGATTGACATTTTTGAAGGTCAACGTCATGTCGCGGTCACGATTTGACCCGTCCAAAACACTCCCTGGACAAAAGTACCCATATTTATCAAATTTAGTCAAAATCCGTCCAGCAGTTTTCCCGGTCATAGCTAACAGACAACCAAACAGACAGAAGTCCCAAAATATATATTAAATTTAGAAATGTTAATGCAAGTGCACCATCAGATCATAAGACACCAATACGTTGTCGCATGAAGAGGAACACACATATACGCATAGCACTCACATGGGATGGGATGGTATACCATGGAAGTATATCTGATTCCATGGAATCTGACCTCTAGTTATTGAGTTGTTATTGAGTCATTTTAAACGTAAATCGTATCCAAACAAGTAATTTTTTTTATCATGGATAGTTCATTACTGAAAATAGAAGTTGAGGTGTAAATATTTATTTTCTGAAAGTTTGCTTGGTGAAGTTGCTCGTTGACAATTTCGGCCAATTTATTTATTATCAACCAAATTCGGAGATCGTCCAACGGAAAATCCTGCTTTGGCAATTAATTTTCTGAGATGGATTAATAGTAGTTAGTTGAAAATAAAATGTTATCGTTGTAATTATAAGCCATCAACGTCGTTTTTCGGTTGATCTATGAGCCTATAGACCGACCAGTAGACGATTAACATACTTGGTATAATCCACTTCGCGGAATTATACTGTATGTTATTCGTCTACTGATCGGTCTATAGGCTCATAGATCAACCGAAAAACGACGTTGGTGGCATATATGTGTTGTATTCGACATTAATTTTCGAAACTTTTAAGACCGCATATTGTATATTATCTTGGGAAATGTTTGAGAAATTGCCCTTATATTGGTTGAAAATATTTCAAATGATAAAATATAATTGTTATTAAGGCATACAATTGTAAATTTCAACAGTATACTAACAATGAGGTTGTTACATTATCATATATGACGAATTGCGATCGACAAACTCACTTTATAAGATTTAACCGAAGATTTATTGAATCCTTACAACAAAGTAACATTTTCGTGATTTTTAGGGTGAGCGGTAACATTAACCAAATTTTCTGAAACGTTGTTACATATTAGCACATAAGGTGTTGTCATTGTTTTCAGTATATATGTCGAAAATATATAAGACCAAACATCGTGAACTATCGCAAATATCCTATGAGGAACTGACCATTTATTGGACCAAAATATTTGAAATGACGAGGATTTTCTTACAAAATTGCATATGTTTAGTCGAAAAAGTTTTAAATTTCAACGTTAGTCATTGTGTATGTAACTGCCATTATAATATTTAGAAATGTGATCGAATAGTGTCCTTTATAGGTTCTCATCCATGTTCTATCAGATATGTATCACACAAAACATTTCATGATTTTTGGGGTGAGGGGTAACATAATCCAAAATTTCTAAAATATGGACACGAATTTATCCAAAATGTTATATGTTTTGTTTGAAGTATATATTTCCAAAATTTATCAGGTCTTAAACTTTGATCCACACTGAAACAGTTTTGAGAAATTGTTCGTTTATTATTCCGAAATAATTGAAAAGAGAATGATGTTATGACAAAATTTCATGTTTTTCGTCCAAAAAGGGATAAATTTCAAATTTGGTCAGCCTGTGTTGCTACTAATCTTCAACATATGACAATTCCTGGTGGAATGACTCATTTATTAAGCATGTGCCTTGAATTTTATACCAGTTGGAATGTTCATTGTGAAGTAATTATTGAATTTGGCGACCATCTTGGATTTACACTGGAAACAAGGCTTAATATTGATCAGAAATCTGTTTCTAGTTCACTTTCTGAAAGGGCACACATAACTTGACATAATATTAAAAAATGGCACTTTTGGCCACTCCGTTCCAACAAAAACACTAAGTCACTACACTATGCCGCAAGGAAAAATTCGAACCCCCGGTTCTCGTTTTACCATCGCTTCACAACAAACTCTATCATGTTCACAACACACACACACTTGTGTCGTTCTATCTATGTATTCCATATTTAAAAGTATTGTGTCGACAGTTGGTGTGAGCATATTTATTCACCTAAATAATGCACATGAATTAACAAAATAATTGTATAATATAACATAATGACAATTATATTAGAGAATGGGATTTGTCAGAAAGCATGACGCTTATACCAGCCAAGTCCCCATCTTTAGCACTCACTGGTGGTCTCTTTATTGATTATTAACAAGAGCACACCGTCGGGGTGTGGCGTAATACGCCCGTTTTGGAGTAGAGTGGGGCAAGGTTTAATTCATTTGTTTGAAACCTTTGACTTAAGACGAAATAATAACACAAATAAAACACAATAATCTGGAAACCGCATATCAGGTAAAAATCTAAGTCGAAAAAGGGGCATAACTCAGTCAAAATCATGCGAATGAAACTAATATTCGAACTTGATCTGTATTTTGGGGTGGTAAACTAATATACCACATTTGGTTCAGTTCACTATATTCAATCTAAAGTTATCATCCGGAAACCGCAAATTAGGTAAAATCTAAGTTGAACGAGGGGCATAACTCAGTCAAAATCATGCGGACGAAACCCATATTCGAACTTGATCTGTATTTTGGTGTGGTAAACTAACATACCAAATTTGGTTCAGTTCACTCAATGCAATCTAAAGTTATCATCAGGAAACCAAAATCGGACGCACGGGAGACGGACGGCTCGACGGACGGACAACCAATTTACATAATACGACCGTTTTTTTCAAACGGGCATATAATAATGTTCTTTTCCAAATTAGGGTTTGCTTTCATGTTCAATGTGTTTATCTTATTAGCTTTGTCAGCCATCTGGGGCATAGTCCGCCAAACAGTAACCTATAATAATGAGACACTGTTGTGCAGTCCATGCATCAGATCATATTCAGGTGACTTGAATTGTTACCTGTATGTGACCTGACCCTCGACCCCACCCCATCAGTTTCCATACACATCAAATAATAACACTAAAGGCCACAATCAATCGCCCACTCTTATAGAATCGTTCTGAAAAAGACCACTGTTCTGCAACCAACTTTGCTATTATGACGTGACTGACGGCCAATTTGGTAGCCATCATGGCAGCCATTTTAAAATATTTCGAGCGCTTTGTGCGTTAGTATGATGTTTTATTGCACACGCAATGGACCATTTGTGCGAAATACAGCAAAATACAGAAGGTTTAAAAACGTTCCATTTTTTATTGTTCTTGAATAATACAAACTGATTACGTCAACAATGTCATTGGCGACGTCAACAGTAACAGACAATTTCTTCACTAAATTATTAGGTCTACACTAAGCACACGATTCTTCAATTAAATAAACAATATACACCTAAATTTTATTTTAGTACAAGTTACAATCTTTAGAGTGTGCAGTAAACATAGACACAGTTTTGTGAACATGTTAACGATATCGCACTCGTTTGTCATGCCGTGAGGAAAAACTCGAACATCCGGTTCTCGGTTTACCATCGCTTCACAACAAACTCGTGCAATAACGTTATCATGTTCACACACTTGTGTCGTTCTATCTATGTATTCCATATTTAAAAGTATTGTGCCGAAAGTTGGTGTAAACATATTTATTTAATAATGCACATGAATTAACAAAATAATTGTATAATATAACATAGAGACAATTATATCAGAGAATGGGATTTGTCAGAAAGCATGACGTTTATATCAGCCATGTCCCCATCTTTATCATTCACTGGTGGTGTCTTTGTTCAGTTTGTTGATTATTCATAATGTTATTTTCCCAGTTAGGGTTTGCTTTCATGTTCAATGTGTTCATTCAGGTCACCTGCATATGATCTGATGCATGGACTGCCCAACAGTGTCTCATAATTATAGGTTACTGTTTGGCGGACTATGCCCCAGATGGCTGACAAAGCTATTAAGATAAACACATTGAACATGAAAGCAAACCCAAACTGGGAAAATAACATTATGAATAATCAATAAAGACACCGGGTAGGGTTCTCTATTCCGAAGGTTAATTATTCCGAAGGTTCTCTATTCCGAATGTTCATTATTCCGACGGTTTGCTATTCCGAAGGTTCATTATTCCGAAGCTTCATTATCCCGAAGGTTCGCTATTCCGAAGGTTCGCTATTCCGAAGGTTCGCTATTCCAAAGGTTTCTACACTGAGTATTTAACCACAAATGAAACAAAATTTGCACACCCTCCCCCACAAAAACAACACGAGGAATGAAAAATACTATTACGCTATACTATTACCACATTCCAATTCCCAAATTGTCCCAGATGTCGGTTATTAATAGCAAAAAGCCAGTATCAGTTTATCGTTTATTATGGAAAGTTGAAAACAAGATGAATGCATGACTGAAATGAGCTACACGTAAGAGATACTAGTACAGTCTGTCAGAATTGGCAATCTGTATATGAAAGAAACATCAACATTAAAGGCCCACTTAATTTTCGAACCCACATATCACATCTACAAAATATGTGCCATATTATATATACCATTTGAATTAGGACTCTCTAACATTGTATTATCAACTTATCCGGTGTACTAGTAATAAGCCAATTACTGTGAACATGTTTTTTGGTGAGTTATCGACGTGTTTTTGTGCTTAAGTTTCATCTGTTTTTTTGGCGTAAAGTATTATTTTCAATAGAGGGGGAATAACTCTATATTTTAAAGATAGAGTTATTCCCTTCCATTGAAAATAAACTATAGTTTGAATTCTGTTCCATTCTGGGAGCCATAACGCGGGAAACGGTTTTATGATTTCAGCTATTTTTATTACTTTATGGGCACCTTCTGATACACAGACGTTTCAAATGGTGATGAATTATAATATTTTAATCATATATTTTTTGGCATAGGTTGTTAGGCCTATTAAAACCGTAGCCCCACTGTTATAATCCAACTTTAGCTGGCGTATTCTTACGGTGGCTGGATGAGGACATGGGAAATTTTATTTTTATCTCGTTTAAACGAGATAACTTATCTTGTTTAAACGAGATAGCAGGTGGGAAATTTTATTTTTATCTCGTTTAAACGAGATAACTTATCTTGTTTAAACGAGATAGCAGGTGGGAAATTTTTATTTTTATCTCGTTTAAACGAGATAACTTATCTTGTTTAAACGAGATAGCAGGTGGGAAATTTTATTTTTATCTCGTTTAAACGAGATAACTTATCTTGTTTAAACGAGATAGCAGGTGGGATATTTTATTTTTATCTCGTTTAAACGAGATAACTTATCTTGTTTAAACGAGATAGCAGGTGGGAAATTTTATTTTTATCTCGTTTAAACGAGATAACTTATCTTGTTTAAACGAGATAGCAGGTGGGAAATTTTATTTTTATCTCGTTTAAACGAGATAACTTATCTTGTTTAAACGAGATAGCAGGTGGGAAATTTTATTTTTAACTCGTTTAAATACAACAAAAGTAGTTATAATACAACAGTTACTAGTGGCCAGTAAAGATGGTTGCCTTCGTATATAGGTGGTACCCAATCACCACCCAATCACCACCCCATCCCATCACCCATAGTATATTGTGCGCCGCAGGCGCTCGTATATGGGTAGTTAACCACCCACCACCACATCCCGCCACACATGCTATCTTATGCGCCGCAGGCGCTCGTATATTGGTAGTTACCCACCCTTCACCCATAGTATAGTGTGCGCCGCAGGCGCTCGTATATAGGCATAGTTACCCACCCACCCACCACCCCATCCCATCACCCATAGTATCCAATGCGCCGCAGGCGCTCGTATATAGGTTGTACCCACCCACCAACCCATCACGTCACCCATAGTGATGGGATGGGGTGGTGGGTGGGTAACTACCTATATACGAGCGCCTGCGGCGCATAAGATACTATGGGTGGCGGGATGGGGTCAGAGACGTGGCTAGAGGGTCTCCGTTCGGGGGGTGTCCACCTTGGGAAATTCCAACTGCACCCCCCGCCTTGAATCAGAATAACCAAACACAAGTTTTTCATAATTTCATTTGCACCCCCCCCCATTGCGCCTCAATGCTCAGACCTTATATCTCATATATATTTTGAAGACCTCTGTTTGTTTGTCTGTCTGTCTGTCTGTCTGTATGTCTGTCATTAATACAAATCTACGATTCTCGACCGATCGGGACGAAACTTGGTACGCGTGTGTAGTTTGACCAGGCGGTCGTCCTTGTCGTATTGGCGAGCCCGTGCGGCGCCCGCTTCGCGCATGCGCAGACGAGTTCTCGGAAACGGGTGGAGCTATCGAGTTGAAATTTGCTATGTGAATGTATCTTGCCCCGGATACGGATTTTATCGGGTCGCCGAGTCCGTGCGACGCCAGCTTCGCGCATGCGCAGACGAGATATCGGAAACGGGTGGAGCTATCGACTTGAAATTTGGTACGTGAATGTATCTTGCCCCGGATACGAATTTTATCGGGTCGCCGAGCCCGTGCGACGCCAGCTTCGCGCATGCGCAGACGAGATCTCGGAAACGGGTGGAGCTATCGACTTGAAATTTGGTATATAAATGTATCTTGCCCCGGATACGAATTTTATCGGGTCGCCGAGCCCGTGCGACGCCAGCTTCGCGCATGCGCAGACCAGATATCGGAAACGGGTGGAGCTATCGACTTGAAATTTGGTATTTTAATAGCCCGGACAACGTCGGGCTCATCGGCTAGTCTCATATATATTTTGATGACCTCTGTCTGTCTGTATGTTTGTCTGTCATTAATACAAATCTACGATTCTCGACCGATCGGGACGAAACTTGGTACGTGTGTGTAGTTTGACCAGGCGGTGGTCGTTGTCGTATTGGCGAGCCCGTGCGACGCCCGTGCAGCGCATGCGCAGACGAGATCTCGGAAACGGGTGGAGCTATCGACTTGAAATTTAGTATGTGAATGTATCTTGCCCCGGATACGAATTTTATCGGGTCGCCGAGCCCGTGCGACGCCAACTTCGCGCATGTGCAGACCAGATCTCGGAAACGGGTGGAGCAATCGACTTGAAATTTTGTTTTTTAATATATATCGACTTGAAATGTGGTTTTTGAATAGCCCGGACAACGTCGGGCTCATCGGCTATCTCATATATATTTTGAAGACCTCTGTCTGTTTGTCTGTTGGTTTGTTTGTTCGTTTGTCATTTATACAAATCTACGATTCTCGACCGATCGGGACGAAACTTGGTGCGTGTGTGTAGTTTGACCAGGCGGTGGACGTTGTCGTATTGGCGAGCTCGTGCGGCGCCCGTGCATCGCATGCGCAGACGAGATCTCGGAAACGGGTGGAGCTATCGACCTGAAATTTGCTACGTGAATGTATCTTGCCCCGGATACGAATTTTATCGGGTCGCCGAGCCCGTGCGACGCCAGCTTCGCGCATGCGCAGACGAGATCTCGGAAACGGGTGGAGCTATCGACTTGAAATTTGCTATGTGAATGTATCTTGCCCCGGATACGAATTTTATCGGGTCGCCGAGCCCGTGCGACGCCAGCTTCGCGCATGCGCAGACCAGATCTCGGAAACGGGTGAAGCTATCGACTTGAAATTTGGTTTTTGAATAGCCCGGGCAACGTCGGGCTCATCGGCTAGTCTAGTATACATTTTTGAAAGATCTGTGTGTGTGTGTGTGTGTGTATCTGTGTGTTTGAAATCGATGAACTCAAAAACGGCTAAGCCAATTTCGATGAAATTTGGTATATGGGGGTATTTTCGGGTCAGGAGTAACATAGGCCTATTGATTTTAAGATCCGAGGTCAACTTTTCACGTGCCGAGGTCAAATCTGTTTTTACGCCGTTTTGCGCTAATATATTTCAGTTCGGTGCTCACAAATCGATTCGATATAGCGCGAATAATAAATTGCCAATCATATAATTTACACGGTTAGAATCTGTGTGGCTTCATCTTTCCAACGATATATAATATGTATGTATCCGTTTTAGTTATCTGACTCAATTATTAAGAAGAAGTGGTACGATCTTCTATCAGGGTAAAAACAATGCGTAACTTCTATGACGTCGTTAGAGTTCATAACGTTAGATCACGTTAACTCTTACCCGGCCGATGCATTTGACTGTTTCAGACGTCTTGGCGATATCTCGGGCACCGATGGTAATTTATCTTTACGTTGAAACTTGATAATTAATGAGCGTGTGTATATGAGGCGCGTTTATATAATTCAGTGGAAATCAAATCGGGTTAAACTGGCGGATTTTTACGGACGAAATTTGATGCATAGGGTATCTCGGTATCCGCTGGGCCGATTTCCCGGTATCCGCTGGGCCGATTTCCACCATTTTTGGGGTGTTGGTGTTTGATCCCACCTGACCTTGACCTTCAAAATGGTCAATTCAAGGTCAAATCGGGTAAAACCGGATGGATTTCGACGGGTACTTTTGTCGGGTACTTTTGTTCGGGCACTGGACGGGTCAAATCGTGACCCCACTTGACCTTGGCCTTCAAAATAGACAATTCAAGGTCAAAGCCCGGACGAAGTCGGGTCACCTTCTATCTCATATATATTTTGAAGACCTCTGTCTGTTTGTTTGTATGTTTGTATGTTTGTATGTTTGTCATTTATACAAATCTACGATTCTCGACCGATCGGGACCAAACTTGGTACGTGTGTGTAGTTTGACCAGGCGGTGGACGTTGTCGTATTGGCGAGCCCGTGCGGCGCCCGCTTCGCGCATGCGCAGACGAGATCTCGGAAACGGGTAGAGCTATCGACTTGAAATTTGGTATGTGAATAGCCCGGACAACGTCGGGTACGATCTTCTATCAGGGTAAAAACAATGCGTAACTTCTATGACGTCGTTAGAGGTCATAAAGTTAGATCACGTTAACTCTTACCCGGCCGATGCATTTGACTGTTTCAGACGTCTTGGCGATATCTCGGGCACCGATGGTAATTTATCTTTACGTTGAAACTTGATAATTAATGAGCGTGTGTATATGGGGCGCGTTTATATACTTCAGTGGAAATCAAATCGGGTTAAACTGGCGGATTTTTACGGACGAAATTTGATGCATAGGGTATCTCGGTATCGCCGGTATCCGCTGGGCCGATTTCCATCATTTTTGGGGTGTTGGTGTTTGACCCCACCTGACCTTGACCTTCAACATGGTCAATTCAAGGTCAAATCGGGTAAAACCGGATGGATTTCGACGGGTACTTTTGTCGGGTACTTTTGTTCGGGCACTGTGTTTTGGACGGGTCAAATCGTGACCCCACTTGACCTTGGCCTTCAAAATAGACAATTCAAGGTCAAAGCCCGGACGAAGTCGGGTCACCTTCTAGTCCTATATATTCATAAACCATGGTTCTATATTCCCGGTATAAAGAACATTCAGATATTTAACCTGAAAAAATTGCATAAATCCTAACATTAGTGGTCTAATTCCAGACAAATGCACACAGCTACGGGCAAGAGACCAGGACACACCGGGCTGATCATGGTTGTTTTGCCCGGTGTGAGAAAATTTTGAAAACTATACAAGAAAATAGCAAATCCTAGCATCTAGACTGGCCTCATCTGAAGCTTTCCTATAGTGTTGGAAATCTCAAACCTCATATACTCCCGCTCGATCAGGTTGGAAAATTCTCCAACTGATGACCATTTCAGTCCACAAGTTTGACCAAATGTAGTAAAATATTGTTTTGTTAAACTTATTAGGAGTTTTGTATTGACCATGGGGGAGGTACAATGACACACCGGGCCGACCATGGTTCAGACCGGTGTGCGAAAATTTTGAAATCTGAACAAGAAAATCGCAAAATCCTAGCATATAGACTAGCCTCAAGCCTTCCTAGAGTTGGAAATTTCAAACCTGACACCCCCATTGAGGTTGGAAAATTTCCAGCTGATGACAATTCCAAGGACAATGTTGACCAAATGAATGACAACATTGTTTTCTTCAATTAGTTAGCAGTCTTTGACTGGCCACGGGGGAGGGACAAGGACACAAGATTTTCAAGTGTTGGAAATTTCCGACCTGTCACCCCCCTGAGGTTGGAAAAATTTTGACTAAAATAGGAAAATATGCAATACTTGGTCCAAAACAATTAATTCCCCCCAATAAATTGTTTGAAAATCAAACTACAAGAACATTTTCAACCTATTGTTCATGTCATATTTCCAACTAATGATTTGGCACGTATGAAATTTCCAACTGTTTAAAATTTTGACCTGCGGCGCACAATATACTATGGGTGATGGGATGGGGTGGTGTTTGGGTACCACCTATATACGAGCGCCTGCGGCGCATAAGATACTATGGGTGGTGGGATGGGGTGGTGGGTGGGTACTACCTATATACGAGCGCCTGCGGCGCATAAGATACTATGGGTGGCGGGATGGGGTGGTGGTTGGGTACAAGTTGTTCCCTATCCATTCCCGGTGCAACCGTCTGGACTGGCCACTAGTAACTGTTGTATTATAACTATCTCGTTTAAAAAAACGAGATAAAAATAAAATTTCCCACCTGCTATCTCGTTTAAACAAGATAAGTTATCTCGTTTAAACAAGATAAAAATAAAATTCCCACCTGCTATCTCATTTAAACGAGATAAGTTATCTCGTTTAAACGAGATAAATATAAAATTTCCCACCTGCTATCTCGTTTAAACAAGATAAGTTATCTCGTTTAAACGAGATAAAAATAAAATTTCCCAACTGCTATCTCGTTTAAACAAGATAAGTTATCTCGTTTAAACGAGATAAAAATAAAAATTCCCAACTGCTATCTCGTTTAAACAAGATAAGTTATCTCGTTTAAACGAGATAAAAATAAAATTTCCCATCACTTATCTCGTTTAAACGAGATAAGTTATCTCGTTTAAACAAGATAAAAATAAAATTTCCCATCTGCTATCTCGTTTAAACGAGATAGTTATCTCGTTTAAACGAGATAAAAATAAAATTTCCCATGTCCTCATCCAGCCACCGTATATTCTTGTCTCTAAGATTATTTAGTTATAACGTGATACGTAATGACATTAAATCGTATGGAAACATAGCAATTGTGTGGGCTGCGTGTCGTGAATATGTATTGAGAAATAACGTCACACGTAATGACATTAAATCTCAAGGAAACCCGCGAAATAGAAAACAAATCAAATTTATTGTTTTAATGTTTTAAGTTATTTCCTTCATAACAAGAGCCTTCGTGAAAAAGAACCCTCTCAATACTTTAGAATATAGAATTAACCTTTAAACTAACAAAAACCTTCGGAATGGCGAACCTTCGGAATAGAGAACCTTCGGAATAGCGAACCTTCGGAATAGTGAACATTCGGAATAGTGAACCTTCGGAATAGAGAACCTTCGGATTAACGAACCTTCGGAATAGCGAACCTTCGGAATAGAGACATGTCCCCGACCTGATTTGTTATCTGCATGTGACCTAACCCTCGACCACACCCCTTGAGTTTCCAGTAACCGTAGCTCAAAGCTCAAATTTCGAAATCAAAACGACAAGAGAGATGTATCTATACGTATTACGAGCAAAATATAATGCAATAGATATATATCGAAATACGTGATATTTTTCCACTTTTCTAAATTATACTGTATATTTGGTCACTTCGATGTACGATTTTCACAAGTTCACGTTGTTTCAGAAAGGCAGGTTGTTTTATAGCTGGATCTATGTAGAATAAATTATATAATTTCTTCAAAATATTGAACAATTGCGATTTTCGTGCGCGTTTGACCAATAAAACACTGAAATCTGACACCAAATTTTTTTTCTTGAGAAAATTAAAGAATAGAATATATTTGTTTATCAGATATCCAAAAATGGGACTTTTATCCAATCTGTCGTGATTTGGCCTGCCTCCGTCATCAACGGACTAGACTAATATGATTCAGGAATGTCTCGTAATGTAAATCGTTTCGTTTCTAACTCAGTTTGGCATTGATTATGTTTGTTTTTCTGGAGTCGATATGTCTGTACTGATGTGTTTTGGTGTATCTATTATATATTTTGGAAGATCTGTTTGTGTGCGTGTCTGTCTGTGTGATCGCGATGGACTCGAAAACGGCCGAGCCGATTTCGATGAAACGTGGTATGTGGGGGTATTTTCGGCCGGGGGGTGGCATGGGCCTATTAATTTTCAGATCCGAGGTCAACTTTTCACGTGCCGAGGTCAAATCTGTTTTTACGCCGTTTTGCGCTAATATATTTCAGTTCGGTGCCCACAAATCGATTCGATATAGCGCGTATAATAAATTGCCAGTCATATAATTTGCACGGTTAGAATCTGTGGCGCTTCATCTTTCCAATGATGTATCACACGCCTGTGTACGTTTAAAGTTTCTACCTTAATTATCGAGAAGAACGCAGGACCATGCTTCGCTCATCGAAAAACATTCCGTAAATATATTACGCCGTCAACAGATCGTGACGTGATCGCGTTTAACTCTTAACCGGCCGATGTCGCGTTAACTCATCACCGGCCGAGGTATCCGCAAATGGCATTGGGCAATATATATATCTCGGAAACGGGTGGAGCTATCGACTTGAAATTTGGTATGTGAATGTATCTTGCCCCGGGTACGAATTTTATCGGGCCGCCGAGCCCGTGCGACGCCAGCTTCGCGCATGCGCAGACCAGATCTCGGAAACGGGTGGAGCTATCGACTTGAAATTTGGTTTTTGAATAGCCCGGACGAAGTCGGGTCACCTTCTAGTTGTATATAATTCTAAGGATAATCTTAAATTCATTTAAGGGTTCACAAACCTGGACATGCGGTCTCGTTGCAGGCGATAGCCCGAGTTAAACTTCCATCGCACGTGACTCCCCCATTGCTAGGTGCTGGATTACTACACTGCCGTCCTTGTGTTTTAGATCCAGATCCGCAAGTAACGGAACATCTTCCCGAGTCACTCCATGTCGTCCAAGCACCGTCCACTTAAAATCAGAAAGAGACAAGAAAACCATAGTCAGAAATTGGTAACGCCACCAAGATCATATTATTAGCCATAAATATAAATTATAATATAATTATAATATAAATTATTATTCATTAGTTAGCGTTAATATAGGCGCTAACTAATGACTTGTTAAATAACATCTAATAAATATTCATCTTATTCATAACTTTAAGGAGTCCTTCTGGCACACGAGAATATTTATCGCCGTTTGATTTGCACCAAGTGAACTCGGCGCATATATAATTGATAGAACAGACCTCTATTATGATGATCGTGTCGTTATTTGTTTAAGATACGTATCAATTGACATATACGCACCCGTTCCCTCATTAAAATATATATATATCGCCCATTTTAGCGGACCTCCGCGAATTCGGGGACTTCCGCAAAGTGACCTCCACAAATCTGGACCTAGTGCAAATCGTCGCACCCAATGCAATTTGTAAACAAATACGATTGACAAGCGTTTTAATGAGGTGAGCTTTAATTAAACGAAAGAAGCATTCTACATAAAATATTTGTCATGGACTCAGCCAGTGTGCCATATGTATGTGTCAACTAAGGTCGCTTTGCGTGGTAAAAGTGAAAAGTGAAAGTGGAAAATCCTATTGAAAATGAAGTAGCATACAATTTTGGGATTTCCGCGGCAGATTGCAGTGAATCTATACTATTGGAAGTGAATGTACAATTCCTGGAATTCTATCAGATATCGCGACTCTGCTCGTTTTCGTGATCATACGTTATATAGGGCCTATATGACCACGAAAACGAGTCGAGTCGCGATACATCCATCGGTACAAACACATTGTGTATACGATACAATTTTGACTTGATGACCAGAAAATAAAAGATGGCGGTTAATCCAAATCTCCAACAGAATAGACATGCGCGCTCCGATTAAAATTACCCATAATTCACTTCACTACACCAGGGGTTCCCAATGGGTTATGCATTATTTTCAGGCTATCAGATTATTTATATATTCAAGAACATATTATTACACCGGTGACTTTAGGTTTACAATTTCAGCCTGTCCTGACTCTATCGGTATGTTTGAGTTATATTTTCAAGAACATATTATTTACGGTGGCGTTCACTTTACAATTTCAGCATTTACGTGATTCTATCGGTACGATTGAGCAAGGTACAAAACCTATTCTCCCACAATGTGTTCGCTCACTGCTCCACAGATTATCAAAAACTGAAAAACAACTTACACCACCTTGTGGCGTAATAAATGAAATTCCGTGAGATACGGGCATTTGTTCGTCCGCTCGAGACCTAGTCGGAATATTACACGAGGGTCGACATTTCAGGTCAAGAGCGGCGACAAATTGAGCTCCTAATAATTGAAAATATCAGCCGAGTACTTCATGTGTAACTAGAAAGCCCCGAAAGCAACACGACATTGCTGAGAAATCGCTGTGCAACATGCGAAAGGAAAATCAGAATTCACACACACCTGGACATTGCAGTCTCCGCAGACACCTCAAAATCTGTCACATATATAGTTTAAAGTGGCGCTTCGAGTTCTCACACGAGGAAAGAAAAATTGTTGTATCTGGTACCTCCCAAAACTGGGGTCACACTGATTATAGACCATGGGAGCTCGGACCCAGACATATCGCCAACGTAGATGAAGTCTCTCATCTGGGTAATATTCAGAGTTCGACTGGTCAACAGAACTAAAACGTTGAGAAGGCAAATGCTTCTGTTCAGCTTGTCGCTTACCAGTTTCAACCGAATTCTTACCTTTATCCAACCTAAAGATTCTTATGCATATCGTTATTCCCAAAGCTCTTTATGGTTGTGAATCATGGTGGGGTTTGTCACATACGCAGCATACGACGTTAGAACGCGCTTACCGCATGTGTGTTAAGATTTTACAGCGCATTCCGAAACGGAGTAATACAATATTATCCCTATCACTACTCGGACTTCTCCCTATTGATTACGAAATTCAGCGGAGAAAATTATTGTTTCTTTGAACACTGGTTAACTTACCACGGGATCACAGATCATCTCTCGATGTATTACTATTCAATTATTTGGTAATCGAATCTACGGTCGCCCGATGACAAGATTTCTGAAAGATATCTATGATACTCTCCATAGATTCAACTTATACCATTATATTCCATGTTTTACGGAAACGGGTTTCTTCCCCATTCAGTCTACTTGGAAGAAAATTGTCAGAGATTGTCTCACTACTCACGCGAGGTGAGTCAGAATGATCAGAGAGACGTTCTATCATTTCACATCAAGGTAAAATCAGAAAGCTCTCTCTCTCTCGCTCTCTCTCTCTCTCTCTCTCTCTCTCTCTCTCTCTCTCTCTCTCTCTCTCTCTCTCTCTCTCTCTCTCTCTCTCTCTCTCGAAGAGCGTATTTTCCAATCTGTGTCAAGATGGCAATATTTTTAACAAAACCACATATGACAAGGACGCTCAATGCAGTCTCTGCAACCAAACATATTCAAATAACTTGTTTCATATATGTATCTGGAGTGTACATGTACATCTGAGTTTGCACAGATGGTTCGAAACACATTTTGGTATTCACTGATTGACATATTTGGAATTGACACTGTTATCTTTCTTGACAACATGAATACTGATACATTCCTTGCGTATTGCCTTGTTGTGTGATGAATTATCGTCTTTGCAAGCGATGTGTGCGGTTTTTTCGTCCTATGTTCCTGATCAAGTTTTTATTAATGAAAGTACCGGTATAAAATCGGATACGTTATTAACGTATATATAATGTTGGAAGAAACACTCTTAGCACATTGTTTTGGTTGATGCATCGGTGCAGAAGCTCACCTCATCTCTGACAAGAAACAATTATTCGTACAATGCGTCCGCTTCATTTGCGAATTATGCGCGGTCTGAATAGTTCATATATACATACATATTATATGTCTTAAACATCTTGTCTTGCAGTATATTATTCCCACAATATATTATAGCGCGTCGTGTCTTCGGTATGGTGACTGGAATGACGTCAGTTCTCCTGATATTTTGATTATAACTTAAGGAATTAGATCGGCCTGTCCGCACTTGATGGACGGGCTTATATACCTAAGTTACTTCAAAACCACCGACTTCAAATGAGCCGTCTCAATGTAAATTATATTCTGTATATATGCCACCAGTTAACTTTTGTATATATATTGTATCATAATGGTCTCCATATTTGGAGAAATAAACATATCTCTCTCATGTGTAACTAGAAAGCCCCGAAATCAACACGACATGCTGATAAATCGTTGTTCAATATGCGAAAAGAAAAGCAGAATGCACACAAAACTGGACATGCGGATTCGTTGCAGGAGACCGTCTGCGTTAAACTGCCATCGCAAGTAATAACCAATCAGTATTGTGTCCAAAATATCATTTAATTTGGAGTTTGCGCTTAGTACCGCCCAGCTGGGCTTTTATACCATTTTTCTCTCAAAATCGCCAAGCTGGGTCTCCTGTATGTCAGTGTTTGTCATTTTGACAGACAATCTCTTAGTTTACCGATAATTACGCTCTCAAAAATAAAATCGAATCTTTGAAAAACCGAGAGAACATGGGGAATGGACTAAGTTTAAAATGGAATATATGTGGTGATTACTTCAGTTGGTTGAACACTTCATTTTTTGACGATTAGGTACAATAACAAAGATATACTGCTCAGCAGCAAATCTACACACGGTGAGGTACATTAACAAAACAATGTCTGAGCGATACATATAACAGATATGGTACATTAACATATAATATGTGGGCGATTGTAACGTTGACAACCAACACCGTTATACATACCAACGCATTTATTGTATAAACACCAATATGGGTTTAGACCAAATCACTCAACATTTCATCCGATTATGCACCTTTTAGAACATCTCGTTAAAAATAATGATAAACCGACACGGGATTCCACCTTAGCTGTATTTATTGATTTATCTAAAGCATTCGATACGATCGACCACGACATACTGATATCGAAACTTGACCACTATGGCATCAGGGGTGTAGCAATGTCATGGTTCCATAGTTACTTGAATGAGAGGAGGCAATACGTTGAATATAGTGGGAGTACTTCTCACCTTATGAATACTTCCTGTGGAGTCCCCCAAGGCTCAATTCTTGGGCCGATTATTTTTTTAATATACGTGAATGATATGGTAAATTCTACAACAATGGACATTTTATCGTATGCCGATGACACTACACTATTCACAAGCGGTAAAGATGGCGAACTAGTACAAAGTTATGTCAACAATGAATTAGCCAATGTATCCGATTGGTGCTGCTGTAATAAACTATCAATTAATATTAATAAAAGCAATTATATGCTTTTACACCCCCAAAACAATGACAACAAATGGAATACTTTGACAATAAAGCTAAATAACATTCAATTGAACCGGATATGGAATCTTGGGCGTGAATCATCGACACGATTTCTAGGTATCCACATTGATGAAAACTTGACATTCAAAAAGCACATATCCATAATCTGCTCCAAAATATCACATGCAATCTATTGCATCAATAAGGTGAAAAACTTTTTCCCAAGTAAAGCATTGAAAACATTGTACTATGCACTGATTCAAAGCCACTTAGTTTATGGTATCCAAATATGGGGTCATGTCCCGGAAGTCAAGAAAATATTCCTATTACAAAAACGAGCATTGCGTATAATATGCAATAAGAAATACAGGAGTCACACAGATCCACTCTTTAAAAAAGAGAAAATCTTGAAAATATATGACTTACACACTCTCAATTCGTCAATTTTCATGCATGACTGGTGTTATAATCGCCTGCCCGCGTCTTTTGGAATGATGTACAACAAACGAGCAAAATCAACACCTAGACACCCGAATCCCGTACTATTAGAACTACCCAGAACTGACTGGTCAGGAAAACTACCACACCACGCCTTCCCCACAACATGGAACAATATGGAAAAAGATTATACATCTTGCCAAAGCAGGCACACACTGAAGAAGCGCTTACAGATAGCCATGCTGAGAAATTACCCAGAAAATGTACGATGTAAAAACAAAGGATGTCCCGACTGTGCTTTTAAATAATACGAACATTCATTGTATACTTCACACCGGTGTTCACACTATCGCATTCTCGTTCCTAAAAATGCCCATATACTACCATGCATCATAATACTATACCGTACATCATTAGGATTTCTCTAACAATGACCCTATACCACTAGACATACATATAAACAATATATATCTGTACTGTTAATTTGAACTATCCCTAAACCTCACTCAACAAAAAGACTTTCCGGCGATCTATATAGATTCCTCTTATAAAAACTAAATTCTTTGTTCTTAAAATGCCCATGGAACTGGAATCGAAACTGTTCATATGTGTTAGAAAATATGAAAAGTTCAAAACATTATTATGGAGAGATAATGCATTATCGATCTTATAACTAGTCTGGATTGTCTCACAACCACACCGATACTTGTTTGTGATATGCCCTAAATACTATGTTCTAGATACTTTTATATGTATATGATTATAGTCTGTACGTGTGCGTGGATATGAAATACAAGCCATCGATTCAATTATTTATAGTGATATAGGGGGTAGCAGGAAGACAGCCCGATAGGGCTAGGCTAACCCCCAACAATATACAACATTACCTTTTATGTGTTACTTCCATTGTATTATTCATGTGTATATTGTAAATAAATTATCCTATCCTATCCTTCTCTGCACAGCAGCGTTTCTTCTGTGTCTCCCTTACACGCCTTACCACCTGAACCCGATGCGGGCTTAATACAAGTCCTCGTTCGTATCTTATTCCCAATACCACATGACGCGCTGCACGAGCCAGTTGCCCACGACGACCAATATCCATCAACTGTTGGAACGATGCGACACTATTAATAGCTTCCATAACGTGTCAGATATGCGCACGCTTTGTGTTATTAATTATATTATTTCAAATCTTCTTAAACTTGTTTGATAGCGTATGATAACAGGAAAGTGGTCTGTGTGTGTCCGAATGTGCTTTCAGTGGCTCCCGATACTTTTTCAGTGGCTCCCGATAATTATGCTCTCAAAAATAAAATAAAATCATTGAAAAACCGAGAAAACATGGGGAATGGTTTCAATTTAGAATGGAATCTATGTGGTGATTACTTCAGTTGGTTGAATTTTTTTGACGATGAGGTACATTAACAAAAATATACTGCTCAGCAGCAAACCTACACACGGTGAGGTACATTAACAAAACAATGCATGAGCGATACATATAACAGATATGGTACATTAACAAATAATATGTGGGCGATTGTAACGTTGACAACCAACACCGTTATACATACCAACGCATTCCGCTTCTCTGCACAGCAACGTTTCTTCTGTGTCTCCCTTACACGCCTTACCACCTGAACCCGATGCGGGCTTAATACAAGTCCGCGTTCGTATCTTATTCCCAATGCCACATGACGCGCTGCACGAGCCAGTTGCCCACGACGACCAATATCCATCAACTGTTGGAACGATGCGACACTATTAATAGCTTCCATAACGTGTCAGATATGCGCACGCTTTGTGTTATTAATTATATTATTTCAAATCTTCTTAAACTTGTTTGATATATAGCGTATGATAACAGGAAAGTGGTATGGGTGTGTCTCTGTGTGTCCGAATGTGCTTTCAGTGGCTCCCGATACTTTGTCAGTGGCTCCCGATAATTATGCTCTCAAAAATAAAATAAAATCATTGAAAAACCGAGAAAACATGGGGAATGGTTTCAATTTAGAATGGAATTTATGTGGTGATTACTTCAGTTGGTTGAATTTTTTTGACGATGAGGTACATTAACAAAAATATACTGCTCAGCAGCAAACCTACACACGGTGAGGTACATTAACAAAACAATGCATGAGCGATACATATAACAGATATGGTACATTAACAAATAATATGTGGGCGATTGTAACGTTGACAACCAACACCGTTATACATACCAACGCATTCCGCTTCTCTGCACAGCAACGTTTCTTCTGTGTCTCCCTTACACGCCTTACCACCTGAACCCGATGCGGGCTTAATACAAGTCCGCGTTCGTATCCTATTCCCAATGCCACATGACGCGCTGCACGAGCCAGTTGCCCACGACGACCAATATCCATCAACTGTTGGAACGATGCGACACTATTAATAGCTTTCATAACGTGTCAGATATGCGCACGCTTTGTGTTATTAATTATATTATTTCAAATCTTCTTAAACTTGTTTGATAGCGTATGATAACAGGAAAGTGGTATGGGTGTGTCTCTGTGTGTCCGAATGTGCTTTCAGTGGCTCCCGATACTTTGTCAGTGGCTCCCGATAATTATGCTCTCAAAAATAAAATAAAATCATTGAAAAACCGAGAAAACATGGGGAATGGTTTTAATTTAGAATGGAATCTATGTGGTGATTACTTCAGTTGGTTGAATTTTTTTGACGATGAGGTACATTAACAAAAATATACTGCTCAGCAGCAAACCTGTGAGGTACATTAACAAAACAATGCATGAACGATACATATAACAGATATGGTACATTAACAAATAATATGTGGGTGATTGTAACGTTGACAACCAACACAGTTATACATACCAACGCATTCCGCTTCTCTGCACAGCAGCGTTTCTTCTGTGTCTCCCTTACACGCCTTACCACCTGATCCCGATGCGGGCTTAATACAACTCCTCGTTCGTATCTTATTCCCAATGCCACATGACGCGCTGCACGAGCCAGTTGCCCACGACGACCAATATCCATCAACTGTTGGAACGATGCGACACTATTAATAGCTTCCATAACGCGTCAGATATGCGCACGCTTTGTGTTATTAATAATATTATTTCAAATCTTCTTAAACTTGTTTGATAGCGTACGATAACAGGAAAGTGTTCTGGGTGTGTCTGTGTGTGTCCGAATGTGCTTTCAGCGGCTCCCGTCGTTGGAAAACAACAAAGCCTAATTCCGGACAAACAAGCGGTGACGATATTTTCCTGTATGTCATTCTTTGTCACCCGTCATTTTGACAGGCAATCCCCTAGTTTATCGATAATTATGCTCTCAAAAAAAAAAAAAAATCATTGAAAAACCGAGAAAACATGGGGAATGGTTTCAGTTTAGAATGGAATCTATCAGGTGATTACTTCAGTTGATTGAACACATCAATTGTTGTGACGATTAAGTACAATAACAAAGTTATACTGCTCAGCAGCAAACCTACACAAGGTGAGGTACATTAATGTATGAGCGATACATTCAACAGCTATGATACATTAACAAATAATATGTAGGCGATTGTAATATTGACAACCAACAGAGTTATACATACCTGGGCATTCCGCTTCTCTGCACAACATCGTTTCTTCTGCATCTCCCTTACAGGACCCACCGCCTGATCCTACTGCGGGATTAATACAGGTCCTCGTTCGTATCTTATTCCCAATTCCACATGACGCGCTGCACGACCCAGTTGCCCACGACGACCAATATCCATTAACTGTTGGAACGATGGTACACTATCAATAGCTTCCATAACGTGTCAGATATGCGCACGCTTTGTGTTATTAATTATATTAGTTCAATTCTTCTCATATTTAATTAAATAGCAACAAGTTGACATAGCATGCCACCAATAGGTTATAGTTCATTAATCGACATGGTTTGTTCCTCGGTAAACATAGCATGCCACGAATAGGTTATAGTTCATTAATCGACATGGTGTGTTCCTCGGTACACATAGCATGCCACGAATATGTTATAGTTCATTAATCGACATGGTTTGTTCCTCGGTACACATAGCATCCCACGAATAGGTTATAGTTCATTAATCGACATGGTATGTTCCTCGGAACCTGAACCTTACAAAGGCGAGCATTAATCAAAGTGTATAGATAATGTATCTCTTCCGGACCACAATTATAACAACATCAGTTTTATAAAACCTGTTTTTATGAACACATACAGTTTGTTTATAAAACCAGATTTTATGACTACAATAACTTTTCTGCGAATAAAACACTGACAAAATTAAGATTTGAGTGTTTCACTTGTCTACAAATGCATAATAATACAAGGATTTATTACTGATGTTGCAGAGCAAAATATCTGACATTTAGACTTGTTTGAGAGTGCATGATAACAAGAACGAGTTATCCGACCTGTTAGACTCTGAACGTGTCAAGGCCGATCTGTCCCACAATGTTGTAGGTATTATGCCACGATAATTTAAATAAAACAATACTCATTCACAGAAGTGTTGCCGGATAGGGATTTTCGATTCATATTTATGACATTTTAACCCTGAAACTATATAATACTTTTGAAAATATTGAGTTTATCTCATATAAGTGGCGGTGAGAAACACATTTCTTTCATCTGTTTCAACGACTCTGTTTCCAATCTGCCTCGTTCTGTGCGTTTCAAACTTTGTGTCAATTTTCAATTTAACTCGAATTTTGAAATGTGATACTTTTAGATTTTAATTAATATTTTAATGTTATACTGTTGTATGGAATTAAGTTGTTTTGTTGAACCTGATATGTATACAGAACTCCAATTTGCTGCTCGGGAAGTTATGACTATATTAGCTCATACAGTACCTGTTCGGGGAAGTTATAGTCTGGTCGTTGAGACTCGATTTTGAGGTGAACCTAGAACAAATTGTTTACAAGCTGTTTTCGGTGTCATTCGACGCGGAAAAGCATCAGGAACAACATATCAAAAATCCGCAAAAATCCGCGTTGGGGAAACTTTGTTATCAACGATGGCGTCCAACATGGTTGTCTATACTACATCAGTTCTCGATATAAGTCATTATACGATATATAATGGCATCAGAATTATGCCGTTATATCAGTTTGTGTTAAATTAGAATGCGGGAGCGAGTAGAGTGACACAGACATAAAATTATACAATCGTGGCCATGAAATGGCTGTCAAAATGGCCGCAATTCCAAACCATACCACGTAGAAAGCAACACATTGGGTAACTACATAAGAGTGAAATACGTATTGGCAATATACAAGTCGGTTGTTAAATATCTTTAAAGGTACACACATCATTAAAACAGATCAATCTGAAGGATCATCGGTCACTGCACAGCAAGTCAACCCCCAATGATTTACGTCTTTAACGTTTGGGTGTTCTGCTTATCCAACATCCAACTGTTGGGCAAAACAAAAATACCTCGTGCATGCAACACACGAACTAATGTTTCGCCTCACAGTGCATGGTAGTTTCATTCGGCATGGTGATTAAATATTGAATGCAACGCCGAAATTTAAGTGCATACTCTAGAGGTATACATACTAGTTATATTTCCGGAATTGTCAACACTCCCGGTGATAATAAACGATACACATATGTCGCAATGGTTATTATACTGTAAAGAAACACTAATATCTTCAATGGATTAGCACCGAATCTCACCAGGTCAAAGAGACTGTACATAGTACATTGTATGTAAGACTAGTTTTCATTCTGCTACCAACCCGGTTTCTTAGTAGACAATTTTGTTAAAATTACTTCAGTGGCCACTTTACAACTATGCACACTATTAGTTTTCAGTATATTTTTGTTTGAAAATATATTACCATTACCACCCACGTAATCGTGCTAAATATCAGGTGATCATCGTTTAAGATGTTATTCCAACGTTGAAAATTCACCCAATATTGTTAGTTGTGGTTCTGTGTGCAACAGACATGTGTAACATTATGGAAAATGGGTAAACGCGGTGATGCGGTTGAAGACAACGTAGTAAGTTTCGCGTAGATGTGGCCTTGGTGAATTCAACCCAATATAATTTTCAGGTATAAACACAGTCTCTGTCACAGATTATGTAGGCAATTTTGGTCAAGTTTTGAATTGACTGAAGACAGTCTATGGTACTCATTTGTGATTTAATAAATTTAGTTCATGGTACACCATCACGCATTCTTGTGATAAAAGCGAAATATTCGTGTTTTATCACTTGATCTGAGGCAACTATAACTACTATTTTGAGAAACGTACAATAGGATCTACGCATTCTCCCCAGTACAATATGAACATAATTCATACCGTTTTATAGAAATAAATTTTTTAAGGTTTTATACCGTAGATATCAAAATAAATGGTGATCGGTCTCATTCGTGAGACTGCTCTGAATACATATATTTCTGCTTCTAGAGAAAGGCCGCATAGTCAATACATCGCTACTAAATCCCGTGTAGCTGTTTAATTACACATATATCACACGATTCAAGATTAGCGGTACAGATAAAACTGCGTCATTTTTCCGTTTCTGGACACCCAAAAGTCCAGATTTAACCGTTCCACAAGACCCTGATTTCGCTTGCTCTCTCGTGAGATACATCAGAGAGAATTCGCACATCTCTAATCAAGAGTTTCTCTTATACTTGTAGTCATTCTTCCTCGCAATATTCGAGCGTTTGTTCACTCGTATAGGACAAGCTTTTCAATTTTGCACTAAATGTAAATTTCATTCGATTTTGTCCATTTTGGTGGCCATTTTGGGAAAAATATTCTACATATATGGTTTACGACTAAGCAATGTTTGTGTATATTTCAATTTATTACGAATTTGGCATTATTGGAGCACCTGCCGCAGAATTCAGTATTTTCCTATAACAACAGACGTTATGGACGCCATCTTCAATGGAGAATTTTCCCCAAAGCAGATTTTAGCGGATTCTGGATATGTTGTTTCCTATATTCTGCCCGACAATATGACACCAAAAACAGCTTGTAAACAATTTGTTCTAGGTCCAATGCTTCAACGACCAGACTATTAGGACTATGTTAGCTCATACAGTACCTGCACAATCGATTTCTTCACATAACGCTGTCTCCTCGTCGGCACCATTGCACGTTTGTCCGTCATATCCATCTTTGGAACTTTTACATTTCCTGGTCATTATCGTAATCCCTTTACCACAGGACACACTGCACGAGCCAACCGTCCACGGCGACCAATTCCCTTTGACTGTCGGAATGAAAATTGTACAATTTATTAGCTGATGCTATATGGACAACAGTTTTCTTAGTCGAGTCTGGTCAAATTATGCTTTTCATTGTTTATTGATACGTATTTTGTGTCGTCACTGTGTGTCGCGGAGTTGGTATTGGATGTGTGACGTGTCAATATGAACTATTTACATAGCTCGTCTGCGTTACACGAAATGCTACAATTATACCCGACACTAGTTGACGCATAGCTGTGAATGGAGCAGAATGCATTCACGGCATAACTGTACCAAACTTGATAATGAATACATAGAAATAATTAGTACATGTACATGTATAGCTGGCGAATCTTATATAGCCAACAAACGTATATATTTCCAGATAGTATGCAGATAATCAATCACGTAAAATTCGTGAATGAAATAGTCCGGAAGATTATGGTGCCTATTTATAGGACAGGTTAATGTCCCAACGAAGCGGAAATGGCCGAGTCGTTGAGAATGTAATAGCGGTTTGCTTGTTTCTTAATTGTGCTGTAATTGTGGAGTGATACGATGTAACGCTGTGAATATATGTCATAACGTGTCAGATACATGTATGCTTTGTGTATTATTAACTAATCTATTTGAATTTTCTGATATCTCATTTAATAAAATACAAGTGAATGCAGCGCAAAGAGTATCCACAGCAAAGGTGGCTTTCGCTGATATTTATAAATTTTTTATGTGGAAAATGTATGTACAGTAATAAGTTCGCGATGGTCACTCAGATCATATGTCTCTATTATACACATGTACCTCCAGGAACGATAACTATTATCGATAGCTCTATACTATACGCATGTACCTCCAGGAACGATAACTATTATCGATAGCTCTATACTATACACATGTACCTCCAGGAACGATAACTATTATCGATAGCTCTATACTATACGCATGTACCTCCAGGAACGATAACTATTATCGATAGCTCTATACTATAAGCATGACTGTATCCCCAGGAACGATAACTATTATCGATAGCTCTATACTATAAGCATGACTGTATCCCCAGGAACGATAACTATTATCGATAGCTCTATACTATAAGCATGACTGTATCCCCAGGAACGATAACTCTGTTCGTGAACACATCGGTGAATAATCCATGAACGATAGCTATGTCCGAACGCTATACTATACCCAAGTATCTCCAGAAACGATAAATCTCTCGGATAACTATATACCATTCCATGTACCTCCACAAACGATAAATCTGTCCAATAATTATGCACTGTACACATGTACGTCCAGGAATTTGAGTAAGATCCAAAACTAGTTCTGTCAGTTTTTAATGCGTGCAGCACTATACGTGCATCCAATGTGCGAAAATTCAAAACTGAGTGAAAGATATAGCACTGCGCGAAATTAAATACGAGTAAGATATTGAACACGTATATTGCAGCGATATAATAATTTTTCTCTGGACAAACCAGTTGATATATGATCATCGGAGGTCTTTAATATTGACAGTGCGCTTCAGACTATAGTAAAGAAACAACAAACCTGGGCAGCGTTCCTTAACACAAGACTCCGTTTGCATAGTGGGACCTTCACACTGCGCGCCTCCGTAACTTGGTGTGGGTTCCGTGCAGGTTCTTAATCTGACCATGTAACCAAGTCCACATGTAGCTAGACAGTCACTATCCGTCCATCGAGACCACTGTCCATTAACTAGAACGAAAACATCGTGTGTGTTTTACTCTTATAAATATTAGGGACGTTTATATTGAAAACTTCTAAATACGGCCGCCGAGTAATATCAGACTACATATATACGACATTGGCGTGTGACGCGAGATCGTGACCAATCGTAGTTGGTATACTATATGATATTGGCGTGTGACGCGAGATCGTGACCATTCGTAGAACAACTTGCTGTTGCTGAAGGGGTCACTCGCACCAAAAAAAGTGCTGAAGGGTACACCGGATTTGAAAATGTGCTGAAGGGTACACAGGGTTTGTGATCGTCACTAATATCGTTACTTAAACTGTGTTTCTGGAAGTCTGGTGCCCAATAGCAGTTTGTTTTCAGTTCGTTTTAATGTTCATTGGAACATAAACAATTATTCTCTAACAGAAATCATGGCAGATTCGAAAACTAAACGTCATTTAGAACTACACTTCAAACCCTGTGTATACCCATCAACACATTTTCAAATCATTGTACCCTTCAGCACTTTTTTTTGGTGAGAGTGACCCCTTCAGTCTTACTGTTGGCAATTGATATACGCCGCATAAGACCGAGCGTGTGTGGTTATGCACGACTGACTGTCTTATAATTTAATGCTGATTGTAGTAGTGTACGTCTCGTGTCTCAGGTATAACTAACGAACTCGCAATGGTATGTTGCAAGGCCTTCGTTTTGGAAATAGAACATAGCTTTCTGACTATACTGTATCATTTTATAACAGCGAATTGCAGTCTGTTATTCCTGACTTTTATTTTTGTTACATTTACGCACTGCGAGTAGTGCCTTGTGTCCCTTTAAGACTCCCCCCATTTGAAAAATCCAATTCCATTTAACTCATCGGTCTCTTTAATGTTACACACCATCGTTGTCATAACTGACCCTTAATGTGTAAACCCATAGGACGCCCACTAAATACTCCACAGTGCATACTTACATCATCTGTGTGAGGCGCCTTGTGGTTGATGGGTTTGGTTTGGTTGGGTTTTTGGTTGGTTGGGTTGTGTTTGGTTTGGTTGGGTTAGGTTATATTGGGTTGAGTTGCGTTGGTTTAGGTTGGTTTAGGTAGGTTTTGGTTGGTTTGGTTTTGGTTTGGTTTAGTTGCTTGGTTTTTTATTTACCCGGCTGATTCTCATACTCCGACTCGACAATAAAGGCGGTAAAGTCTCCATGTTCGACGACAATGTGGCGCTGGGTTTTGGCTTTTTCGCATTCGGTTTGCTCGTATGTGGAGGGTTCCGTAGTTGTGTCCTGGTCCGTAGAACTTTTCGTTGAAGTAACATTGTCTGCTGGGCTGTACTCTATTCGGCCACCCTGAACATATCCGGTATTCGGAAAAAGGGCCATTGCCAGTGCAAAATATTGAACCAGCATCTTAAAATATAGAAGAGAATAAGATAGGACAAGACCATAAGATAGATAAATTGTATTTAAATTCGGAGATAAAAACATCATAAAATACAACCTCTGGTGAGATTTTGACAAAATAAATAATAAATGATTCAGAGCTGGTTAATAGCATTCTGTTTTAAATTAAATATACCGCACACCTCTTCATTCACATCGGTAAAAGAAGTCAGAATTGTTTGGTGTGAATAAAAGGCAGTTGTTTCAGTGGTGTCTGACCTTATAGTCATGATAATTAGAATGGTAACATGTTTTCTGAGTCCAGAAAGGGGAATAACGCCATGAAAAACAGTCCAACGCTGGATGAACACCAACATACCAGCTATTCAACTTACAAAATGTAACATATTATTCGGCGTTTCGTCGGAAAAGAACGCCAATATAAAAAACATAATTTTAATTATATTAAAGTACTATATTTATAAAACAAAATTCGACCCCATTTAATTATCTTTGAAAGCGTTCTTGAACGAATTAGTAAGCCGATCTCATATAGAAAAGATCAATGCTTTGAGAGGCGATAGGCTGTTGAAATTTCAAGAGGAATGGGGAACTTTGACAAAAGTGTTAAACCCATACTAAATAAGGCAACAAAACAATTATGATACAAAACCCAGATACCCTCAATACAAGAAACTGGCTACCAACCCAACACATGTTTTTGTTTTAATTATATATGTGTACAAAGACCGAAATGATACTATATATGATTTTGACAATGTTTAAGTGCGGGTCTGGCCTTATAGTCATGAGAATTAGAATGGTAACATGTTTTCTGAGTCCAGAAATGGGAATAACGCCTTGAAAAAACCCACCAAACAAATCAAAACAATTACACAGTGTTGCAAGATCGGTGTAGCAAACGGTGTAGCAAACGGTGTAGACACACACACGATGACGGACATAGGTAGCTCGGATGGGTATGCGCTCTGTAAATCATGATGTGCTTTTAGAAATTCAGATCGTGAGGAATATCGTCCTTCAGAAACCTATTTGGAATTATATCCGTTGTTATGGGAATACCATATCCGGTGTAGAATATTTTAATGACGGTGTAAATTATTGCTTGGATACCAAAACAACAAAAACGTATGACTTTGTTTAAACACACGATCAATATCGGTGTAGCTTTAATATTGTGAAGCAACTCAATACTCGCGAGAGTCATGCGAAATGGGTTAAAATTATTTGTCAATATTTTGCACTAAATTCTTGTCACGAATAACATGGGGGCAGTGTTCATTATATTTATGATTTAGAAGATAAGTCAGATATGCGTGTTGTTAGTCAACCAGGCCAAGTGATGATACCAATTATAAATATAAAGTTCTTATTATCCATCCCTTAACTAACACTATTTCTGATTCGGCAAAACCCGTCACGTGATAATCCTGGAAAAAGTCATATTGGACCCCCGAAAGTCATATTGGACTCATAAGTGTGCAATATGACTTTTTATATCGGGACTCCGTGACGTCACAACTTAACTCTATTGCGAAATGAAATACTGGCTTTTATAGAGATTTATGTGCCGACAAATACCAAAAATAACCACAACAGTTTTATTCCCAAAATTTGGATAAACATGCAGATGGGTAATAAAAATGTCATTATACAATGTTGTGTACAGTATGTGTTTTTCTTGTACTCGTCCAGGTTGTGGTGAAAAGTCATATTGGACTCGACACTGCGGCCAATATGACTTTTTACCATAACCTGGACTCGTACAAGAAAAACACATACTCTACACAACATTGTATAATAACTTTATATTATACAATGTTGTGTACAGTATGTGTTTTTCTTGTACTCGTCCAGGTTGTGGCGATAAGTAATATTGGACGAGACACGCTAGTGTCTAGTCCAATATGACTTTTCACCACAACCTGGACGAGCACAAGAAAAACTCATACTGTACACAACATTGTGTAATGACATTTTTATTATCCATCTGTATGTTTATGAAAATTTTGGGAATAAAACTTTTGTGGTTATTTTTGGTATTTGTCGGCACTTAATTCTCTATAAAAGCATGTATTTTGATCATCAGAAAGCATGATTTGGAAAAGTAAACACGGAAGTGAGAAAAAAAAAACTCAATGCGGAAGTGACACGTCTGCTAAAATCCATCAGTGTTGCGCGCGCATCACATTTCGCAATATAATTAATTCGTGACGTCACGGAGTCCCAATAAAAAGTGATATCGTACAGTCGGTAGTCCAATATGACTTTTTCCAGGACTATCACGTGGCGGCTTTTGCCCAATCGGAAATGGTGTTAGTTAAGGGATGGATAATAATGAATGATATTTAAATCAGCACAATATTTTTATCAACTCAATATCAAAATAAATCACGTTAAGATGTTATAGTTTTCTCCCCACAATAAGTATATGCCTATACATAGACCGCAGTCATGCACTTGGTGTATCGTCTGATGGCGCCGCTTCCATTAATGATTCTTCGTCTACCGCGAAGGATTCTTAGATTACTTGGATGATGAAATGAAACAATCAACATGTAAATGTCCCGTAAATGTTGGAATTTAAGTGAACGTGGAGAGTTTTTCGTTGTGGATATGTGAACTGCGGATAACCCACAGATGGAAGCATGCACCACAGAGTGTCGTCTGCTCAGTCCGTGTGGGACTCTCTATGGGATAATTAAATCGTTATTGAAAAATGTAAGAAAAAGTAAAAATTAATATAGAATAAAGGACAATTGATAAAAAATTATACCAAATTGTTTGGCCAATGCATTCTCTTATATATGCGGGGCGACCTCCGGTCGACTCGCATATATAAGGGAATGCATTGGCATAGGGTAAAAATGAATAATAACCACTGTTTGATTTAAGCTGCAAAATCGTGGCGTATCCTCGGTTACTTCCACTTTCGGAATTACAGTCGTGTGTACGTAAACATCGTAGATGGAAATTTCGTAGGGTAGTCAAACATATGTATACCATACTAGTATTACAATATAGCGCAAGACATTTTCTCTCAGTTTTAAATTCGCTCACGGATGCGCGAAAAATAGTACTGTGCGAATTTAAATACTATATATAATGCTATCTATAACCCGTTTCGTATTCTCAAATAACCATGGAAATATTCCATCTAAGGTCAAATGTAATTATTAACATTTCTAAACATATATAGTTAGGCCAACTATGATAGTTTCTAGAACACACCACATTGTGTCTTGTTTTCGTTAAAATATGACAACAACTACCATGTTCTAGAAAATAACACATAAACTAGCTATAGTTTGGAAATGTTAAATATTAGGCTGTATAACGCAAGCAATGTGAGTTTGAGACGGTCGTACATGCCAAATTACAAAAAGTACACGAATAAAATTCAATCAGTGTCTTTATTTGGATATATGCTAACATATTAGTGGCGACATTAATTTGTACGTGATTATACATCAACTCGAATATACTGAAGTTGATATTTACCATTTGAAAGACAATATAGACATGTTATTGGGTCAAAACAAATCAACACACAACCGCGACTGAGATATGTTTGTGTGAAGTATATAAGAAATATACAACAGTACAACTTCGTCTGTGAACTCGATTATAAACAAAACGCGTGCTATTTTAAGGATGGATTTGATGAATTATATATATTCTGGGCTACGGAAACGGTAAGCTATTCCCTTTTGACCAAGCTGTGGCTTGCGCAACGAATTTATTTTACGCAGTCACCAAAAAAACACATCTACATCGTTATTATTATTGTCTAAATATCCCTATATACACCCTCATAATAAGCGTGCTTATAACAAAACAATCTTTTTCAATGGAAATATTGAAAAATAGCTAAATGTATGTCCACACATTTGCATAATTTATTCCTCAGACATACTCACCTCGATATGCGAAGAAACCCATGTGACTATTCGGTTTGTTGTGTGATAATTGAGTAGAATAGAGCCACTGCGCCACCTCGCCGAATGAACAAAACAGAAAGCCAAATTTGATCGCCTAATTCAACAGATAGTGTAATTTTATGAAGAAAAAAACGAGGTGGTCTATGTATTCTGTGATATATCTTGTTCAAGTATGTGCTGAAAACGATAGAAGCATGCACTACAGAGTGTCGTCTGCTGAAAACGATAGTTCACAATGGAAACTAATCACAATTTAAACCAACATACGTTCCGTGAACGTGTTTCTCCGCCATATTGGATTGTTCTACACAGTATGCTACACCGATCTTGCACCAATGTGAGTTAAAATGTTTTAAGCCAAGAAATTGGAAAAACAACATTTCACGCCATCAAGAAAGGGGAATAACTCTGTGAACAATTTTCTTTTATATGTCGACCATATACATTTTGCATATTAGCAATATATGGGTAACAATATTCTAAAGTTTCAATTCTCTACATTTGAAACCGTGGGAGCAGTTGATTACACAAAGAATGTATATCCAGAAATCAAAACAGCTAGAATTCAGGAAAGGGGAATAACTACATGAAAAACAATACTTCACGTCATTCATATATACATGGTGTACAATCAAATGCAATATTTTGTTACCAATGTCCTAAGATTTTAATTCTCCATTCGAAACTGTGGCAGGAATTGATTACACAACGGATGTATACCCAAAATGTGCGACGGATACTCGAACGGCCAATTTTGGGTACAGTCGCTTTTTCGCTGACATTTGAGCCCCTAATTAGAACTTTATTTCCATATATACATCAGTGCCACATATACATATTCCATTTCTGATATTTGCGATAGTATATAATTATTTCAGATTTGAAGCATCAGTACCATTGTGCTTCACTCCTGGATGCTCAACAAGGTTTTGGGTGGATTATATGGGTCGTAGAATGTCCTTAATAACAAAGATGCTGAAGAAATAAAACATTTTAGGGTATTGATTAGTAACGCAAAACGACTGCAAAAAACGTTACCTAATGATATAATTTGAATGAATACATGTAACAAAGTGATTCATCCTTTTTCTATAAACTTTGATGAGATGGCTGCCAAAATGGCTAGAAATGGGATGGCGTATATTTCACATTATTATTGTAAATAAGTTCACTGTGGCATTTTCTTAAACTAACAGAAGAACAGGGTGTATTGTTTGGTATTCAAATGTTGAGTCTTAATTTAGTTTGAACTATTAATAATCAACATAAATGTAGAGACTGCACCTGGTTTTGTGATCAACAGTGAACAGCTGATATAATTTAAGCTATGATATATGGTGAACACTTTACTATATACTGTTCTACCTGGAACCTGTTTGTTTCGTGTTGCAACCACATGTTTCAATCATTAAATTGGATATGGCATTCGTTATAATGCAATATAATCAAGTCGTAATCAAATCAGAGATGACCATCTACGCCGATTTATATTTCAGAATTAATCAATTATCCCAAAAGGACTAAGACAACTCATCCCACAAAAAGCTTTAGGAAATAATGGAATCATCACTACTCAATCAAAATAGTATAATGAACCTTTGGCAGCCACACAGTAATTGTGAATGGCCATATAGTTGCAGCATTCGCAGACTGAAAAAATGAGCATTTAATTGAGATAAAAAATACCCTAACAGAATCATTTATAATAACAAATAGCCCTGTACCTAACCGTTATAAATATATTTTCGATACCACACCACCCCTGGATAAGTCGTCCTGGTATTGTGCTATGATGGTGATGGGTCCTGCTGGAGTGCAATGATGTTGGTAGGGTAAACCGATGCTGCTAGGAAAGAGCACTGTTATTCTTCGTGAAGTTTGTCATTTTTGGTCGAACGTTAATCACCCCCGTGTACGTGGTATCGCCAAGCCCGAGGGTATCGCCAAAACCGAGAATATGGGAAAGTCATTTTCACGTATATGATATGGGGATATGTTTGTTTCTCACCGTAATACAGACATCGAGCATCGTATGTGTATGTCCACACGAAGCCTGAGTATTTATCCACCAGTTGTCAATCAGTTTTCCCAGATCAGACCATTAATTGTTTTTTGGCGAATTTTTCCAATGGTGTTTTTGCTTTTGCTCACTCAAATTTTCGAGAACAACCATTCACTAGTATAGTTCCTGGACTTCCACGCTTCCAAAACAAATGCCGGTATATAGTTGAATCTGTCAATGAAACATAGGATTTGACAGAATTTAATAAATCCTTGTTGTTCTCAATATCCGCGCGATATGAAGGGACCACTGTCGGTCCAGAAAGATGCGAACGGCACAGATGAAGATGCGCCAAACGCCGAGTTTCTGTGCAGTAAATATGCGTATTACTTAAGGAGTTCTGACGAGTTTTCGAGTGTTTTAATGTGTATCTGAGACTGATCAATTGGACTGCGAATGTCAACTGAAATATGAATCCATAACACATTCGAAATAATGTGTGCATATTATATTATGAATGTATTTCAATTGAAATTAATTGAACATCCATCTCAGCATTCAGATTTGCGATCTCAATAAAGTGAATGAATGATAAAGCGATGCCTTGATCACACGCACGTGAATGCTGCCGTTCGCATGCATGCAGCTAATCGGATATTCGTTTACTATTAACATGCTTGGAGTTTGTATATAGACCACACATGCCGGACGACACGCTACGGCGTATCAACGATTTGTTATCATCATGTTTAGTTTACAGACTTTATGACTTTCGCTGACATTTGAGCCCCTAATTAGAACTTTATTTCCATATATACATCAGTGCCACATATACATATTCCATTTCTGATATTTGCGATAGTATATAATTATTTCAGATTTGAAGCATCAGTACCATTGTGCTTCACTCCTGGATGCTCAACAAGGTTTTGGGTGGATTATATGGGTCGTAGAATGTCCTTAATAACAAAGATGCTGAAGAAATAAAACATTTTAGGGTATTGATTAGTAACGCAAAACGACTGCAAAAAACGTTACCTAATGATATAATTTGAATGAATACATGTAACAAAGTGATTCATCCTTTTTCTATAAACTTTGATGAGATGGCTGCCAAAATGGCTAGAAATGGGATGGCGTATATTTCACATTATTATTGTAAATAAGTTCACTGTGGCATTTTCTTAAACTAACAGAAGAACAGGGTGTATTGTTTGGTATTCAAATGTTGAGTCTTAATTTAGTTTGAACTATTAATAATCAACATAAATGTAGAGACTGCACCTGGTTTTGTGATCAACAGTGAACAGCTGATATAATTTAAGCTATGATATATGGTGAACACTTTACTATATACTGTTCTACCTGGAACCTGTTTGTTTCGTGTTGCAACCACATGTTTCAATCATTAAATTGGATATGGCATTCGTTATAATGCAATATAATCAAGTCGTAATCAAATCAGAGATGACCATCTACGCCGATTTATATTTCAGAATTAATCAATTATCCCAAAAGGACTAAGACAACTCATCCCACAAAAAGCTTTAGGAAATAATGGAATCATCACTACTCAATCAAAATAGTATAATGAACCTTTGGCAGCCACACAGTAATTGTGAATGGCCATATAGTTGCAGCATTCGCAGACTGAAAAAATGAGCATTTAATTGAGATAAAAAATACCCTAACAGAATCATTTATAATAACAAATAGCCCTGTACCTAACCGTTATAAATATATTTTCGATACCACACCACCCCTGGATAAGTCGTCCTGGTATTGTGCTATGATGGTGATGGGTCCTGCTGGAGTGCAATGATGTTGGTAGGGTAAACCGATGCTGCTAGGAAAGAGCACTGTTATTCTTCGTGAAGTTTGTCATTTTTGGTCGAACGTTAATCACCCCCGTGTACGTGGTATCGCCAAGCCCGAGGGTATCGCCAAAACCGAGAATATGGGAAAGTCATTTTCACGTATATGATATGGGGATATGTTTGTTTCTCACCGTAATACAGACATCGAGCATCGTATGTGTATGTCCACACGAAGCCTGAGTATTTATCCACCAGTTGTCAATCAGTTTTCCCAGATCAGACCATTAATTGTTTTTTGGCGAATTTTTCCAATGGTGTTTTTGCTTTTGCTCACTCAAATTTTCGAGAACAACCATTCACTAGTATAGTTCCTGGACTTCCACGCTTCCAAAACAAATGCCGGTATATAGTTGAATCTGTCAATGAAACATAGGATTTGACAGAATTTAATAAATCCTTGTTGTTCTCAATATCCGCGCGATATGAAGGGACCACTGTCGGTCCAGAAAGATGCGAACGGCACAGATGAAGATGCGCCAAACGCCGAGTTTCTGTGCAGTAAATATGCGTATTACTTAAGGAGTTCTGACGAGTTTTCGAGTGTTTTGATGTGTATCTGAGACTGATCAATTGGACTGCGAATGTCAACTGAAATATGAATCCATAACACATTCGAAATAATGTGTGCATATTATATTATGAATGTATTTCAATTGAAATTAATTGAACATCCATCTCAGCATTCAGATTTGCGATCTCAATAAAGTGAATGAATGATAAAGCGATGCCTTGATCACACGCACGTGAATGCTGCCGTTCGCATGCATGCAGCTAATCGGATATTCGTTTACTATTAACATGCTTGGAGTTTGTATATAGACCACACATGCCGGACGACACGCTACGGCGTATCAACGATTTGTTATCATCATGTTTAGTTTACAGACTTTATGACTCGTTGTCACTCGAGTAGACCGTTACGCGACAATGAAACCGAATCATCTTATCGAATATACATACATTGTATTGCTCCAACTTAGGCAATTCTGGCTTTTTAAAGAGTCATTAGATAAAATTGTAACGATTCTTGTAACATCCGAACATATATCACCACAATGTGCTATGTGTGGTACACGTGTGTACCTTCTTATCTGGATGTCGATGGGCCTCTGTATTGTGTCTATAGCACATGTAGTCGATTACCAACATACAACACCATGTTTAAACAAAATCAAACCAGACCATGCGGTTTTGATAAATAACGTATCTTCCTCAGATGAAGCTATATATATATATATCTGGGGAAGTGTTATGTTACACCAACACACAACTGCCACATCCCTATTACCGAGTGGATGAATTACCCGACTAACAGACAGAACGTGTGATCTTCGGATGTAGCCTAGTATGTTCGCGGATAGAGAGCACGTATAAATATTAATCTTTTTTCCTGTGATGTTTTGTATAAGAATTATCATTGGAAATTGCTCGCCGTACTGCCACCATGTGCTATGGTATACATTTTTCTCCGTTGAATGTTTTGACAGAGGTTAAGACCCCCCCCCAACAAAACAAATACTCTCCCTGAAGACAAATAAATTTATGATGCATGACACGTTATACACATCATCGAGTGGAGCTATAATCACAACAATCAATCACAACAATTATCTCTCTGTGAACAAAGCAAAAACAGCCAGTCCGCATAAAATCACCGGGCGGTGAAGGCTTAATTATATTATAATTAATCCCTTAATCAGTCAATTCATCCTGTTAGTCGGGTAATTCATCCACTCGGTTATAGGGATGTGGCAGTTGTGTGTTGGTGTAACATAACACTTCCCCAGATATATATATATATATATATATATATATCTATATATATATATATATATATAGCTTCATCTGAGGAAGATACGTTATTTATCAAAACCGCATGGTCTGGTTTGATTTTGTTTAAACATGGTGTTGTATGTTGGTAATCCGACTACATGTGCTATAGACACAATACAGAGGCCCATCGACATCCAGATAAGAAGGTACACACGTGTACCACACATAGCACATTGTGGTGATATATGTTCGGATGTTACAAGAATCGTTACAATTTTATCTAATGACTCTTAAAAAAGCCAGAATTGCCTAATTTGGAGCAATACAATATATGTATATTCGATAAGATGATTCGGTTTCATTGTCGCGTAACGGTCTACTCGAGTGACAACGAGTCATAAAGTCTGTAAACTAAACATGATAACGTGTCGTCCGGCATGTGTGGTCTATATACAAACTCCAAGCATGTTAATAGTAAACGAATATCCGATTAGCTGCATGCATGCGAACGGCAGCATTCACGTGCGTGTGATCAAGGCATCGCGTTAGCATTCATTCACTTTATTGAGATCGCAAATCTGAATGCTGAGATGGATGTTCAATTAATTTCAATTGAAATACATTCATAATATAATATGCACACATTATTTCGAATGTGTTATGGATTCATATTTCAGTTGACATTCGCAGTCCAATTGATCAGTCTCAGATACACATCAAAACACTCGAAAACTCGTCAGAACTCCTTAAGTAATACGCATATTTACTGCACAGAAACTCGGCGTTTGGCGCATCTTCATCTGTGCCGTTCGCATCTTTCTGGACCGACAGTGGTCCCTTCATATCGCGCGGATATTGAGAACGACAAGGATTTATTAAATTCTGTCAAATCCTATGCTTCATTGACAGATTCAACTATATACCGGCATTTGTTTTGGAAGCGTGGAAGTCCAGGAACTATACTAGTGAATGGTTGTTCTCGAAAATTTGAGTGAGCAAAAGCAAAAACACCATTGGAAAAATTCGCCAAAAACAAATTAATGGTCTGATCTGGGAAAACTGATTGACAACTGGTGGATAAATACTCATGCTTCGTGTGGACATACACATGCGATGCTCGATGTCTGTATTACGATGAGAAACAAACATATCCCCATATCATATACGTGAAAATGACTTTCCCATATTCTCGGTTTTGGCGATACCCTCGGGCTTGGCGATACCACGTACACGGGGGTGTTATTAGTAATTTCACTTTATGGCGATCAGGGGCTACTATAACGACGATAAACACTTGCGTTTGACCCGTTAACTATCAGTAATCTAATAGATGCAACAGAGCATAAAGTTGTACGTCAATATGCAGCAATGTGGCAAAAGTATGTATCGAATAGTTCGGTGATGTTACCGATAATTGGTGACTGTTGATTATGTGTCGAATAGTTCTGTAATGTTACCGATAATTGGTCACTGTTGAGTATAACGAAAACATTCTCAACAAGACTGAAGATTGAAGATGTGATGTCATATTAAGTTATTGTATTATTGATAATTAGCCAGTACATGAAGCCATATTGTAGATTGTAACGAGATGTAATGTTACAAATACACAGTTACATGTTTGTCAAGCTGAAGGGGTCACGATCACCAAAAAAAAAGTGATGAAGCGTACATATGTTTTGAAAATGTGCCTAAGGGTACACATCTTTTGAAATCTTGTTCTAAATGACGTTCAGTTTTCCCTTCTGCCATGATTTATGTTAGAGAATAATTGTTTACGTTCAAATAAGAATTAAAATAAACTGAAAACACTGCTGATTGGCGCCAGAATATCAGAAGCACGTGAAGTAACAGCGTTAGTCCCTGTGTACCCATAAGCACATTTTCAACACATGTGTATCCTCCATCACTGGATTGAGTTGATTATTCTGGGATATTATGTGTTTTCGCAGGATTTGTTCTACTATATAGAATGTTAAACTTCTTGCAAAAATATTCGCATCCCAACTTTTCAACGGAAGCTATATACCTTTCTTCACACTTTAAGAGCATGTGCATATATACATAGTATCAACACTTAAACTCAAGTAGATGTTTCAGATCGCAATATCAATATACTTGCCGAACAGGCTCCCGAATGGAGTCTTTTTTAGTACCGGATAGGCATCCGGCACATTTGCAGCAGCCCCTGCGTGTTTATATCTTGTGCTAATTTATCCCACAGTATGTGGCTATACTTGTTTAAAAGCGGCTAAAAAATTTGCACAACTGGCTAAAAAATATTTCGGACCAGGACGAAACCTGGAGGTGATTCTAAACATTCAATTTAATTGTCCAATAAATACGGGGTGTTCCGATGTATTCAAACTTGAAATCCAAGATGGATGCTGACGCCCATGTTTTTTAAAAATAAATTTCGGTCAAAATCGAAAATCGTTCAAATTCGATAGCTCCTATATATACAGATGATCACAATCGTGCCTGTAAAATTAAAAAATGATCCGGCCATAAATACGGGTAGTAGGGTGTGCCGACGGATTCAAATTTGTTAATGCAAGATGGCTGCTGGCGGCCATGTTTATCGATAGCTCCCATCTGTAGGTAACCCTGACGTTACATATGACGTTTGGTGAAGATCGGACTAGGGATGCGGCCTGTAAGGCGTACCGAAGGAAATTGTTGATGCAGGGACGGACGACGGACGCAACCCATGGCAAAAGCTATTTTTTTTACGTTGTAAAGGTGAGCTAAAAAAGATTTTACATATTTCCTTATCTCTCACAAGTGATGTATAAGCGTCTTGGCATCCCGCCAAATAAAATAACGACGCGTCGGTCTTTACAATGATTCAGGCGGAGTAATACTATTTCGAAAACCGCTAGTCACACCAACACCAGACAATTCAAAATGATTACTTTGTTCATTAAAATTAAATTTTGTCCAACTTCGATGCACCAACGAAAACAGACGCAAAAACAAAAAGGCAATTATTTTGCTTCGCCAGCACAGAGCGCGCAATACTGTCGTATACGGTCATGAAGCGTCTCAGCCAACGATGTAAATGTAGCTTTTTTTGCATCTTTTTAAAAATTTCTTTTATTTTGATTTGTTAAAGGTACTCAATCCGATCAGACGCTCCTAAATTACTATTTATTTGGATTCGGGGGTAACAACTATTTGATTCGAGTTGAGGAACACACCCATCAAAGCTCAGAGTGATCAGATATAGATTTTTGAAGTTTATTATTTCAATCGTTTTTGGACCAGAAGCACGATGAAGCACGATGAAGCACGAGGTCAAGCGGACGGTCTTGCAGATATAGATGGATAACTCTAAAATCAAGTGGTTATTATTACCACATTATTTTAGAGTTATCCATCTTTATCTGCAAACTCTTATATCCCAACTTAACTCGTTGGAGATCTTCTCCATATATACTTTCTGCTTAAACACAGGATATGTGCAGATTATATCATGGTAAGAATCGTATACGAGAAATATCAACGAGCCTTTGCCGAGTCTAAACGATTATAACCATGATATAACCTACATGTAGCACACAATAGGAAAATTAATTTAATCATCAACTGCCCAATTCTGTCTTGATTTAACACGAGTGAACTGTATATCAATGCACGCGTGATACATAATCAACCCTATTTGGACAACGAGATAGAAATGCTCTTCGATCACTTCGATATTGATACAAGACACACATAAGGCAACTGTGAATTGTGAAGGTAATTATTGATTTGTTTCTCATTTTTTATTAATATCTGTCGTGTTCGGGTCATCAACTTGTCATTTTGTTCATCTGCCATGCCAGAAGCGAACTTTAAAAAATATGTTGTTTAGTTCAAACACATTTCATTGCCAACTGTTTTTTTTGTTGAAATTTTTTTAATGGCATTGTGCTTCTTATAATTGTTGCGTTTATGGCATATTGGCTGGCAGTCAAAATATTTCATTTGTATTGAACAATAAACAGCATTTATGATTTGTTTTGATGAGGTAAAAATAAAGATCATCCGTATGGAAACGTAAGAAAGCTAATATCAATCAAAATCACTTCTAGTTCTTTGCAGAGAATATATTTTCCATAGGAGTATTTCGTTATATTTTCGTTATCATTCGACTTATTTTGACCACCAGAATGTGACACATATGAGTTGTGACTATAGGCTCGATTTGATGCCATAATACGACGTCTCACATTACTTAAATTTCTTTTCAATGCTGCAAATCATGTATAGAAGATGAATCAACAAATTTTTATAGTATGTTCGTGCTTGATATGTTCAACTTTCCCGGTTCAAACTCAATCAAGTTTACGTGTGAAGTTTTAGCCCCCCCCCCAACACACACACCCATGCCCTGACATACACATGCTCTGAGAATGTTTGAATCATCTCCAAATGTAATTTTCTGATATATTTTCCAAATTTACATCTTGCTTTGGTGCGTTGAGGTGTGCTGGTTTATTTGTGATCTGATTAATTGAGCAGTTATGATTGTCCGGACAATCATTGGATATGTGTGAAATGACCATCATGCAATGATTGACCAGTCAATAGTAAGTTCTCAATCAGATCACGAATGTACGAGAACATTTCTGCGCTCAAAAGAAAGGCGTGGATATGGAAAATATACGCAACGTTTTATCAATAGAGGTGTGTTATAATTTTAGCTATAGAAGTGTGAACGCCTGAAAAAAATTAGTTGAGAGCAGGGCTTGATACATGGACATTTAGAAAAATATAGGTGTAAATATTCATGGCAGTAGATAAGAATTGTGCATAGCTGAATATGATAATTAGCAAGCCCTAGTTAAGATGAATACGGTAAATAACAGCCAGTATATTGATTTGATAGATTGAAGGAATTACATAAACTAATTATATATAAGAAATATGAATGTGATTGAGAATTAAATAAATATTTTGAATGGAGGAAATACCGCTTAGTGACAAGTGATCAAATAGTAAACGTACCCCATAACGCGCCCCACACAAATCTAAGCATGCATTGGAGACTGTTGCCTGCTCTGATGTGTGTAGGGCTCCCTATGGGTTACAATAGGAGAGGGAGGAGTGATGAAATAGTAAACTTACCTTGTTTGGTTTATCTAAAGAATTGATACGCACGTTCCGGAGAGTATAAGAGTTTCGTGGTTGTGCGACGCCCCTTTGGGTTGTTTGTGTAGTTTATAGTACGTTGATCGTGCTATTGAGTATCACCCGATCCACGTTGTTTTCGCCATCTGATATATACACCGCGAGGTATCAGTAACACCATTATCGCATTTGGTCAGGAATCTGATCCAGCGAACGCTGATAGCAGTTTTACTCCACAAGCACATTGATCAATGCGTATGTCGACTATGACCTGCACCAACTCGTATACTAGGGTGGGTCTCTACCAGGATACGTGCCATGCGTGTGTCGACCGTGACCTGCACCAACTCGTGTACTAGGGTGGGTCTCTACCAGGATACGTGCCATGCGTGTGTTGACCGTGACCTGCACCAACTCGTGTACTAGGGTGGGTCTCTACCAGGATACGTGCCATGCGTGTGTCGACCGTGACCTGCACCAACTCGTGTACTAGGGTGGGTCTCTACCAGGATACGTGCCATGCGTGTGTCGACCGTGACCTGCATCAACTCGTATATTAGGGTGGGTCTCTACCAGGATACGTGCCATGCTCATGCACTTCATTTTCGTCACTAATGTTCCCCTGAGTTGAATTGGTCCCGTCTGTAATTGTCCACCAGTGACGTATATACAGCGATGAATATCGAAATCCCATCTGGTGTCGATACATCCCACTTAAGAATAATTAAAGTACACAATTTTCGAAAAATTAAGATGACCCAAAAGGGTTAAAACACTCAAGTGTGACGCTGTCGAGAAACAGTGATGGAAAGGGATATCAAATTCGAGAGTGTTGTTTGTCGACGATTCCCACCAAACATACGCATGCAGAGTTACCACCATGACACAGGGAATACAATGTGCAGTGTGAATTGTACGGAGTGACGCCGTCTGGGCCAGTGCTGGTCTTTGGAGGGGCACACAAATTGTTTGTCGTAATTATTTATTTATTGGGAGTTTGGTACTGAACCCGGGGGGATTTGGAAGGGGCGTAACCCCTCCCCTACAACCCACTTGAGATGATTTCGGGCGTTATGATGGTGGCATAACAGTGAGGTGATGTGAGGATGATTTTAACGTTTTATTTATTTATTTATTGGGAGTTTGGGACTGAACCCGGGACAATTTGGAAGGGGCATAACCCCTCCCCTACAGCCCACTTGAGATTATTTCGGGCGTTATGATTGTGGAATAACAGTGAGGTGATGGGAAGATGATCTAAACGTTTTATTTATTTTACTTCTTTGACACAGAGAATATAATGGTGTGGTGTGAATTGTCCGAAGTGACGCCGTCTGGGTCAGTGGTGGTCTTGGGAGGGGCACACAAATAGTTTGCCGCATATTTCCACCAACTTTTTTATAATCCTCTCAAAAATACGCATCGACTATAATGGGTATTATTCACGATTACCAACGTTACGTCACTGGAGGCAGGGATTGGGGTATCGAGGGGAATACTGGAGGCAGGGATTGGGGTGTCGAGAGGAGCACCGAATCGGATAAAAAAAAAACATTTTATCGCGGATTTTGTCAAAACGTATAGATATAGGCACCCATGATATAATGTATCTATAATGAAATTGTTAAAATTTTAAAGTCAGAAATGGCACAAACACGATATTAAAATATATGTTTCGCCGTTTATCCTAAACACTTTTATATCTGTTCAAATGCACGAGGTATGAGGTACGGGCTCAGCGGAAACAATCTCTTTCTTTCTTTCACTCTCCTTCAAGTGGGCGACTCATTGTTAGTCATCTGGCGTACTTGCCTTGTGGCAGATTGGAAGGTTACATGTACGCAGGAGAGTTTTTTTTAATCATACAACAATATAAATAAAGAAGTGGCCATTACATAACTAAACAAAGGTTACACAAACATAGTTCTTTCAAAAAGTTTTAAATTGTGATTCAAACAGGTGACCGAGAAATTAAAGAAGTATTTGAAACTGCGACTTAAATTTACAATCAGAGGCACAAACTATAATGAGCCGAAATTCCAATAAGAGACCGACTATGTACACATTGTAACGAACAAGTGGGGGGGGGGGGTGAAACCCATACATTACTAGTTTGTCCGGTTCTTCAACATGCACGCGAAAAATTCATAGCCAAATTCGACTATACAAGGCCGAGTGCACATAAGGCATAAAGAAATATCAAGTGTTACATAACTTATATAAATTTATCTTCAAATGAACATAGCTATCCAGCAACAAGCCACTTAACAGATGACCCCCCCCCCAGACAATGGTGTATATCCAGGGACGTGGTTAGAGGGTCTCCGTTGGGAGGGGTGTCTACCTTGGGAAATTCCAACTGCATCCCCCCCCCTTGAATCAGAATCAGAACAAACACAAGGTTTGCATAATTCCATTTGCACCCCCTTGCACCTCAGTGTTCAGGGCTAATATTAATATCCTGTATATTCATAAACTATGGTTCTATATTTCCGGTGTCAGAAGATTCGGATATTTTAACCTGAAAATTGCATAAATCCTAACATCTAGCGGTCTAACACCGGACAAATGCACACGACTACGGACAGGGTACTAGGACACACCGGATCGATCATGGTTGTTCGGCTCGGTGCCAGTGTGAGAAGAAAAATTTGAAATTTATACAAGAAAATCGCAAATGCTAGCACCTAGACAGGCCTCAACCGAAGCTTTCATAGTGTTGGAAATTTCAAACCTGATACCCCCCTCAGGTTGGAAAATTCTCCAACTGATGACCATTTCAGTCCACAAGTTTGACCAAATGTAGTAGCACGTTAATAAGCAGTTTTGTATTGGCCCGCGTGTGCGAAAATTGTTATATCTGAACAAGAAAATCGAAAAATCATAGCATCTAGATTAGCTTCAAGCCTTCCTAGAGTTGGACATTTCTAACATGACACCCCCACTTAGGTTGGAAAATTTCCAACTTATGACAATTCCAATGGCAATGTTGACCAAATTGGGATACACCCCAAACCCCCTGTCGCCACATCTCTGTGTGTATCACCGTGTATTAACTGTCGCCAGCGCAAGACAAAATCTAAACCGTTCTGTATACAATACAGAACGATCCCCTCCTTATTTCAATTAATTTGGAACGAGCGTCACTCCCCTAATTGTTTCGATTAACTAATGCATTCCTTCTCATAAATTTGCAGAGCACACCGTTAAGTCGGACAAATAAGGAGTCCACAGTGTGTAGGAGGAGCGATAACTCTATATGACAGCATAACATAATATTTTAAAGGGACCGGAGGCAGGTTACACTGGTGTAAATATTTCCCATAGGCTTCAATGTTAACGTTTGTTGATCTGCATCAGAGGTCAAATGGAAACTGTTCAAACTGCCTTCGGATTATGTGAGCTTGACATCTGTGGAAACTTTCCCAATAAAAAAATCAACACCGTCTAGCAGGGAATCCACTTCAAATTTTCGTTTTTTCATGACTAGGGTCAGTTCCGCACTAAAAAAATATTGTCATTTTTTCAATCACACTTAAAATTTCTAAACAGCCACAACAGACTTCACCTTTAATGAATGGGCCTCTTGGCAAATGAAGTTTGTGGGAGAATGATTCCTTGAATTTTTGTCAACAGTTTACATTTAATTCATGCAACCAATCACAGCCCAGAGTGTTTTAACTGTGAAACTCTATACTCCTCCCGCAACCGCAGGGGGAGCTGGCTATAGTATTTACACCAGTGTAACCGGCAGTGTGTACACGATGTGCAAACACACATAGAAGTCTATGAGCGCATCGGCACTGAACTGTAGAGCACGTAGAGAGCGAATTGGAACTTAACTGTAGAGTATGTAGAGTTATTTGTGGTTAAATTGCCGAAGTATGGTGTTACATGTATACTTGGTGATACTTGTCTAACAGACTTTTACAAGAAAACCATAGTCAGAAATGGTAACGCCACCAAAATAATATTATTAGCCATAAATATAAATTATAATATAAAATATATTGGTTACATGAATACACCGCCTCAGAATTCCGTTAAATCAACTAATCCTTTAAATTATTACAAAAAACTACGGCTTATTACTGCTGAAGGGGTCACTCTCACCAAAAAAAAAATGCTGAAGGGTACATAGGATTTTCAAAATGTGCTGAAGGGTATATACACAGGGTTTGAAATGTCTTTATAAAGGACATTCAGTCTTCGTATCTGCCATGATTCCTGCCAGAGAATAATTGTATATATATGTTCCAATGAATATTCAAATGTGCTGAAAACAAGCTGCTAATGGGCGCCAGTCTTTCACATCGAATGACCTTGTGTCCCTGTAACTAAATTTACTTTATATGGTGATACCTCGCTCATCGATTAATCAAGTCAATTGCATGCAATGCCCCTTTTCGATCTGAAACATATCATATACATCAGTGGGAATGACCCCTTCCGAATTCTTTTTCACCCGGTGTAAATATTTTATTGTGAAAACTGAATTATACCAATTTTACGTGTGTGTGATTATATATTGATGAATTTACTCAAATAATGCGGCTTCTCTCTCCTTGTTGTCTTTAAAACAACATATAAAACGATGGAGTGGACAAATAAGTTATCTGAAGTTTTCCCATTATACCAGAAATTGTATTGATATTGTGATCATACCAGCAAAATGTGTTTCCCATTGAAATTATTAAAGTTGGGGAAACGGATTGGTCGTAGGGTGGTTCAATTTTACCTCAACCCCGACCGCCTCCCTAAATACTATCATCTGAGTCCTCTTGATGCTTATGTCACATAGCTATTCATAAGTAACACAAAACGACCATGTGAATTCCGGACCTATTTTGAACTACAATGTATGTGAGGAATAATATATAGTATAAAGAATATTTTCGTAGCATATAGTCGGATCATCTGTCAGTTTAGGTAGCGTACAATTTAACAACATAAGACACGAGTACATCTAAAATCTGTTCGACTTCACACTAATCATGTGCAAATAATAAATTAACCATATGCCGAAACGTCTTCGATGAATTGTTTTTCTACAATATCCTTAATCGGCGACAACATAACGCATTAATCCTCCATCCGATATATACCAGTTTGCGTAAAATTAGAGTATATAGGGGGAATAGAGTAACAAGGACAGAAAATAATGTATTCGCGGCGATGAAATGGCTGCCAAAATGGCCGCAACTCCAATCCATGCTACGACGAAAGCAACATATTGGATAACCACCTATAAGCGAAAATACACATTGGTAATTTACAAGTATGTTGTTATATATCTTTAAAGGTTCACATATAATTAAAACAGATCTAACTAAATGATTTATCGATCACTGCAACGCATGTTAACCCAATGATTTATGTTCGGGTTTTCTGCTTAGAATGCATCCAAACAGTCGGGCCAAAAATAGTTATTTCGGGCATTCAACAGACGAAGTAATATTTCGTCACACAGTGTGTGGTAGTTTCATTTGGAATGATGATTAATTATTAAATGTAACGCAGAAACTGAAGTCCACATCCTTGCTGTGTAAGTACTAGTTATATTTCCGGAATGTTCAACACTCCGTGATAATAAACCATACACGTATGTCGTAATGCTGATTATACTGTAAAGAAACACTCATATTTTCAACAGAACAGTACCATATCTCACTAGATCGAAGAGACTGTGCATCGTACATTTGATTTAATACTAATTTCCATACCGCTTCCAAACCGGTTTGTTAGTAGATAATTTTGTTCAAATTACTTCAATCGGCACTTTACAACGGGTATATGTACCACGCAATGCACAACATTAGTTTTCAGTATCTTGTTGATTGAAATTATATACCACTAGCAGGTTAGCCCGCCACTGGCGGAATTTGTCCCATGGCTTTGTCAGAAACATGTCTTTCAATGAGTGAATTTTTTAATTTAATTTTTTTCTTCTTCAATGGGTTAATTGTGCCTTTTTAATTTAATTTTTTGTTTTTCAATTTGACCCGATTTGACCTTGAATTGATCATTTTCAAGGTCAGGTTGGGGTCACAATTTAACCCGTCCATGACACTTCCCGTAAGTAGCAAATTTGAGCTCAATCGGTTCGAGTCTATAAAGGACACACATTCACCACGGCAATCGGCATTGCCGTGGCAATCGACATAGGCTTCAATATTCGCCACGGCAATTGACTGCCGTGTGCCACGGACTGCCGTAACAGTTGATAACATGTTCACATTCGGCGGATCGGGCACTGCGGTCAGTCAAACAACATAACGCGCACGCTATAACTCCGATATCACTAACGTACGCGGCATCGGGAGGGTCAGGTTAACTTCCGCCTGGATCCACGTGGCGTGACGTAATTCGCAACCACGTGTATTTACCTCGACCGCGACACACACAATGGCCCGATAATGGGTACGCATTCCCTGGAATTTCCCAGAAGATATTCATGGGGAGTTCAAGTGACCAATTTTGAAATTTGCTGGTCGCATTCGTCTGTAGGTCTGAGGAATTCTCGGCGAGATATTGTTACCAACATGACATATTTAAATTAATCCCGCCGTGGACCCCCCATCACCAAGGCGAAGTAATTTTGGTACCATGTGCTGCGTTCTAAAAATAGGTCGATTGCGCTGGATTCGAAATATGAGTGCTATAGAGAATATTGTTTGATCGAAAGCATTTGAATTAATACGTTACAATACTCGCCTTGATGCTGGCTAAGAGATATTTGTCCCTGCTAGGTGTTGGGAATGTGAATTAAAATTACCGTGGGGATGCATGTGGGGGTCTAATTTTGCCACGGCAATACACAAAATACGTCACACAACACGCTCATGTCTGGATACAGTCTTTCACGCACACGCCCAGACCCAGACGTAAGAATTACAATACACACATACGCTCTTTATCAACGACACTGCGGATAGGAACGCTCTTTAACTATCAACGCGATTAACCCCCGCCATGCCTTTGCGGTGATTTTGGGAGTGGAGAACGCGTGCTCTGAGCTTCTCCAAAATGCCGCGACGACGACTCCCGTGGTTTTTTACATTTAGATGGGAAGTTTGAACTCAATCTGTACACGCGTTTTGGATTCTATGAAGTACACACACACATATATACGAAGTCTCAAAATATATAGTACTAGCAGGTTAGCCCGCCACCGGCGGCTTGTCCGAAACATGACATTTTTTTAATATTTGTTTTTAATTTTTAGCTCCACGCGTTTCAATAAGAAAAATTTGTACCCGGTAGCTCCACCCGTTTCCGAGATCTGGTCTGCGCATGCGCGAAGCTGGCGTCGCACGGACTCGGCGACCCGATAAAATTTGTACCCGGCGCAAGATACATTCACATAGCAAATTTCAAGTCGATAGCTTTACCCGTTTCCGAGATCTCGTCTGCGCATGCGCTGCACGGGCGTCGCATGGACTCGGCGACCCGATAAAATTTGTACCCGGTGCAAGATACATTCACATAGCAAATTTCAGGTCGATAGCTCCACCCGTTTCCGAGATCTGCCTTTCTGCATAATATTTCGAGCGATAACATTGCATTGAAATGTCAGACTCCCATCGTGAACCTCAACACGAAGTAAACACGTGTTTCGAGCGATAACATTGCATTGAAATGACTCCCATCGTGAACCTCAAGACGACGTAAAACACGTGTTGCGTTCTAGGAAATGCACTCAATGCAGATGCTAATAACGTTGACTTCGTATATATATATATATATAATGACGTTATTAACCCCGGCCGTGCCGTTTGAGCTGATTTTTATGACTGGGAGTGGAGTACGGGTGCTCGGAGCTTCGGGAAAACGCGTGGACGACATCGTACGTGATATTTTACCTTTAGATAGGAAGTTTGAGCTCAATCTGTCCAGCCGTTCCCGTCCTAATGTACTATTTCGAGCGATAACAATTGTCAGACTCCCATCGTGAACCTCAACACGAAGTAAACACGTGTTTCGAGCGATAACATTGCATTGAAGTCAGACTCCCATCGTGGACCCCCAAGACGACGTAAACACGTGTTTGTTCCGGTATAACTTTGGAGACTCTGACTTCATATATATATATAATGACGTTATTAACCCCGGCCGTGCCGTTTGAGCTGATTTCGATGACTGGGAGTGGATAAAGGGTGCTCAGAGCTTCTCGAAAACACATCTACGGCGGTGTCGGTGGGATTTTACACTTACATACGAAATTTGATCTCAATCTGTACACGCGTTTTGGATTCTATGAAGTACACACACACACACACACATACACACATATATACGAAGTCTCAAAATATATAGTACTAGCAGGGTAGCCCGCCACCGGCGGCTTGTCCGAAACATGACATTTTTTGTTTTTCAATGAGTTAATTGTGACATTTGTTTATATATTTTTTTTTAATTTTTAGCTCCACGCGTTTCAATAAGAAAAAATTGTACCCGGTAGCTCCACCCGTTTCCGAGATCTGGTCTGCGCATGCGCGAAGCTGGCGTCGCACGGGCTCGGCGACCCGATCAAATTTGTACCCGGCCCAAGATACATTCACATAGCAAATTTCAAGTCGATAGCTCCACCCGTTTCCGAGATCTCGTCTGCGCATGCGCTGCACGGGCGTCGCATGGGCTCGGCGACCCGATAAAATTTGTACCCGGTGCAAGATACATTCACATAGCAAATTTCAGGTCGATAGCTCCACCCGTTTCCGAGATCTGCCTTTCTGCATAATATTTCGAGCGATAACATTGCATTGAAATGTCAGACTCCCATCGTGAACCTCAACACGAAGTAAACACGTGTTTCGAGCGATAACATTGCATTGAAATGACTCCCATCGTGAACCTCAAGACGACGTAAAACACGTGTTGCGTTCTAGGAAATGCACTCAATGCAGATGCTAATAACGTTGACTTCGTATATATATATATAATGACGTTATTAACCCCGGCCGTGCCGTTTGAGCTGATTTTTATGACTGGGAGTGGAGTACGGGTGCTCGGAGCTTCTGGAAAACGCGTGGACGACATCGTACGTGTTATTTTACCTTTAGATAGGAAGTTTGAGCTCAATCTGTCCAGCCGTTCCCGTCCTAATGTACTATTTCGAGCGATAACAATTGTCAGACTCCCATCGTGAACCTCAACACGAAGTAAACACGTGTTTCGAGCGATAACATTGCATTGAAGTCAGACTCCCATCGTGGACCCCCAAGACGACGTAAACACGTGTTTGTTCCGGTATAACTTTGGAGACTCTGACTTCATATATATATATAATGACGTTATTAACCCCGGCCGTGCCGTTTGAGCTGATTTCGATGACTGGGAGTGGATAAAGGGTGCTCAGAGCTTCTCGAAAACACGATTACGGCGGTGTCGGTGGGATTTTACACTTACATACGAAATTTGATCTCAATCTGTACACGCGTTTTGGATTCTATGAAGTACACACATATATACACACACATATATATACGAAGTCTCAAAATATATAGTATAGATAGACTAGCAGGTTAGCCCGCCACTGGCGTGCTTGGCATGCGCGAAGCTTGCGTCGCACGGACTCGGCGACCCGATAAAATTCGTACCCGGGGCAAGATACATTCACATACCAAATTTCAAGTCGATAGCTCCACCGGTTTCCGAGATCTCGTCTGCGCATGCGTTGCACGGGCGTCGCACGGAGTCGGCGACCCGATAAAATTTGTATCCGGGGCAAGATACATTCACGTAGCAAATTTCAAGTCGATAGCTCCACCCGTTTGCGAGATAACACATTCTTTGTTTTTCAATGAGTTAATTCATGGTACCCGTCCTAACTAAACTTCAGAGCGGACAGTCAATTAATCCCGTCGTGAAATCCCTCTGCATAATATTTCGAGCTCTTAGATCAATTCTGCCTTTTTAGTTTCATTTCGTCCGCGTCCGTATTTCGGACGCATGGGTCAGTCGTTTAGCCACGATCATTGGAATCCACTTCCGTATTTCTGACGCATGTGGTGTGTCGTTTAGAAACGACCATATCAATAAAGAGCGTTAGTTACTAAAACCTCCGTATAAGGTATAGATAAAGAGTGTTGTTGCCTTAACCCCCGCCGTGCCTTTGCGGTGATTTGGGAGTGGATAAAGGGTGCTCAGGGCTTCTCGAAAACCCGACTACGACGATACCCGTGTGTTTTTACATTTAGATGGGAAGTTTGAACTCAATCGGTAGACGCGTTTTGGATTCTATGAAGTACACACACACACATATACGAAGTCTCAAATTATATAGTATAGAAGACTAGCAGGTTAGCCCGCCACTGGCGTGCTTGGTCAGAAACATGACATTTTTTAAATACATTTTTTAACGATTGATTCGTTAATTGAACTGAATGGTCAGAAAACAGAATTGAAAACGCGAGGAGACAATCAATGAATTAATTCTGCCTTTATATCAAGAGAAATTATGGTCTCACCATGGACCAATAACAATTCAAGTACAAAGTTAATTAAATTGTAAATTGTTTTCGTCCCATGGCTTTGTTTCAGAAACATGACATTTTTGTAATTATTTTGTTTTTATTTGTTTTTTATTTTTTAATATGAATTTAATGTTTTTAAAAATTAATTTTTTGTTTCTGGCGGAAAAATTTACCCGTAGAAATCCCCCCTTCCTAGGAACGACAGACAACGCATTCTTTGTTTCGTGAAATCTCTCTACGATAGCATTGCATTGAATTTAAAACAAACGCTTCCCGTCGGGAAATCTGTCTGCATAATATTTCGAGTCTGCCGTACCCGTCGTAATGTCGTGAAATCTCGACTGCATAATAGATAACATTGCATCGAATCTGTTGTTGGCATTCAGGGCTTCGGGCCGTTGTTGTTGGCATCACGGCTCCCCGAAAACTCTCACATTGCCGAAAACGTGTATTTAGTAATATCGTTGTTGTTGATATTTACGGCTTGGGGGCTATTTTCTCGCCAACAATGTCGTTGGCGTTCACGGTTTGGGGCAGTGTGTATAGCTGCGTGAGTTAGCAGGAATCGAGGGGTGTAAGTTTAGAGCTTGTTTATATGAATGTTTCGGAAATAGCCGTAACAGCCGTAACAAAAAATGTATACATCAGAAAATGTAAATACCATCGGCTTTCATGTGTAGTAAAGATGTCTTATAAGCCGACATTGCCGTGGGGATGCCCGTTCCTACACGCGTTTTCGATTCTATGAAGTACCCACATATATACACACATACACACATATATCCGATCGGTCGAGGTGTTGGTATCTGATGCAAAAGACGAAACTGTGAGTGTTGGTCAATAGTCCCCGCCGTGAACCTCATCGTCGCAAAGAGCGGACAGTCAATTAACCCCGTTGTGAACCTCAATCACCAACACGACGTAAACATGTGTTACGTTCTAAAAATAGGAAAGCACTTTCTCTCGTACGTAGCAAGTTTGAGCTCAATCGGCATTCCCTGGAATTTCCCGTAGATTGGCAGATTAATATAATTCCAGTAGCTTTATAACGGTATATCTGGATAGAAATCTGATGCTATATTCGTGATTATCTGGGATGATTTCGGTATATAACTATATACTGTAAAAACAAAGCGCGCAATCCGTGCTCACAGGGTTGGTCAGAAACAAATGTTTTTTTAATTTAATGTATGTTCCGTATATCTCCCTGCAGATGCAAATAACGTTGAATGGCAAACAGACGCTCTTTATAGCGATGCGTAAAAAACAAACGCTCATTAAATAATCACTTGATTAACCCCCGCCGTGCCTTTGCGGTGATTTGGGAGTGGATAAAGGGTGCTCAGGGCTTCTCGAAAACCCGACTACGACGATACCCGTGTGTTTTTACATTTAGATGGGAAGTTTGAACCCAATCTGTACACGCGTTTTGGATTATATGAAGTACACACATATACACACATACGAAGTCTCAAAATATATAGTATAGACTAGAAGGTGACCCGACTTCGTCCGGGCTTTGACCTTGAATTGTCTATTTTGAAGGCCAAGGTCAAGTGGGGTCACGATTTGACCCGTCCAAAACACAGTGCCCGAACAAAAGTACCCGACAAAAGTACCCGTCCAAATCCATCCGGTTTTACCCGATTTGACCTTAAATTGACCATTTTGAAGGTTAAGGTCAGGTGGGGTCAAACACCAACACCCCAAAAATGGTGGAAATCGGCCCAGCGGATACCGGGAAATCGGCCCAGCGGATACCGAGATACCCTATGCATCAAATTTCGTCCGTAAAAATCCGCCAGTTTAACCCGATTTGATTTCCACTGAAGTATATAAACGCGCCTCAAGTTTCAACGTAAAGATAAATTACCATCGGTGCCCGAGATATCGCCAAGACGTCTGAAACAGTCAAATGCATCGGCCGGGAAAGAGTTAACGTGATCTAACTTTATGACCTCTAACGACGTCATAGAAGTTACGCATTGTTTTTACCCTGATAGAAGATCGTACCACTTCTTCTTAATAATTGAGGCAGATAACTAAAACGGATACATACATATTATATATCGTTGGAAAGAGGAAACACGAAAGATTCTCATAGTGTCATTATTATGACTGGCATGTTATTATTCGCGCTGTTTCGAATCGATTTGTAAGCACCGAACTGAAATATATTAGCGCAAAACGGCGTAAAAACAGATTTGACCTCGGCACGTGAAAAGTTGACCTCGCACGGACAAATTAATAGGCCTATGTTAGTCCTGACCCGAAAATACCCCCACATACCAAGTTTCATCGAAATCGGCTGGGCCATTTTCGAGTCCATCGATTACACACAAACAAACACACAAACAGATCTTCCAAAATATATAATAGACTAGAAGGTGACCCGACTTCGTCCGGGCTTTGACCTTGAATTGTCTATTTTGAAGGCCAAGGTCAAGTGGGGTCACGATTTGACCCGTCCAAAACACAGTGCCCGAACAAAAGTACCCGACAAAAGTACCCGTCGAAATCCATCCGGTTTTACCCGATTTTACCTTTTAACCCGATTTGATTTCCACTCAAGTATATAAACGCGCCTCATATACACACGCTCATTAATTATCAAGTTTCAACGTAAAGATAAATTACCATCGGTGCCCGAGATATCGCCAAGACGTCTGAAACAGTCAAATGCATCGGCCGGAGAAGAGTTAACGTGATCTAACTTTATGACCTCTAACGACGTCATAGAAGTTACGCATTGTTTTTACCCTGATAGAAGATCGTACCACTTCTTCTTAATAATTGAGGCAGATAACTAAAACGGATACATACATATTATATATCGTTGGAAAGAGGAAACACGAAAGATTCTCATAGTGTCATTATTATGACTGGCATGTTATTATTCGCGCTGTTTCGAATCGATTTGTAAGCACCGAACTGAAATATATTAGCGCAAAACGGCGTAAAACAGATTTGACCTCGGCACGTGAAAAGTTGACCTCGCACGGACAAATTAATAGGCCTATGTTAGTCCTGACCCGAAAATACCCACACATACCAAGTTTCTTCGAAATTGGCTCAGCCGTATTTGAGTCCATCGATTACTGACAGACAGATAGATACACACACACACACACACACACACACACACACACACACAGATCTTTCAAAATATATAATAGATAGATAGATTGCCACCCACCTGCTTGCGCTAAATATCAGGTCATCATCGTTTAAAGTTATTAGTTCTGCGTTTACCATTCAATATTGCTATTTATGGTTGTGTATGCAGCAGATTTGTGTTACATTAGGGAGAATGGGTAAACGCGGCGATGCGGTTGCATAAAAGGTAGTACATTTCGCGTATATGTGGCTTTAGTGCATTTAAGCACCTATAATTTCCAGGTATAAATACAGTCTCTGCCACAGAGTATGTAGGCAAATTTGGTTATGTTGAGAATTTTTTGAAGAGAGTTTATTATACTCCTTTGTATTTTGATAACTTGCGTTCATGGTATACCACCATGTATTTGTGTGATAAAGGTGAAATATTCGTGTTTAATCATTTGACCGGAGGCAACTATGACTACTATTTTAAGACACGGACAATAGGATATACACATTTTGCCTAGTACAATATGAATAGCTCTCATACTGTTCTATAGTAGTGAATTTTGACATACTTGGCGTTGTAGATTTAAAAATAAAAATATTGTTATCGGTCACATTCGTGAGACTGATTTCATTATATACATTTATGCTTCTAGAAAAGGTCAATACATCACTATCATATCACTATTTAACTGTTTAGTTACACATATATAACGCGATTCAAGATAAACAGTACAGATAAAACCGTGCGTTATACTTCTGTTTCTTGGCGCCGAAAAAGTCCATATTTAATTGTTGTATGAGACCTGGCGTTCGTGAGATACATTAGAGATAATTCTTACATCTATTATTAAAAGCTCTGAAATAATTCTTCCTCGTATAATTCGAGGGCTTGTTCGTTCTTGTATGACTAGCTATTCAATATACCACAAATTGTAAATTTTATATGATTTTGTCCATTTTGGCGGCCACATTGGGAAAGGCATTCTACTGATATGGCTTACGACTCAGCATTGTTTGTGTATTTTATTTTATTAGTCGAGTTTTTTTCCAAAACTCGACTTACAGTTTGATGGGGGACGGTGGGCGGGCGGCGGACGGGCGGGCGGGCGGGCGACAACTTTTGCTTATAACTCAACCGTTTATTGACGGATTAAATTTTTTTTTGGTGTGTGAGTACATATCCATGCACGTAAGCAGACAAAAAATCGGGTTCGTCCGCACATTTATTACAGAGTTATGGCCCTTTGAATTTTCAGCTCGTTAGCGCGATAACTTCAACAAACGTTATCCGATTTGATTGAAATTTGGTATATAGGTGTCTCCCAAGAATATCTCGGATGAGTTCGAAAACCGGCCTGGTCCGATAAAATTTGATAGAGTTATGGCCCTTAATTAGTCATTTTCCACGAATTTTCAGCTCGTTAGCGCGATAACTTCAACAAACGTTATCCGATTTGATTGAAATTTGGTATATAGGTGTCTCCCAAGAATATCTCGGATGAGTTCGAAAACCGGCCTGTTCCGATAAAATTTGATAGAGTTATGGCCCTTAATTAGTCATTTTTCACGAATTTTCAGCTCGTTAGCGCGATAACTTCAACAAACGTTATCCGATTTGATTGTAATTTGGTATATAGGTATCTCCCAAGAATATCTCGGATGAGTTCGAAAATCGGCCTGGTCCGATAAAATTTGATAGAGTTATGGCCCTTAATTAGTCATTTTTCACGAATTTTCAGCTCGTTAGCGCGATAACTTCAACAAACGTTATCCGATTTGATTGTAATTTAATATATAGGTGTCTCCCAAGAATATCTCGGTCGAGTTCGAAAACCGGCTAGGTCCGATAAAATTTGATAGAATTATGGCCCTAAATTAGTCATTTTTTCACAAATTTTCAGCTCGTTAGCGCGATAACTTCAACAAACGTTATCCGATTTGATTGAAATTTGGTTTATAGGTGTCTCCCAAGAATATCTCGGTCGAGTTCGAAAACCGGCTAGGTCCGATAAAATTTGATAGAGTTATGGCCCTTAATTAGTCATTTTTTCACAAATTTTCTGCTCGTTAGCGTGATAATTTAACAAACATCATCCTATTGGATTGAAATACCTCGGACGAGTTAGAAAACCGGCCCGGTCCAATAAAATTTGATAGAGTTATGGCCCTTAATTAGTCATTTTTTGTGAATTTTTAGCTCGTTAGCGCGATAACTTCAACAAACGTCCTCCGATTTGTTTAAAATTTGGAATAGACATACTTGCCAAGAATATTTCGGACGAGTTCGAAAACCAGCCTGGCCCGATAAAATATGATGGAGTTATGGCCCTTAATTAATCATTTTTCGATTTTACCTATTAATTAGTCTACCGATACTGATGCACACCAATTGGTGGTAGCCACCCGCGGTAAGCCACCGAAAACGAGACACAGCATCTCTGATGCCACCTCTTGTTACTAATTTGGTATTATTTGGTTCTCCTACCATCGAAATTAAGAATTTTTCGATACCAACTTCCATCATTGACGCCGTCTTGGGTTAAAGAAAATGCTCATCCCATGTTTTACCCATCCTTTGGCGATAGTAAATTGTTATGATCGGAATCATAATCTTTTAATGTTGAATTATAGAATATCCTGTTATGATCTCAAGTAGTGTATGACAAATGTACATAGTAACCAGTAATAACACAAATTATTGTAATGTATGTGTCAAAATAGAAGGGTTAATATAACATCTAAACTCTAGATCATGTCACCACTATCATAGTATAAGCAGTTCTATTCATGTTGTTGCATATTGACTTGTGAGATATCAAAACAATATAGTTATTTAGTTAATTGAAAAGGTTAAAAGACATGGAATTGTTGAAAGGGCTTAAATCCCATATCTCTGCCCTGTTTGGTCCAATGCAGTCCCATCATCCAAGGACGTAGAGAGCTCAATTAGTCTAGTTAAAAAAATTCACATGGCTAATTTGTGGTTACAAAGATAGCTAAATCAATTTATCCAATAAATCACTAATCTGTGTCTCTTATATAGAGCTAACTTATGAGGGATATAAATAACTCTCAATCTCGCTCACAGAGAAGCAGGTATTCGTTAATTGTAAGTTACTTGGGTTATAATCTGGATAATTCTTTGTTGAAAAAGAGCCATATCTCTGGTATAACAAATTGGATCTAATCCATATTCAATCTCGTTCTGTATTTTGAGTAGAGAAAGTTACAAACCAAATTTGGTTCCTATCAGATGAAAAATGGTTGATGTATCGACGCATATGTGAATTATATGTGAAAGGGCCATAACTTCATCTGTATTTTGACCTGAGAACCTAACAGAAAATTTGGTTCTGATCAGATAAAAATTGTTTGAGTTATGATAGTATGCCTAAATTCTAAGTCGAAAAAGGGCCATAACTCAAACCCATATTCGAACTCGATCTGTATTTTGGGCTGATAAATCCATATACAAAATTTGATTCTGATCAGATAGAAAATGTTTGAGTTATCGCATTACATGTAAAGTGGCTAGGGACAGACGGACAGACAGACGGACGAACGACGAGTGGTCAATCCGGACGTCGACACTATGTGTACCATACCATGGTATGGTTACACATACAAATGGCTGCCACCCCAGAATGGTTTAAATAGAGGACCCATTCCATTCTCGGCAATTTAGGTCTATCAAACGGAGTGGTATGGTGACCCACAAAGACGCTCTTTCCACAGACCCCACCGATCCGAAAATTACCGCCACTCAGAGGTGTCCAAAAAGAGGAAACATGCCATTTATCGGTCCCTGACGGGTTTATCTCAAACAGTGGGTGTTGTAGGGTGGTCAACAAGACGCTCTTTCCACAGACCCCACCGATCCAAAATTACCGCCGCTCAGATCGAGGTGTCCAAAAAGAGGAAACATGCCATGTATCGGTCCCTGACGGGTTTATCTCAAACAGTGGGTGTTGTAGGGTGGCCAACAAGACGCTCTTTCCACACACACCACCCGCTCCAAAATGTCCGTCACCAAGATGGCTTCAAATAGCGGGCCCGTGCCATTTATCCGTTCCTTGGCGGAATAGGACCCTTCCTAGCGACGGCCCTTGTGGATCGGGGAGGGGTGTGTGGGGTGTATGTTTATGGTGTCTTGGGGGCCACACCATTTGGCAGAGCCCTCGTTCGATTCACTAACTTCATTAGAAGTTCATGGTTTTGTTGCATCATGACTCTTATTAACAGAGCCACCGGGACCCCAACATGTATATATATACAGAGCCACTGGGACCCCAACATGTATATATATAGAGAGCCACCGGGACCCAAACATATATATATATATATATATATATATACATAGCCACCGGGACACCAACATGTATACATAAAGAGCCACCGGGACCCCAACATATATATATATACAGAGCCACCGGGACCCCAACATGTATATATATATACAGAGCCACCGGGACCCAACATGTATATATAGATATATTTAAATAAATTAATTTCCAAAAACACATGTTTTAATTTCACTTTGCCCACCCATTGTCATTGCATCATGAATCAGTATGAACGATAGAGCAAGTAGATTTAGCGTTTACTTGAAATGTCAGTTCGTGTATATATAGTTTGTAACTAAGTGTTCATTATATTTTCGGCTTAATTGTGCAGCTTGAATTATTAATGCATCACATATAAAGAGGCCGCGAAGCACATGCGAGCTCGTTATCCTTTCACTCATTGATATTTTGGATGACGCTAGCGTCCCACCTGGAACTTTCAGAAAGTGACCTGTATCAATTAAATGACGTATATGAACGCCTCCCGATCCAAAATGGCTGCCCACCTTAAATGGTCCAAATAAGGGACCCATTTCAAGTCAAATAGAGAACCTTGCAATTTGTCGGCCCTTGGTGTATATATGTCAAACAAAGGGTGTTTCAGGGTGGGCTACAAGACGCTCTTTCACACACACACCACCCGATCAAAATTGCTCCACACAGAGGGGTTCAAACAAGGGGCCCTTGCCATTAACCGTCCACTATTCCCTCAAACTATACGGTAAGTTACTTCAAACATCACATCGATAACAATGAACGCGAAGCCTTCAAACATCACCTCGATAGCATATACATACATCATTACTGCACCCTACATGAATGTTTTCCCGACGAGCACACCAGCATGCCTTAAGACAACATACGTCATTACTGCACCTTACATGTAGTTTCTCCCGACGAGCACACCAGCATGCGTTAAAATAACATATATATACGTCATTGCTGCACCATACATGTATTTTCTCCCGACGAACACACCAGCATGCCTTAAGATTACACATACATACGTCATTACTGCACCATACATGTATTTTCTCCCGACGAACACACCAGCATGCCTTAAGATTACACATACATACGTCATTACTGCACCATACATGTATTTTCTCCCGACGAACGCACCAGCATGCCTTAAGATAACATATACATACGTCACTACTGCACCATACATGTATTTTCTCCCGACGAACACACCAGCATGCCTTAAGATAACACATACATACGTCATTACTGCACCATGCATGTATTTTCTCCCGACGAGCACACCAGTATGCCTTAAGTATACGCACACAAACTGTTTATAGTTCTACATACATGCTACTGACATTTGCCCTCAAATAGCTATATAGTCGATTATTACTACAGGCGATACCACAAATATTTCAATTCCCATGTAGTTATTACTACAGACGATACCATAGCGATTTCAATTCCCACGTAGTTAATTGTTTCCTTCATATTCTGGCACCATATTGTTTTCTATGACGAAACATACCGTGTAAACGCACTCTTACTACATACAAAGATATGTACACCATAATCATGATCGTAGTTAGGGACGTTATTAAAATGGGTGTGAGTGTCTTGTGCGAGCTTCTCCTATAAGGGTACCCTTATCCAAACATAATCATGGACGTAGTCAAGGAAGAGATTACATGGGGTTGGTATCCCCGTGTCTTAGAGAGCTTCTCCTATAAGGGTACCCTTATCCAAACAATCATGGACGTAGTCAAGGAAGAGATTACATGGGGTTGGTATCCCCGTGTCTTATAGAGCTTCTCCTATAAGGGTACCCTTATCCAAACATAATCATGGACGTAGTCAAGGAAGAGATTACATGGGGTTTGTATCCCCGTGTCTTAGAGAGCTTCTCCTATAAGGGTACCCTTATCCAAACAATCATGGACGTAGTCAAGGAACTGATTACATGGGGTTGGTATCCCCGTGTTTTAGAGAGCTTCTCCTATAAGGGTACCCTTATCCAAACATAATCATGGACGTAGTCAAGGAAGTGATTACATGGGGTTTGTATCCCCGTGTTTTAGAGAGCTTCTCCTATAAGGGTACCCTTATCCAAACATAATCATGGACGTAGTCAAGGAAGTGATTACATGGGGTTGGTATCCCCGTGTTTTAGAGAGCTTCTCCTATAAGGGCACCCTTATCCAAACATAATCATGGACGTAGACAAGGAAGTGATTACATGGGGTTGGTATCCCCGTGTTTTAGAGAGCTTCTCCCATAATGATCCAAATTTTTCAGCAGTTGTAAAGTTCAAGCTCAAATTAATACCAAACAAGTGCGACCAGAAAACATACTAAAATTACACATTCGCAATGTGTAGGGCATGAACATTCCAAATACTCTAACTGACTTTTCTCAACGACGGACAGGTATTTCAATTGTATATTTGCATTGTGTCCGCGGAATGACAAATTGTTATCTTTTACTAACAATAGTAAAATCTAACAAATAAAACTCGTCATAGCTTTGACCGTTGCTTAAGCATACATTGTTCCATGTAGTCACACACATATAGGCTTGTCATAATCTGAAATGATGCAGCAGGTAAGCACATTGTAGTCAAATCAGCAATTAATATCTGATAGCTGCTCAATAATATATTATAATTAAATAAATGTAATTTAGCAGTTATGACATTAAATGCTGAGTTGACTAAGCTATATTCTATTCAAATATATTAATGTTTCCTAATTAATCTCGGGTAAATATGTTGATTAAAAAAATATTCCTATAATTCAAATCATCCATCCACCTCCTCTCTGTGTCTGGAAATCTTCTGTTTGTATTGGAAAATATTAAAATTATGGTAACAAACGAGACAGCTTTATATTTATTCAGATGGCCACCACTTGAGGGCGGATTTTCATTTCGACATTCTTCAAAGAGTAATGGTAACCCCGCCAATGATACCATATTACTCCATCTGCATATGATGTGGTCGTTCCGTTCAGATACAATCCATTCAGATTGGAAGAGTGGCAGTTTTTATACCACCACCCGCCTTTATAAAGTTTTGCACATTTGTTGTCGCCAGAATCGTAGGTAACAAATCGACGTCCGTTATGATGCGTCATGGAATCCCCTGAAAATAAAACATTTATATACAAGAACTCCGTATATAGTCAGAGATGGTAACGCCCTCAATATCATATTAGGCATATATAAAACATATTGGAGCTTTAATGTAGTGATAGTGAAAATATGTATATAAGTAACGGCTATGTAGTTATATGTAAAATTTGTAATATTTGTTGTATCTATGTATAGTGTGCACTTAACGAGAAAGCATGGGACAAAAGTATAGAAATCGGACGTGCCAAACTAAAGTTATGATAATATTGAAATATTTACACACCATAATATGTATGAATTGTGTTCACAAAAGGCGCATACGTTCCTATTGGTTGAACGGTTCATCTGCAAACACACAACGACCATTGCATTGATAGACCGATAACTGCACACCCATTGCCAAAAAAGTGACGAACGCCTCAACGCAGCTCGAGGCAAATACACTGGACTGTTAGTTTCTCGGTTCTCTGATTTAGGCTGGCATGTATCATTTTTGTTTTGTTATTTGTTCTAATTTCTACTGAAATATAGGTCTGAATAATGCAAGAAATAGTATGCAGAATAATAAGCAGGCCACACATGATCGATCATCGTCGCATGGTTCAAGTACGTAGACACCGAGTACATTTATAATCACATTTAGTGCACCCAAGTACGCAAATACCCAGTAGGTTACTAATCGCATTTAGTCCATCACCTCTTGCGACAGGGCCAGATATATACGACAGATACATATTACGAATAGCTATTGACCGTACTTGTCGCTCGAAGTGATTGTGTTGTTATCAGGTCATAACTTAGATCATGCCATAACTATATACTCTGGCTAAGGCCCGTAGAGATCCGTATTCCACCAGTTCAACCTGGGAATTTTTTGAAGATTTTACAGGGAACCTTATAAAGTCGAAAACTAACAGGGGAATAAATATCTTAGATCTTATGTGACACAGATAAAAATGAAGTAGCTGTTGTGGAATCTCATATATATTTTGAAGACCTCTGTCTGTATGTATGTATGTTTGTTTGTTTGTTTGTCTGTCTGTCTGTCTGTCTGTCATTTATACAAATCTACGATTCTCGACCGATCGGGACGAAACTTGGTACGTGTGTGTAGTTTGATCAGGCGGTGAACGTTGTCGTATTGGCGAGCCCGTGCGGCGCCCGCTTCGCGCATGCGCAGACGAGATCTCGGAAACGGGTGGAGCTATCGACTTGATATTTGGTATGTGAATGTATCTTGCCCCGGATGCGAATTTTATCGGGTCGCCGAGCCCGTGCGACGCCAGCTTCGCGCATGCGCAGACGAGATCTCGGCAACGGGTGGAGCTATCGACTTGAAATTTGGTATGTGAATGTGTCTTGCCCCGGATACGAATTTTATCGGGTCGCCGAGCCCGTGCGACGCCAGCTTCGCGCATGCGCAGACCAGATCTCGGAAACGGGTGGAGCTATCGACTTGAAATTTGGTTTTTGAATAGCCCGGGCAACGTCGGGCTCATCGGCTAGTATTATATATAAGGATTAACTGTCATGTGGACTGTTTTTATGGAGAGTGAGGTAAGTGGTCATAACTTTTGTAACACAGGGTTTTTACATACAAGTTATGACCACTTACCTCACGGTTACATCTCCGTAAAAACAGCCAACATGACAGTTAATCCTTATATTTATATACATTTAGCGAAAAAGCCACTTTTGTAAATGTATTTAAATCTAAAAGTGTATCGTGACAAAACCAGCCCAAAATATCCCATAGCACCGTTGGCAAAAGTTAACAGGAACAATTGCTTTATATTGAAACCTGATGATTTAATTTAAGTCAATCCTGTGCGAGTCCAAATGCGCCCACAAAATTACGCGTTTTTCTTTCCGGTATCGATGACGTATCGATGTACTTGGTGTAAACAATATTTATTTAAAAAAAATCAAACATATGACATAAACATAATATACATGTATAAATATATAGATTTATGAAGAGGATTGGACAACAAGCGAAATGCTTTTTTTAAAGTCCTCTCCTCGTGGAATAAATGTTACCTCAAGTGACAAACATATCTCTTGGGGTAAAGCAGACGAGATATATAGATTTGATTGATTGGAATAATATTTAGGATTGAGATACGGAAGTTAAGGGTGAGAAAGGGAATGAAAGAGAATGAGAGAGAGAGAGGGGAGAGTATGAAAGAGAAAGAGAGAGAGAGAGAGAGAGAGAGAGGGAGAGAGAGGTTTGACACAACATACATTCGATACAAAATAACACAAAAAACATCCGTTCAGTGGGGAAATCACTTGCACGAATGCGTCACGACCACGGAGGAGAAAGGGCGGTTCATGCAAATCGAATGGAAATCTAGCCGCGTCACCTTAAATGATTATGAGAAACGGCCACTATCTGAAATAAATTTCTGAACCGCCAAGAATATTTCGGAATTTAATTTGTTTGGAAGTTCGAGAGATCCGTACAATAGAACATCGGTTGTTATCATACTTACTGGTAAGTTACTCAGAAGTTCAGATCTAATTCTGGCGTAAAGGGGGCATTGAAAGAAGAAATGGTGAGCTGATTCAGTTTCAAAACTACCGCATTGACACAGTGGTGATTCTTTCAAGTGATTAATAACAAGGTCACGGTTCAGGTTACTGCAACCTTATCTGATACGAGTATGATATATTTGGGCTCTCCTGGAATAACACTGAATATAAAAAAATGCAATTTTCGCACGATCATTGTTTAGTTTACGCTTAAATTCTTCGATTGTATTTGACGATTTTTTTGAATTCGATAAACTATTCCTTGCTCGTGTAGCCGAAGGCAGAAAAGTATTCATGTAAATGTCTCTGTTGCTGCCAATGCGAAACTGGTGATTGAGGGGGTCTGTAGAAGCAGCCAAGAATAATACTTTTACTACATACTTTGATTTCGACCCATACGGACTCAAGGCCTGGAACTATCAGATCATTGCGGAATTTAAAAGGAATACAGTCGCGAATATAAATACTCACACCACCACCGGATGTTTCGGTATTCCTGTCATTTCTAATTGGGTCATGAAAACCGTGAAGTAAAACTTCGGAATTTTCCACTGAATTTTTAAGCCATGTTTCAGTGAAAAAGCAACTATCGAAATTAGCAGACTCAGCATTTAGTATTGTCATTTTATTTTTGATGCTCTGGGTGTTCAGAAGTAACATGGAACAGTGTCTTTGCATCGCATCTTTGTTGGCAGGACCCGGGTTCAGTTCGATATCGCCGCTTAACATTAGTAATAAGAATATAATGGAAGTTGCGGTTAAGTAGCATAATAATTTTGCATTGTGTGTGTATTATAACATGTCGATCTGTACTAACTTGCCATGGGGCCTTATTTTCGCGGATGATTTTCAAAACTGCTTGTATTAAACGTGGACAAGTACATGATATCAAAAGTAGCAGACTTACAATTTGAATCTCTGGCAATTTTCTTGAACGTAAGAAAAGATAAATGATGATAGTTTCAGACATATTCTGGTCAAAGCGTTTTCCTCTGGGTGGTCGAGACGCTCTCGACAGAAAGCTGCCAATCCGAGCACGATATTGTATTATATCAACCATTGTCCCATATATATTGTATGAAATTCAAAACATATAAATAGCTCGGCGGTTGGCAGATATGATTTACACACTGAACAAATGATGGATCAGGATGTTGTTTGAGATATTGGCGTGATATACACGGTTTATCTTGGTCATGTGCAGTTGAGGAAGAGATTAGAAAGATAACAGAAGATAAGAGAAGGAAGAGACGAAAGGAGTATAACTCTATTAGTGATCCCGGGATAGGGGGGATCATTAATTCCAATACGGTTGCTCACATGTAGTTGATGGGTCAGTATAAATATATTACTTCTCTACGTTATGGGGCCCAAACATCGCGATATAGCGACCATAGAGGGAATTTCGAATAAACACCGATGATAGTTTCTAACTCAACATGTCTATTCGGGTTAATTTTTTATGATTTATAAGATAATATGAGGCCATTGGTGATATGTTATCGTATATGGTGGTGTTTGTATATTATAGCCATATATAGGTCGACATAAATTACTTGAAGATATATATTGTCGCATAAGGGCGATTAGCATTCCTATCTTCTCATGAGGGCGATGGGCAGTTAATACAAGGTATAATTTGGGAGGGGGTAAATCCATAATACAAACTTTACCATGTTAGGGAAGTATAGATTGTATACAACAATTGCTATAATAGCCAGTGTCCAGTGGCAATAAATCCGTCGATGTTCGACTTCGTTAGATTCAATATGGCGGCCTTGTTGCAGGCGATCGTAGAGTCCACCTCATGCAGAAAATCCCACAATATATTCACTTAACATGCGTTGATTTCTTTTTCCCAACAATATATGTGATCCTAATACTTCATATTTTAAATCATAGCTTTTAGTTCAGTTGATCCGAGAACATTTGGCTTTAAAATTGAAAAATTAGACCCATCAAACACAGAGCAAACTAATTAGCGTCCCGTCATTGGCGTGGTCACGTGATCTTATTGAATGTATCGATGTACTTATGGGCTTGCAGTTATGAGTTGTTGCGCGTTCACCGAGAAATAACTGCAACTAGTCACGTGGGCGCCGACCGATCGAAATGCTGGATTTAGTGATAATCACACTTAGTATGTAAATATATATCAGTATATATATGCGAAAGTGTGTCTGCAGTGAATTGTCATTCTTGCTTCCGGCCACTCAGGGGAAGGATCGTTTGCCGAGCGCTCCTCGCTTAATCCCTTGAGTGGTTCGTGACTTTTTTTGTCAGACTTGGTTTTGGATTAGGCTTAGTCCAATGGACCGTATACCAAACCAAGTCTGCAACGCTTTGTAGGGCTTCCAATCGGCCTATTGTGTGCGTTGGTCTATCCATGCACACAGGGGTCGGTTGGATGTGGCCTTGGAATTTAGCGTGGAACCCTCAACCAGCAACGGTTCGGAGCAGACCAAGACCACAGTTGGAGGGGCTAAAGACAAAGAGAAAGAGAAACAGAAAAAGAAGAAAAAGAAGAGTCCGGGACACAATCGCAGGGACGCCGAAAGAATGGCAAGGTGTATTATGAGGAAGGCTGAGAGTCGCCCAGCTACCTCCCACTTGGTCCACTCTGGACGAAGTACGAACCGGAGTCTCCACCCAGGGAGAGAAGAACACCCGACGAAGTACGAACCGGAGTCTCCACCCAGGGAGAGAAGAACACCCGACGAAGTACGAACCGGAGTCTCCACCCAGGGAGAGAAGAACACCCGACGAAGTACGAACCGGAGTCTCCATCCAGGGAGAGAAGAACACCCGACGAAGTACGAACCGGAGTCTCCGCCCAGGGAGAGAAGAACACCCGACGAAGTACGAACCGGAGTCTCCACCCAGGGAGAGAAGAACACCCGACGAAGAAGAACAGCTCGATGTACTCTTCGACAATATGAGGAGCCGGGTACTCGCTGCTACAGAAAAACACCAAAAGTACATCTTTACCAGAGCAGACAGCGAATTGGTTCACAACGACATCATTTATACTGAAGCAGACGCTGATGACCCGACTGACGTAGAAGGCAAGATCGACGAAGAAGGACACCTCAGATATCGACAGATCAAGATCAATACCAGCAGCACGAGCAACACCTCTCCCTCGGATGCCTCCACCGGCGAAGAGGCACAAGAAGAAAAAGTCTAAAAAAAGATAGAGAATCCAATAATTGCTTTTTTCTTCTTTTCTTGTGTGTTATCTAAATTAAAGGCCAAAACATGAGGGGTTAAGGAAAGAGTCTTTCGGCCCTTTCGAAGATCCCGGGGTTAGCCCCCCCCCCCCCAAATCACATTCCCTGCCTGTGTTCTACATAAACGAATGGGGCCATATTATATGGCAACAAAGAGGTCGAACAGTGGTAGCGGTTTACGAGGAAGATAATGATGCAGGTTGAAAGGGTTTAAAAGTGATGATGTTGGTGTCAGGGACAAAACACAGGAGGAGGGGCAACAAAATCTATGACATTTTTGTCGACAAGTTGGCTTTTATGTAAAGTCTATGAACATATAAGGATTAACTGTCATGTGGACTGTTTTATGAAGATGTAACCGCGAGGTAAGTGGTCATAACTTGTGTAAAACCCGAAGGATTTTACATACAAGTTATGACCACTTACCTCGCGGTTACATCTCCATAAAAACAGTCCACATGACAGTTAATCCTTATATTTATATACATTTAGCGAAAAAGCCACTTTTGTAAATGAATTTGAATCGAAAACTGTATCGTGACAAAACCAGCCCAAAATATCCCATAGCACCCTTGGCAAAAGTTAACAGGAACAATTTCTCTTTATATTGAAACCCGATGATTTATTAAGTTAATCCTGCGCGAGTCCAAATGCGCCCAAAACATTACTCGTTCGTCTTTCCAAAACCTATGACGCGTCGATGTAATTATGAGGCTGCAGTTATGAGCTGTTGCGCGTTCACCAAGAACTAATTGCAACTAGCCACGTGGGCGCCGGCCAATAAGAATGCTGGATTTAGTGATAATCACACTTAGTATGTAAATATATTGTAATGGCTTCGTTTGTATAATTTATTAACGCAGTGTAGTGCAGATATTGACTATTTGGATAGTCGTGAATGTGATTTGGCTGTAGTTGGCTAAAGTGTAGGCAGCCACTCACTCGCATGGGCTATGCTATCGACATGAGTCTTGCTTAGTATGTGGATTCAGATATAGACATCCACCCAAAATTGCTTGAAGCTCATTTGATCCAACAACCTAATAATGGCGTTCTTGGCACAGAGGAAAACTAATTCATTAGAGCCATCGGAGACCCTTTAACTACGCCCTGCTTACCGGCTGTTCCGATGTAATCACACACAGTGGGTGTGTAGTTAGTCGATGCATTCCCAATGCTCACGATCCTATAATCAGCGTATTGAACCCCCCCCCCCCCCATTGGAGAACCTTTAACTATACACCCCTGCTTACCGCCTGTTCCGATGTAATCATTAGCACGCCAGAGTGTATACTGTGCTTGAAAATATAAAATCCACTGGTGTTATGGGGAATTATGGGGGATTAGGTCGATGTAAAAGTAAAAATGGGTCGCTTTAAAAGCTGTGGTCTTAACCCGAATGCTCAATAAAATAGTCCGACACAGATTAGCACATGTGCTGATATTGATACCAACCACACCGTTTGGAAAGCATGCGATCGTGTGGTAATCAAAGATGGAATTCGACGAAATGTTATACTTAGGGGTACTTTTGTCCGGGGAGTGTTTTGAATGCGTCAAATTGTGACCCCGACCTGACCTTGACCTTTAAAACAGTCAATACAAGGTAAAATCGGGTACAACGGACGGATTTCGACGAAATTTGATATCTAGGGGTAGTTTTGTCCGGGATGTGTTTTGGACGGGTCAAATCGTGACCCCGACCTGACATTGACCTTCATAATGGTCAATTCAAGGTCAAATCGGGTAAAACGGACGGATTTCGACTAAATTTGATACCTAGGGGTAGTTTTGTCCGGGGAGTGTTTTAGACGGGTCAAATCATGACCCCGACCTGACCTTGACTTTTAAAATAGTCAATTCAAGGTCAAATCGCGCCTTTCGCCGGAAAGGAGATGGGAAACAGCCTGGACAAAGTCGGGCCCACCAGCTAGAGTAATAAAAAGCGAGACAGCTTAATTGAAGAATGTAATGTATAACACGAGAAACGGGAAAACTTGATATATGGAAGTATCCAAATTTATCACATGGAATTTGAAAGCTGGGTTATATTATAATTATATTATAAATTATATTTATGGCTAATAATATGATCGTTGGCGTTACCATTTCTGACTATGGTTTTCATGTACACATTGAGCGTGTAGTTTGTCGAGCCATCCCCGATGCTCAACATCCTATAATCAGCGCATTAAAGTCCCCCCATCGGAGAACCTTTATTTAAACCCCTGCTTACCGGCTGTTCCGCTGTAATCACCCACAGTGAGCGTGTAGTTAGTCGAGGCATCCCCAAGGCTAAATATCTTGTAATAAGCGTATCGAGATTCTCCATCGAAATCTTCCAATTCCACTCGTAGTTCAAACTTCCGGCCATTCGTGATTCTTGAAATGATCTCATTACCTGTTTCATACAAAAAATACAAGATCCTATAATCGATGTTCTAATACTAGCACAACATATATAGGTTACTGCATTATACGACCGCATGCATCACTCGACTGGCAGATTAGCAGTGTATTCATTTATTAACTGCATCACTTTTTAAGACAATGCACATTGGTTGGATGGGATTCGAACCCCGACCCGTGACGGCGTTTGCACATGGCGACTCAAAGTCCGACGTCAATACCACACGGCCACCGAAGCGACCCCAAAACAGAAGCTCAAATGGCCGCTGTATTCCATCGTCGATTTTATGACAGGATACCCCATTGTCCCACTGTTTTTTCAAGTGTTGCATGCGTGGTAAGAGGGTCTGCGTGGGTGGGGAATTTGAGTTCCATATTCAAATTTCCAACTGTACCACCCCCTTGAACCACAACAAAATCCCAGCATTGCGGAATTCTATTTACAACCGCATAGATTGGAGCTCTTGGACATTTTCAATCTGACATCAAATACGTACCGTTGGTAAGTTCTGTCTCGTTGAATACGATGGTCTGACCACTGCCACGACGTGATAGCGTATATTATTTTGTTTAGGTATACATAGGTGTTATATGTATACTGTCCGTACGTCCGTTCGTTTGTAGACGCAACCTTATCCGAGCTTGTATTTCTTCATCATTCTACGCAAAAATGTACTCCTTAAATTCTATGAAAGTTGGTACAAATTTACAACTTTATTTACCACCACGGCAGCGTAGGCACCAACGATTACGAGTATGGTTGGAAAGTTTGGTTGGGGGCTTGGTTGCGAAAGGTGTGTCTTTGTGACTTTTTCTGGCTCATAGAACTTTTTGTAATTCTCCCAACATTAATGTATATTGTCCAACATATACAACTGTATTTACTACCATGACAGCGTACACACAAATACAACTGTATTTACCACCATGGCAGCGTACACATACATACAACTGTATTTACCAACATGACAGGGTACACACACATGCAACTGTATTTACCACCATGACAGAGTACACACACATACAACTGTATTTACCACCACGACAGAGTACACAAATGTACAACTGTATTTACCACCATATCAGCGTACACAGAGATACAACTGCATTTACCACCATGGCAGCGTACACACATATATACAACATTATTTATCACCATGGCAGCGTACACACATACAGAGAAAACTGTATTTACCACTCTGTCATGGTGTACTCTGTACACCATGACAGAGTACTCACATATAAAACTGTATTTATCACCATGGCAGCCTACACACAGATATGCAACTGTATTCACCACCATGGCAGCCTACACACAGATGTACACCTATATTTACCAACATGGCAGTATACACACGTATGTACAACTGTATTTACAATCATGGCGGCCTACGCACATAGGCACAACCCTATGTACCACCATGGCAGCGTACACACATATATACAACTGTATTTACCACCATGGCAACATATGCACCAACGACTGTGATTGGTTGTACATATTGCAGCTAGTTTATAACAATTTTTGTTTACCAACATACATAAACATAATTTGATGATCAAAAGAACCATCTCCTTTTCATGTCTACCTCGTGTGTGCCCCACGTGCACAGCAAGTTACATCGTTATCATTGGGACAGCAACGCCTCTATAGTTAGAATATATAAGAAAACCCATAAACATGTCTTAAATTGAATCGGTCAATGTCCAATTGATTATAAACAATTTAGGTTCTCGGGATAACGCAGAATGAATTTTAGCTGGCACACTCTTCAATATAAACGATGAAAATCATAGATTATGTATATGAAAGTCGTACATAACTATACTGTGCTGTTGTGGTGCTAATGCTAAATTATCTTACCCAACCAGAATTCCCGCTTGACGTCGCCGAAGCCATCCTTATAATCTTTCCAACCTCTGTAGAAATTTTCCGACCCATCGACCCGCCTCTGAATCACCTGAAAAGGTCGTAATGTTTAATGTAATTATATCATTTAGCATGAGTTCAGAAAATAAGAAATATAATAGTATACAATCAACAAGCCCAAGTGCTTGTGTCAAGTTTGCTCCCATATTATAGTAAAGCTTCAGCAACCGTGTACGTCAGCGATGTCAACGGGGATAGTAAATAAGCAACACAATATGAACGATGGCGACACGAAGTCATCAAGGATGGTACAGGTAAAAACACATGGTTAGCAAGGATGGTACAGGAAAAAACACATTGTTAGCAAGGATGGTACAGGAAAAAACACATTGTTAGCAAGGATGGTATAGGATAAAACACACTGTTAGCAAGGATGGTACATGATAAAACACCATGTTAACAAGGATGGTACAGGATAAAACACCATGTCAGCAAGGATGGTACAGGATAAAACACACCGCCAGCAAGGATGGTACAGGATAAATCACACTGTTAGCAAGGATGGTATAGGATAAAACACCCTGTTAGCAAGGATGGTACATGATAAAACACCCTGCTAACAAGGATGGTACAGGAGAAAGCACAATGTCAGCAGCAAGGATGGTACAGGATAAAACACCATGTTAACAAGGATTGTACAGGATAAAACACCATGGTAGCAAGTATGGTACAGGATAAAACACCATGTTAGCAAATATGGTACAGGATAAAACACCATGTTAGCAAATATGGTACAGGATAAAACACCATGTTAACAAGGATAGTACAGGATAAAACACCATGTTAACAAGGGTAGTACAGGAGCAACACAATATCAACGATGGCGACACGATGTCGGCAAGGATGGTACAGGAAAAACACACTGTTAGTCAGGATGGTACAGGATAAAACACCACGTTAGCAAGGATGGTACAGGAGAAAGCACCATGTTAGCAAGGATGGTACAGGAGAAAGCACAATGTTAGCAAGGATGGTACAGGAGAAAGCACAATGTTAGCAAGGATGATACAGGATAAAACACATTGGTACCCCCTCCATAATTATTGTACACCCGTCTGATTGGCCCAAGTCCTGTCACGTGCCGGGCGATAAATAACATTGTCGCCCTTTGAGCCGGAAGACATTGATTTGTTGCCGGCATGATCACAGTGTGTAAGCCTGTACTCGAGGTTTTGCCTTTCTTCGGAGAAATGCTACTACTTTCTTCGGATTTGCATCACTGTTGACAAAAAATAATGACCACATGTGCACAAAATCTGTTAATATAAAGGGGTTAAATGTCACGCGACTAACGAATGATAAAAATGTGTTATTCAGACCAAAAACAACTATTTCAAATGCATATGTATACAAATAAAAGACATATTTCTCCGATTTTGAGTTAATGTTTCGTTCGGTATAGGGCGATAAAATGTAATCACTCAAAGTATCTTAACTATATGCAGCAACCGAATTGGTCGACTAGTAGCTATCGTGACTACTACTTTAGTCGCTGCGTGTACTTCCGTCTTCAGACAAGCCAAGTGAGACTTTACTCTATTTGCAGTTCTCAAATTGGGTTATGCGAAAGCCACAGTGGTCTACAGTCCCAAGTTTTGGTACTAATATACACTATATACACATGGGTACACCCCCTCTCGATTGTATTCTGCTCGTCTATCACCGAGTTATAAGATCTATTCATATTTCACGCGCGTTGGCGATAAATCGCCGTGTTTTAATATCGAGCGGCTCTGCGTTTCATCCCTTCCTCTCAGTGCTAAAAGTCCCCAATAATGACGAAAAAATTCACACACAAGACTGTGGTGGGTGGGTGATAAAGTATTTTGGTAGGGGGTGACCATATATATGTTGAAACTGTTACTTATAGTTAGCGGAGTCTGACACGAATCGTCTTCCTAAATATATCTCATTTAAAAAGGTACACTCAAACATATGATATCCAGTAAAAATCATGGGGCAATAGGGAATGGCACCCCAATCTGTTGGAGGAAATATGAGTTTTGCATGTAGGAAGGATTGTGGACCCATTGTTGGGAGTGATTTTTATTTTCAACCCTGTGTACGACCGATTTTAATTTTTGTGCAGAACTCCCCCCCCCCATCATCGATTGCTCATTGGTATAGCCGGTAACAACAATGACAATGTGGCACTATACTTGAAGAACCACCACGAGTACAATTAACGTACTGATGACAATAAGTGATGGGACTCAGAAATCGACATTAAGAGTCACCACGCGTCGTTTAAGGTCGAATTATGTCGCTGGGACGTTGTTCACATAAGCGATTGATTTAAATTTGATCGACATTTGATCTATTATGTGAATGTTCTACCAGTAATAGTTGATTTTGTTTCAAAATGTAGGGCAGTCGGAGTTCTCTGAAGTCGAAAGAGCGGAAATTAATTACCTTGTGGTTGGCAGGAATGGCACACAAACGTACAGTGAGACAAAGCATATTCTGGGTTCAACCGATTTGTCAAAAAAAAAACCCGGCAGAATTAATTGTCTATCAATTATAAATATTCCCACCACATATGGATTGGAGGATCTAAGTATTTCCAACAATTTTTGGTACCATTTAGGAAAATGTCAACAACTATGTAAAGGGCTTTGGGAAATAGGATTTAAAGTGGTTTCAAATATATACACCAAGCGAAATATGTCAATCCATGCAAGGTGAGTGTGGTGAAAAAGATTCACGCATTTTGGAATTATGGGTTCCAAGGGGAGTGGTGAAGAGGACATTCCAAGTTGGAAACACCCCCACGGATAATCCCTAGCTACGTCCATTCATGGATTCCTTTTGAATTTACATATATCCCCGTATATATATATTTATATATAAACATAGATTCACAATCGTGGGTACTGTTTTACGCGAGACTAACAGGTGATATAATTCGATTGGATTAATTCACAAATCACCACTGATGCCAACAGTTCTACGTTGGAAATTCGTTCCAAGCCATTTCCTTTTTGCTTCTGTCTTTGTATTCTGGCTTTGTTGTGTTCCAGAGACACGGATATTTCCGTACTTCATTTATTATTTTGTCGGCAATCAGTTATGCGAATGACTGTACCCGGGCAGTATATGCTGTTCGAGTGAACAATGCCTTTCTCTGTAACGGCTATATCGTGGATGAGTTGGATTGCAGAAGATGATTGGTCACGAATAGAACGTAGTTGGTTGCGGAAAGTAATTGGTCACGAATAGCTCTGCGTGAAATGTTAACACGCACGTTTAAAAAACTCGGCGATTACTTGTGAAATGTGGATAAACCCGTGTTCTGCTCGTCTGTCACCCGCTCGAGAACGGAAAGTCTCATGAGGATCGCAGCTCCGAGGGAAACAATCCGTTATCGAGCGGGTGACAAATATCAATGTATGTCGAGAAGAAGGGCGACATCGCGTCACACGAGAGCTTTCTTTCGTGATTTGGTATATGTTCAGTAACTTCGTATCGTCCTGTAAGGATTTCTGTTCCATAACGCATAGTCAAACCGTTATATACGCTTTTTATAATCGCCGTTTATTACCATCATTTTGGCGGTTAAGTCGATAATATCGGCCCATGGAATGCAAACCAATGATCCATATAATTATGTTATCCGCTTCTGCGATGTGTAATGTTCACGGACGGCATGCATGTCGCATTGTGCCCGGGATTTACAAGAGGTGTTAATTTCATTACGATCTTCCCCGAAAGCTATTGGGAAGTTGTCGATTTAACAAATGTACCTTCGTATGTGTACATCCCCACACACAATATTCCCAAGTACAACCCACACACAATACTCCCAAGTACAACCCCACACACAATACACCCAAGTACATCTCCACACACAATACTCCCAAGTACAACCCCACACACAATACTCCAATGATGGAATAATAACAATGCAAACAACGCGGAAAGGTCTGATACAAGGGAAAATCATACATGATAATTAATTCACGACAAACGTATGCATACGTCAGATTATGCGATTACACATGCAGTGTGTATATGGCGTACTCTACTTACCAACCAGCCACCCTTTTCACAGAACACATCGATTCCACGCGTGAGGCCTGAGGTGTTCATCGTGTACACCCCACTCTCAGTGATGTGAGAGCAATCAGCTGCAATCGTTTCTGGAATTAGAGATAATGAACAAATATATAGGCGTAGTTGTGTTTGTATTTACTATCCTATACAATTATCAGACGTTGTGTATAAACTGTTGTCATGTTGAAATAGCAAACTGCATGTGTGTGTGTTTTTACCAATAAATTGTTATCATAATTATTCACGAGGTGAGTTTATAAAATAATTGTCATACTATCAGTAATATTTTAATTTCCTGAACCAGTGTTAAATCCAAAATTCGCGATCCACATTTTAATGTCCAGAGGAGATTGTAACTCACTAGATAATTGATTGATTCGCTTTGCTTCTATAACTCACTCGAGAATTGATTGATACGCTTTGCTTCTATAACTCACCGGTCCTGAGCTAGAGTGGTACAGGTCGAGATGCTGCACGCGAGCAAGACGCTACGCATGCATGTACGATAGAACTACTGTAGGAGACACTTTGGTTAGTTAACTGGTTCAGAACGCCCTACATCGACATGTGTCACAATTTTGGGCATAACAATTGTAGCGTTGATTTTGCCATAGGTTTGACAAGTTCTGGAGAAAACATTAGGAAACTAATGTTGACTTTCTTTTGTTTTGGAAGTAACATTAAGAACATTGATCTGGTCTTCATGTTTGTGTAAGTTGGCCAGTAAAGACACAGGGAATATGTACATGGATAAATGATTGCGTCCATTAATACTATAGCTGGATAATACTAATACCAGCATTCAAAAAACAATATGTCTATGTATAAAAAGGTAAACTATATTGATTCATTTGCCTTGGGTCGATTCAGTACCGAAAACAGTTCTGTAAAAGAAATTTATATTTTATCGTGGTACATGTATGATAATGACAACAAAATACATGAAGCGTCAGTCATGTCTTGGACCTGACGCAATGATTTGAGTTGGGTGTGTCCACGTCAGCATTTCATATAACATATACCCCCATCTTCGAAAATGGGTACAGTGTCGGTGCTCTGGACCACAAGACAACAGGGGTGAGATAACCAAACCCATATCGTCACGTCCCTGTAGTTATACATATACATTATATTAGCTATCTGAATAAACCTTCATGTCATTTATATGACGTATAGTCACCCCATGCCATACAGACCAAAAATAATACAGAGATCCGCATTAAAATGTTCGCACTTAATATATCACATATGTATGTACATACATGTTCGGTATATGCATACAGACTGCAATGATAAGACATGTTACTCGCAATATGGCAGACACCGAATAAATCAGACGGGATAACTATTCATTAGGCGTGCGCTTCCAATCGAGTTAACTTTACGATCAATTTCTAGAAAGTATATGATATGGCCAGTGCAGACGTAAATGACCACATTTGTTGATATTATGTTTCAGTGTAATTCAAAATGCGTTTGCAGAGATATGTCTACGAAAAAACCTTCCTAGATTATTAACCATTCACTTTATGTATAACAACTTTGTGGTATGTATTGTAAACATTAAAAAAAGGTCAAATTTCCGATATTCCATAAACTATATGGCACAACATCTGCATTCCAGTGAACATGTATGATTTATTACCCATGGCGTGATCTCATGGGAGAGCCAGACACACTAAGGATATATAGGCAATTATCACCACAGGCAGCATTCGTTTCATTAAATTCTCTTTGATAACATGACATGCGGAAATTCGAGAGCTGGAAGCTTGATCTGAAAATTGTTATCGTATGCTGAAGCGTGTAACCACTGTGTAGCCACTATTGGTCGCATGGACAAACAAACTAAGTTCGCTGTCTAATTATCGTCTAAAAGATCATTGAGTGGACCCCGCATTGTGATATATGCACCCCTCATAGTCAAAATACTCTTACAATTCGACTGTACAATATATTTTAATTCATGTGTTTAATAGTGGTTTTGCCAGACTTTACGGATCAAACTTGACGAACGAAAATGCTAAGGGAACGATGTAATACTAGAATGCACTTGTGAAACCCATGTATATACACGCATTCGTATACAGAATATAACATGAAACAATCAGCAAAAATTAAAGATTCCCGTTGCCTCCATTCGTTTGGAAATTTAGGACTCGAAACTAGAATTAGGTACAAATTTGAGGATTTAGCTCACATATCGAGAACTTGTATGGGAATCCATATATGTTCTCAAGGGGAGAGGTGACTCAAATCTCTCCTCTCTGGCTCTATATAATCATTGTTTGTCAAGTTAATAATGTTCTTTTCACGAATATCACCAACTTCATGACATCACAGCTGTAAACAGCATAATAATATATCAAAAATCTAGAATTATGTTTAAAGTAAACCGATAATATTAAGCTCGTTGCCGTCGGAAATAATATGTTTGTCGCTTGTAATAAGTCGCCCACGAAAACACCTATCGTCCGCTCCAACTCGTGGGATAATTTCGGTATCAGATCCAAAATACTGGTCTGACAAGCACAAAATTAACTAACTGCAACAATATAGCTTTTTATTATGTGTGGATAAAATGTATCTTTGAAAATGTTCATCTGTCCACTGCTGTATATAACTTTTAAAGCAAATATGCAGGTGTGTTATGTAATATGTATACCACCCCATGTGTCGATGAAATAAAGGTATACATGTAATAATTCAACCAAAATTGCTCTTCGATATGATATTGGGAATTCCTAAAGATGATATAGTGAGGTAGTATTATCTAGGTTCCTTGTCCTGATTGGTGACTTTGGGGAATGGTGCAATTGCTAAAATCATGTTAATTTTATCTGAAAGTTCTGCTAATTTTATATCACATATATGCATGATACGTGTGTGCTACACTGCTGCGGCTTGAAGATGCCAAAGTCACAACATCTAAGTAAGTATCGTTAGACCAAAATAACAAAACTCAATTGAAAATTTGGTCAATTCAAAGAACCAACTAGATGAGTGAATACTAACCCATGATCCAATCTGAAATGTTGTGACAATATTATCTACTATTCCCCCGAATGATATACTACCCACCCCATCCTATAAGATAACATCTGAATTGCAGGCAGTTGCAAATATTTAGTTATTCACTTTTGGCGAATTAATGCCAGGCAATACAAGACACAAATCGGTCGGACAAGTTGACCGGAACCACTTTGGGCATAACATTTATGAAAATAACCAATTTGAGCAAAACATTCTCTATTTTCATCAAATTTCCCCAGTGAATCATTCCACACCACATTAACATGGGCGACTGGGGGAGTATATACAACCCGCATATTTGTATTCATTACGGGAGCGTGATTCGTGTGTCATTCAATAGAATTAAGTGCGATATTTATCTTTATATATTACTTATTATACAAAATTATCCACATTTTTTGGGATATTAAACAGCGCTAAGCGTAAGTAGTCCAAACTTTGGATGACATAAGTTGTCTCTCTGTGTATGTGAAATGTGACCCAACTCTTCCGTTCTCTATTTGTATGACCACCTGGACTACAACCTGTCAACGATACCAATATGGACACGTCCCTATTTGAAATAGCTAGTTGTTAAATTGTTGAACCATGGGCAATAAACTATTGTTTATGAAGTACATCGCAGAAAACTATTCTCAGAGAATTACGTGAATGTCGCAAACATTGATAAATTATGTCATGCGCTGGGTTTGAGTTTTGCTATATTGTTAACTGTTGGAAAAAATCATTTTGTCAGATGCGAAATAAATTGTTCAACTACATGTATTCATCGAGTCTGCTGTGATTCCGAATTGATGGTGCTATGCCAACGATGGATGGTCAAGGTGAGTACAGCTGTTATATGTACAACTAACTTTAGAGTTAAGGCTTCTTTTCACCTATTCATGGCTCGTATGTGTAGCTTTTGTAGCTTTATTCGAATGTATTTATTTATATATATCAAATGTTAGATCTACCAAAACAGTGCAATCAGCTTTCATAGTCCAGTGCTCAACTTTTATCAAAATATGGTTTAAATATTAAAATATTAAAAGGGCTTAATTTTATGTGATATCAGTATAACGTGGCCGTCAAAATAGATACCGTGCCAGAAACAAATGTAAAACGACGGACCGGATGCCGACTTTAAATGGCTGTCCCATTAACAGGTATATAATCAGTTACATGAACAGGTAAACTATTTTTAACAAATATGAAGACAAACGCAACCTCCCACCCTATTGTTACCCCCCTCTTTTGAAACTTACTTTCATTGTGATGATATATAATGTTAGTATTGCCTTCCTAACTGAAAATGTGCTTGTATTAACTCATTAGCCACCCAAATTGGATCACATTGAGCTGTTTGGTGGCGCATTGTTTCTTATAACATATACTGCTTCCATTTCCACAACTGACGATGACTAACCCGTCGTTAAGAATAAAAACAGATTGCCCGTCTGTCCAAACAAATTTTCACCTAATAATCGAGTAATTTATTTATTGCGGCTTACGACAAAACCACCATTATGTCAGTAACAAAATTTACTTAAGAGTATACATAGGCCACAAATAATTTATATTCTAGTTATCTAATTTGTAATTATTTCTCTTCCAGCAAAGAATAATAAGAAACTTAGGAAACAAGCGTGGAAAATGGAGGAAGTTAAATTATTCAGCCAGATCTTCGACAAACAATTAGAATAAAAGACAATGCCAAATAAAATTTCTGCTGGAAGTTGCGAGGAAGAAGCTTGGAGAGCGAAGAACAATACTACATATAACAGCGCGGTTCCATAATATCATTCAAGGGAAGATAAAAACATAATGCCAAGACCTCAAGAGTCATGCAGACATTCACTTGAATATACCTGCATACACCATACTATATCGTAGTATCCATGTGGGATGACAACTTGAAACCATGCGTTAAATTAGTGTTAAGTACATTGTTTATTTTGTATATAAAGGACTAGCTCATGGCACCAATATCTAATCTGGCTAACGCCCGAAGAGATCATATTCCACCAGTACAAAACCTGGGAACATTTTTAAGTTTTGACAGGGATCCTTATAAAGTCGAAAAATAACGCGGGGAATATATTTCTTAATTATTATCTGCTCCTCACAAAGTAACTTAAATCGTGAAATGTTGAGTTGGGACCTAAATTACATTTAGGAACAGATAATAATAATAACTAAAATATATTATCCCCGTGTAATTTTTTTTTCGACTTCATAAAGCTCCCTGTCAAAAAAGTTTCCAGCTGTTGTACTGGTCGAATATCATATATACGGGCGTTAGCCAGTGTAGAAAACCGTAGCATGATCTATTAAACGACGATGTCTGTCCATTATGCGTTTATAAAGTTTTGGGCGATGGGCATCAGCCCCGAGTGTGGAATTTTCTAAACGCCCAATGGACAGACCGAGTTATTTATTTTACTTAAATCACCAATGTGACGTCGGTCTATTGTTCTGTCAGTACAATATCTGGCCTATTGTATCGGTATGCTATAATATGCTGACACAATCTGTTAACTATGTTTCCACTAGCCGTCCAATATTTTAATATTGGAACTGTTGAAATCTGATATTGGTGGACCTCAGGCCAGACTCAATCGGCCGAATTCTGGTCCCTGGTCTAGACCAGGGTTTCGTGTAAACTATAGTCTAGACCAGGCCGAAACCACGGTGATCGCCATGTGTTACCCAGCTTCGACGCGAGTAAGCTGGGATTATTGGTCAGCACTGGTCCGTATTCTCGTCTTTTTGAAACTCAGGTTTACGTAAACCAAGGTTTGCCTTCTTATTGTCATGCAAGCCTGTGTCGGTCTGTTCATAATTCGAACCATGTGGTAACGTAAAAGTTCTGGTAACAGAAACATATGTATTTTTTGGAAGCATTTATCTTTATGTTAACCAAATAGGAATTGTGTTTTATTGATATGCCGTGTAGAAGAAAGATTATAATTACATATGAACTGGACAAAATGTAATATAATCGATAATTATGTGTGTTATAGGTAATAGTCTACAACTGAGACCTAGTACCCCCCTGGTCTGAGATTTTTGTATAAACCGAGACTTGAACCTGAGACGAGAATACCATTTTCTGTTTTCGCAGTAACGATACAGATTGGTAATTTGGTTGTAAATCATGCGTGCGATTATCTGGCTTTACAGTGGAGTTTTATTTATAACACCCTTGCCTTGTTTGAAAGCATATTACCGTTAGATGGATTAAGTAAGATTTTCGTGCTATTATTTCTAATATGTTATCGATGGGTTTGGTTGACACGGATAAATAGGGAATGATTTTGCAAGGAACGTAATCGGCATTGGATGCGGGTGTCTTTCGTTCCGTGTTTCTGAAATGAATTGACGTCGGAGCTAGTTTTCATAGTACTAATTCATAATTTGAGAATAAATTATTGCTGGACTGGATATACAATATAACAGCAAAAACTCTCAATATGATATCAAGTCAGAACGAAAAATTGTGGTTCAAAATAAGGAAATGTCCGATTAAATTTAATTAAATTAAATTAAATACACGGGACCCCTGCTCTTGTTTAATGATTTATTTGTTCCAGTTTCTTAAGTCTTGACATTTCAAATTGGTTTATTTGTCATAATTTATCTTTAAACATGGATTTGGAAAAAAATTACTTGGCAATGGAAATATCTGCTACTGCTATCGGGAGTGTGATACAACGCACCCATCTGGATATTTTCTGATATCCAACCCCCCCCCACCCCCGCCCGCACCCCTCCCGTTGCGACCGTTACATGTTCTTGTAAATAATTTTCAATCACGGCGATAGTTATTTAGGATCTTTCTAAATTTTCAACTTATTGCAAATTCTCAAGTCCGCGAAATTACATTGCACATGTCACCCTCTCACCTCAATGAATTGTTGAAAATTTCCAACAAGTACCTCACTATTTCCAGTTGTTGGTAATTCCCACCTGATATACCCTATAATAATGGTTCGAAATGTTTTCAAGAGCTGAATGTAATTTATGTGTAATATTTTGACGCAAAGTTGAACAATATATAGTTGGTTCTTGATCTGAATAAAAACAATATTTTACACTACACATTGATTGTAAAGGACGCCGGTGGTCCCGTCGGTAGAATGCTCGGGGCATTATGCCGCCATTTGCCACCTAGCGCTGACGAAGCTGGTTCGAATGCCGACAAGCGCTGATTCACGATCCACTCTAAGTGAGGATAATCTTATTCGTGTATCTGGGCAAGTTTGTTGGTCCGTTTCCGGTGTCGCTATTTCTGCACACAGCGGAGTGTTTCTCTGTGAAATTTACTCTCTGCGTAGACTTTTCTCCTCCCGTAAAACTGACAACGTCGTGACATCCGCATAGGGGGTGAGAACTCCGCACCAATCCTACCCCGTGATCCCTGTCGAACGGCGACGGCATACAGATACCGCTATACAACACGGATATAAGCCGCTTTCACGTGCTCAGGTTTGGAGACACCAACACACCAATCTCGATGCAGCGCTCGGCACGCTTTGTCCATAGATTGTCATTGATTGTCGTTGATTGTACAACAATGCGCCGATCCCAGATTGCGACCAGGTGGTTTCGCGAAACCAAGTCCTGACATGGAACACCGTGATTATTAGGGTGGTCTAGACCAGGGACAAGAATTCGGCCGATTCCGTTTGTAAACAAGCGGTTACGATATGAGTTGCGCACATGGGTACAAGCGACACGCTTGATTGTATTCAACACAAGACAATTATCGACTCGAAAACACAATCGGCATCTCTGGTTTAGACTAGGTTTTATTCTATACCTGGTTTGACTCTAGCTTAAACTAGGTTTTAGTAGGAGTAAAACTTGGCTTTATTGTAGTAAAACTAGGTTTTACGGGACTAAATGTTTTGTGATAAACTCAAAGTTAAACCACCCTACCCCAGCTTTAACTAAAACCTAGTTTGGTGGGTTTTATTTTTCGGTCGATTTTTTTCGCCCAGTATTGATGTTGTATCTTCGCGTATATGGGAGTGTTTCTTTTGAATTGGGGGAGGCGTTTATGCGCGGGCGTTTGTCACTCAATATCCATGTGCAATTTATGTACATACATGAGAGTCTCTGTGGAATTCGGGGAGGCGATGTCGAAACTTATGAGATAACTTCTAACAAAATATATGCCAGTTTGATGGATTATTTCTTGCTATATAGGTTTTTTTGCAATTCGCTTGTTCGGAGGTTGCTGTGGCGACTGAGAGCATGTGGGGATCGGACTGAACAGTTTCACACGTTAGACACGAACATGACTTTTGGAACTGATTCCTTATTTACAACGGCATGTTTTGGTGGCCCGCACAAATACCCGCTTGGAACACTCCAGCCCTCACCCGGGGATAGGGTGGTACTGAGGTGGAGAAAATGGAGTATGGACCATTATCGACAACTGTAAGGATTTCGGCCAATTTGATGGTATGCGTGGGTGGCCCGTCCCAAATAACCTCACATCCGGGGGGTGTACAACCGAGGAGGTGAACATGGGATATGGACCATTTTCGAGACCTGTAAGGATTTCGGCCAATTTGACGGCATGGGTGGGTGCCAGCCCAAATGCCCCATAGAAACAGAAAACCCCACCCACCCCAATCCGCGGGAACCCTCGGTGTGAAAATGGGGCATGGACCCTTTTCGGGAACGGTAAGGATTTCGGTCAATTTGACGGCAGGAGTGGGTAGCCCGCTCCAAGTACCCCATAGAAACACCCCTCCCTCATCCCTGGGGGTACCACCCTGATGAGGGTGGAAATGGGGTATTTGCAAAAATGTTTCTTCCGGTCAATGTTATGGCATGAGGGGCCCAAATACCCCCTAGAGACACCCTCATCCAGGGGGTACCACCCTGAGGGTAGGGGTGAAAATGGGGTATGGATCATTTTCAAGAATAGTGGGTGGCCCACCCAAAACGCAACCATAGAAACACCCCAACCCACACCCCGGGATCCATAACCAATTTTCACCCGCCCGGGTGGGGGTGTTTGTATAGGCTATTTGAGGTCGGGTCACACACTAATGTCGTCAAATTATCCGAAAACGGTCCATACCTCATTCCGGCACCCGGGTGAGAGGTGGGGTGTTTCCATATGATGTGGGGTGTTTATGTGGGATATTTGGAGCGGGCCATACACCCCTGTCGTCAAATTGGCCGAAATCCTTACAGTTCTCGAACATGGTCCATATCCCATTTTCACCCTTCCTGGTGGTACCCCCGGGGGAGGGGTTGTGGGATTCTATGGGATATTTGGGACCCCCCACCCATGCCGCCAAGAGATAGTTTTTTAGTTCCAAAAGTCATGTTCGTCCATGGTATCTAACTGATATTCAACAGACCGTGCATTCGTCGTGATTTCTCAAAAGCGCACAGATTACTCGCCTGGTTAGGATATTATTTAGCGGCGACCGGTCGCGTGACAATGCATTAAATCGTAGCAATAATAAACAGACAGACCATGTGTCCGACCCTTGTAATTGAACAATTGTGGCCCCACAGCTAACTCAATCGACCAAATGCATGTCGTCCCAGCGGTAGAGTAAAACGTGGTTTTACTACCAAAACCCAGTTTAAACTGGTAGTTTAAACTAGGTCTAACATGGAGATGACGATTCGGACCAAAGAATTTACCGAAAGGATAACTCATATGTCGCATATCCAGACAATTTAAATCAACATACGTTTAACAAATATTAACGATTCATTTATGCTAAACAAATAAATTTATGAATACTTATTTGATTATAAAAACAGGAACCAATATACAGTACATATAATAATACAAGTATTCCAATGCCATAATCATTAGAATCATCCAATAAATTGTGAAGAAATTGTTGAAAGCATAGATTAGTTATATGTATGATATCGTTGAAAGCGTAGCATATTATACACGCGAAACTAAAACTGCGGTGTGAACAAATTAAAGAAATATATATTGCAAAACAATGGAGTAAACACTGATAATTCTGAGTCACAATACTGTGGTTGTGCAAAATATCCCAATATACGATGTCTAAACATACACTGTCGGTGTACAATTCGAATATATGTATGATTATTGTTGACTGTGACGGGCTATATTTTCGAATATGTAAGAACTATGACTTACCAAACAAATCCATATGCAAATTATTAACATGCATTGAAATAATTCAGCAAATTGATATTCCAAATTATATAACCAAATTCAAGCATATAAACGAAAAATAGCAAAATTCCACAGAAAATAAAGGTCCAGCGTTTGTCTATAGTGATTAACTAATGAGATACAAACCAGCGCATGTCTGATTGGTCATCAAGTTCGGTGTTGCATTGACATGCACTACTTGTCACATTTCAAGAAAGTGGCAAAATTTACGATTGTAAAAAAAGTTGATGGCTGAGTGATTGTTTGACCAAAATCAGCTAATTGTCTAATGGTGTTATATTAGCGTTACATTCTAACATGCGTATAGTGATTAATTACTGATTTAAACAGTGACAATGGTGAGGTCACCCATACTATAGGTTAGTCGATTTAAATGCTACATGCGTATAGTGATAACTTACTGATTTAAACAGTGACAATGTGAGGTCACCCGCACTATAGGTTTTAATATTAATTACTGACTTAATCAGTGACAATGCTGAGGTCACCCATACTATAGTTTAGTCGTTTTAAATGATACATGCGTATAGTGATTAATTACTGACTTAAACAGTGACAATGGTGAGGTCACCCATACTATAGTTTAGTCGTTTTAAATGATACATGCGTATAGTGATTACTTACTGATTTAAACAGTGACAATGGTGAGGTCACCCATACTATAGGTTTTAATATTAATTACTGACTTAAACAGTGACAATGGTGAGGTCACCCATACTATAGTTTAGTCGTTTTAAATGACACGTGCGTATAGTGATTAATTACCGATTTAAACAGTGACAATGGTGAGGTCACCCATACTATAGTTTAGTCGTTTTAAATGATACATGCGTATAGTGATTAATTACTGATTTAAACAGTGACAATGCTGAGGTCACCCATACTATAGGTTAGTCGATTTAAATGCTACATGCGTATAGTGATTACTTACTGACTTAAACAGTGACAATGGTGAGGTCGATTTAAATGCTACATGCGCGTGGTAATGCGTGCGTGATAGCTTGTTAGTTGTAAAATGAATTATTGTTTGTAAATTTATATGGGTGTTAATTTAAGTATTGGATAGATCATCTCAACGAGTGTCTTCATCATTATGAAGGGTGGTTTGCGTCTTGGTTGGGAGTTATTAACTCTATTCAGGAGTGCGAGTGAGTTTAGAGTTAATAATTTCCAAACACGACGCACGCCACCCATCTTAATTTTGAACACACGAGTCAGATGATCTCTTCAATTTAGACGATGTATATTTTATTATTATTATTACATATTTATTTCCTTCATAAATGAAGATTGGCATAAATTGACAAACATGAACGTTAAATTATCATTATATACAGTGATAACGATTGTTATTTAATGTAATATTTAATTTGTCGCATGGGACTAATATAAGCTCGCTAGTGTACAAGTAATTCAGTCCAACGAGTCAGAATCTAACGAGTCAGAAATTAGATTTGAAACTCTCCTTTCATAAATTGTTCTGAATACCGATTTCAAAATTTAAACTATGTGCTAAATTTTAGTTGGAAACATCAAGTTTTAACTAAATTCTACAAGTTTACAGCATGACATTTCCATGAAATTTCCAAATGGATGCAGTTGGAAATTTGAAACAAACATGTGGCTACGCTCTGGTCGATTGACATTCATCCATCAAGTGGTATGCTCGGAGTTGAGTTTCAATGGATGCTAATATAATATGTGGTTATATAGGAATTTGTTGGCATTTTCATATTCTACTCATTTGAGGCCCTTCTTTCATAGGGGAAAACCTCAGCTATTACTTTGTGTCATACCAACAAGGAATACATTTATATACGTCACCCAGTCTCTGGTATTGTGATAATTATTGTCAGTGTTGTGCACTCAACTGCTTCTGTTTTGTGCAAACTTGTTATTTGTTTCAATATAGAAGTATTTGTTTATCATTATGTTTAATTCAAATTTCCAGACTCTTCACATGCATCACGTCAGAAGGCCATTATTTCTAATCGTTCCAGTCTGATCTATCCCTTGCTCACTTATAAAGAGCGATATCATTTATGATTGTTTTTACTCGTATATATTCAACGTAAAACTGGTGTGTTGTTTTTATGGGTGTTCGCAATACCCGCGTCAAAGACATGATAGTTATATGAGGTATTTTTATTTGCTTGATAAGTGGAACATTAGCTTTTGACCAATTTGGTGTAAAATCGACTTTGATAAGCGCCGAATGATATACGCGCAGCAGTTTGTGTCTCAAATAAATTGTTATCAAGACACAGATTTATGGTCGCGGCATTAAGCGGGTTAATTGTGATATAATTTATCCATGTACTTTACAACTTGATAAATGGGTTTTCTATCATAATTCGATACGAAAAGGGGATATTTAAGCAGATCAGTTTAATTTTCGTCCGACACGTCTTGAGATGCGAAGAACTATTTTATCGGGCGTTTTCTAACACCGCAAAACTCTCTAAAGTCTCCGTTGGAGGGGGGGGGGGGTCCACCTTCGGAATTCCAACTTCACCCCCTTAATCAGATCAAACACAAGTTTTACATTATTGCATTTCCACCCTTTGTACATCAATGTTCATGCCTAATAGCCTAATCACGAACAATGGTTCCATGTACGCAGTATGAAAACATTCAGATATTTGAAACTGAACATTGCGTAAATACAAGGACACACTGGGGCCAACCGTGGTTCGGCCTGGAAAAATTCCAATGACCATTTCAGTCCACATTTTTTACCAAATATAGAAATTTATTGTTTTCTTAAACAACTTAGCAGTTTTTTTATTGGCCACCGGGAGGGACAAGAACACACCGGCCTACCATGGTTCGGCACGCTGTGTGAACATTTTGAAATGTGAACAGGAAAATCTCAAAACCCTAGATTTAAAATAAACTTGAAATAAGACACTTACGTGCAAATATTCCAATTAGTTATGTGCATATTTCAGATGGCAAGACATTGATATCGATATCGTATTTGCACGCCATGCTATTCGTCGAGTTGGCGATGAATTCCGTTACTTGTTAAGTGCGAAAAATATAAAGAACTTACAAACCGCCTACTGCCAACTGAATTCGCGAAAAGGCCAAATATTATTATTAGCACGAGTGAATTGCTAAATACAAGATGCATACAGTATATAACCAGTTAGGCATATTAAAGATGCATAATCCGAATTAACGCTCGCAAAATATTATTTCTTTGTTTCGGAAGTAAAACATATCTGATTCGAGTCGAGGTACCCACCCATCAAAGCTCAGAGTGATCAGATATCGATTTTTGAGCTCTAAATTCAAGTGGCTTTTTTTGTGTCAGATATTTGACAAACCGGCCAAATTTCGTTGAACAAAATGTTGATAAATAAACGTTTTTGGGAAAGTGTATACTATATTTGACTGTGGTTAGCATTATTTTTGGGAAATTAATAAATTCTGATAACTGAAGCAGCATTTCAAAAATATTCTTTGTTGTTGTTGGAATCTGATGATATGGGGACCAATGAATCGGATTGAATTTATTTAATAAGACATATTATTCAAGAATTTAAATAGATTTGAACCAGTGTTTGAACGGTATATTATCATTTGGATGGTTGGTTCGCATTCATACATGTATATTTATTTATTTATTTGATTATTGAGTTTTAACGCCGCTTACAGCAGCCTTGGATATATCACGACGATGCCTGTTTTATTGGTGAAGGGAAAGTCCGTGCACTCAGGTATATCTAGCCGTGATTTCATTGATTGGAAGAATGACCTTGTGTGCCTAGCGAAACCACCGAAAATCGGCCAGTAACTGGCAACCCCCCCCCCCCATTTAGCGATATGGGATATACAGTCAGGGATGACTCCACCTGGAATCGAACCCATATCGCTAGAGAACGAGACGGTATGGAGCAGAGCCCCTTAGCGACTGAGCCACATAGGCTCACCATACATGCATATGGACGCATGTTAACATATAAATGGTGAAATGGTGTATATATTATAAATGTGTAGCTTATAGCGATGCCATATACATGTATATCTGAACTTATTTCATATATCATGTTAATGTTCTAGATAAGCCACGTTGACCACATGTAACTATCGTGCATATATCAATATTATTGGACATTATTAAACAGTGGGTCACCATAGTTTATCATTGTTTAAAATATCTCCATCAAATGTCACAAAACAAAACATAAAATGAAACATCTGCTTCACGTTGTCACTATAGATCTATGCTCCTACATTCCAACAAGACATGAAACATTATTCTACAGTGTGTAAATATTGAGTAATATTGTCCTGGACATTAACACTGAATTCCTCATTTAAATGTTGCCACTTTACCTCCCTCTTAAGGAAATTGAAATTGAAATGTTCATATTAAAAACATTTCTCACATCGAGAATCATGGTCGGCGCCGGCGTACTGTATCCTGTTCCGTCCCCTGTGGCCAATCAAAAACAAATCGGGGGTGAATTTGTGAGCCAGTAAATTATATATTCACTGGCTTATGTAATGCTGCGCCGTCGCCAGTAGTGAAAGGGTTAAATTACGATGTGTATCTGAACTCACCGACTACCTTGACGTCACAGTCGTCCCACTCCGATCCTGGTAGCACGCACACCCCTATCTCAGAGCTAAAGCGAAGACCAGTCTGGCAACTCGGCATTTCCCACGGTATGCCCCAGTTGCATCGAATCCACCTGGTACAATCTTCTGGGTGGCGATAGGAATCGAACTTGCCCTTGCAAAATGGAACGAACTCGGGTGCAACATTTGCCCAAAAGGAGCAAAATGCAACAAACACGCTAATTCGAAACATGTTTTGGTGAGTATAATATTATCCTCAGATAACTTTTCACTTGTTAACAACTGATCACGTTGTTATATATCTTATTAAATGGAACCGGTTATGCGTCCTTTATACCTAAACATATAAGGCCAATATAAATAAATTAATGTATTCTAGTCAAACTTGTTTTTGTGGAAAATTGGTGTGCGCGAATTTTAGTTTTGATTCTTGCTAACATAACTTGAAGTAGTATCTTACCTAAGGTGATTTAAAATGCCCACTTTGATCAAAATAGTCTGATTGATCAAATGGTCATTGTCATGTGTTTAGACTGATTAATGAGTCACTGCCATGTATTTAGACATATTAATGGTCATTGTGATGCATTTAGACATATTAATGGGTTATTGTCATGTGATTAGTGGGTCATTGCCATGTATTTAGACTGATTAATGTGTCATTGTCATGATTTAGTTTGATTAATGTGTCATTGTCATGTATTTAGACTGATTAATTGATCATTTATATGTACCAATAGGTCGTTGCCATGTATATAGACTGATCAATATGTCATTGCCATGAATTTAGACATATTAATGAGTCATTGCCATGTATTTAGACTGATTAATGGATCATTGTCATGTATTTATACTGATTAATGGGTCATGTCCATGTATTTAGACTGATCAATATGCCGTTGTCATGTTTTTTGACTTATTAAGGGGACCAACAATATGTACGGTCGAGCAGATGAGAATCTAGCAATAATTTGTTATCGGCCTAAAGTTCAAACATCCTTGTTTCAAAATGTTGATCAAATGTCATTGGTCGATTTAAAATGCATTTTATTGAAATCAACCAGCATGGTGGCTATCAATGGTTGAAACAAGCTGCGCTGCTGCAGATGCTAAAATATTCTGGAATGTTAATGTTCAAAATAAGTCAGTCAGCGTGAATGCAACATGTCCAGGGAGTGGCGCTTAGAGCATGACTGCACCGAGACTAACAACCTACCTGGAAAATTGTAAGAACTTATTGTGAAAATTAATTTTACAACACCATTATTTTTCTCTCTTTCAAAATACTCCACATGTGTTTGCCATTCGTCTGCACGAGTCGGCTAAATTATACGAGCGTGTTGTAAGTAAATTAGTTTTGTTGTATCAGAGTCAGAATATGTTATTTCTCGATACCTCAAGATTCAAGATTCTTTATTATTGTTCTAATTACACATGTGATATACGAACAAATCAACATATAATAAATAGCACTATGGTGTAAACAAATACAATGGTAGATATAACATGGAAATTTAATAAAGTCATCGTGAATCACCAAATAATAATTTAATACAAAGAGTTTAAAACAACAATAACTGAGATGTCACGTGATAATTTAATACAAAGAGTTTTAAAAACAACAATAACTGAGATGTCACGTGACTCAATGATGTGGACCGGACCGCAAAAAAAACCCCGTTATGGTCCGCGGGCCAGGCTATCCGGTACGGTACCGGTTCGCAAACTTGAATACATAGATGTATGCCTAGCTCAAGTACTGGGCCAATACCATTTCAACTAACCCTCATCTATATTGCCACCCCCGCGTGTACCTGGTATTCACTAGTATATGTCCTGGACATCCACGCTGCCAACACAAATGCCAGTATATATATAGTTGAATCTGTCAATGAAGCATAGGATAGAACAGAATTTAAAACAATCAGTGTCGTTCTCAATATCCGCGCGATATGGAGGGACCACTGTCGGCCCAGAAAGATGTCACCAAACGCCGATCTTCTGTGCAGTAAATATGCGTAGTACTTACGGAGTTCTGATGTCCATCGACTTTGATAAGAGCCGACTGATGTTCGCGCATTAGTTTGTTAGACCATACTTCCTTGTTAAAATTAGCCCATCCCGGGGTAAAATAAAATACCTCTGGTGGAAATTTCTACAAGTGCTTAATGTAGGAATTAGAACAATTTACCACACATGTACCTCAATAAGAGCTTCCTTAAATTAGGATTTCCCTGTGAGTGGTTCACTTAATTGTGAATCCACTCTGATGAAATACATGAGGGTCTCCATTAAATAGGAGAACATAACAAGTTCCTTTAAGAAGGAATCATGTCAGATAAAAGTTTAAAATTATTTAAATGAGAAATTAATACCTTAAGAATTTTCCATCAGACCGCACGAATACTAGATATAACTTTAAATAATAAGAAAGCAGAGAAGAGAAAAATTACACAGATTGATTAATAAATCAAATTGAAATAAATATAATCAGTAGACAGATTACTAAATCACAGCAAAGCCTGAACTACAAACTACATGAAACTATTTAAGTACTACTATATATCTGTATTGCCTCCTACATGGAGAGATTATATTACACAACATAACAATTAATGGAGAAATAGACTATACATATGCAAACGGCCGGATAAATTTGAGAATATACAATCTTTAGTAATTCTGTACTCCCTTCACAATGTTGCAGGCACGAAGAAGAAAGACAGCAGCATCGATGATAAGGTCTCCAACATTAATCAAAGTATTTGATCTTTCGAGAATGTTTACGTTTCCTAGGAAAAGTGACGAAAGCTGCTCCCCCGAGAGGGAAGCTAAAAACTCGCACTGCTCTATTAGTAGAGGCTCTTATGTTCATTTTTTGGCTCCCGTGTGCATTTTGTGAATAAATATAGCCACTATGCTCATGATGTTGCCTGATATCTAGGGCACCAGAAAACAAATGTTAGACACCTCGGGGTCGCGACTGGGTGGATTTATGACGTCATCAAGATGGCCGCCATCCAACATTTCAGAGTAGGCACTGGATCAGTTTGATTAATAGCTAGTAGTGAATTTATAGTAGGAAATATAATATTTCTCTACTATTGTGACATTATGATAACAGGCTTCACTTTGACAGAAAAATTGACCACATTTAACCAAGATGGCCGCCAAAATGGCGACCGAAGTTCGGAAAATGATGAATTTTCACACATGTCTCTTAAAACATTCCCGGTTGTTTGAAATCGGTGGCTAATATCAACTTAATTTTAAGTACATTTGAATACCTAACCACTTGAACATGATAATATGTCATACTTTGGGGTCTTATTTATACAAAATTTCGTCAAAATATTAATTCATAAATATGCTATGAAATTTTACCAAATATCGATTTTGTAATTCAAGCCAAGTGTTAGCCAGAAAATAGCTGAATTTGATGACAAACATTTGCAACGGGTTTAAACATATAAATTGCCATATAATTACAACCAAAAAAGTGCATCTGTATTCAAGATGGCGACCAAAATGGTTGCCAAAATTGATAAATCACTAAAATTTGTCAAATTTTCATTGATATCCCTCCTAATGTGCGATTTAGTTAATATAGGTGAATATATTTGCTCCGTGTTGGCGTAATAACATGGAGACATGAAACAAAATGAATACTTTGTGAACCATGGCTGTTTATACTCAAGAATTCGAGAGAATGAAACTTCGAAAATGAGATAAAACCATCAAAATGCCAACCATGAATAATTTCAGAGTTGGCATTGAGTCTGGGAGGAAAATTTAGATAGTGAAATGATTATGTTTTGGCGACCAATAATACCATTGGATCACACTTCCTCTTGACGGTGCAATTTGGACCTCAAAATCCAAGATGGCTCCCAAAACGGCGACCGAAATTCTAATAATTGATGATTTTTCACACTCGCCTCTTAAATTATTCACAGTGGTTTGAAATCGGTGGCTACCAGCAACCTTATTGTGAATGAATTATACTATCTAATCATTCGACAACCATGATATGTTAGATTAACATATTATTATCTATATGAATCTAAATTCAGGATGGTGACTCAGATGGTTACCAAAATGGAGAAATCATCCAAATTTGCTAGTTTTCATTGATAACGCTCCTAATGTGGGTTTCAGTGACTACTGGTAAACATATTTGTTCCCCTGTTGACAAAAGTGCCAGGAATGCTGATACAATCTGATACAATATGAATATTTGCGAAAAGTAGCTGCTTATATTCGAGATTTCATGAGAATGGAAACAGAAACCATGATAAGTAGATAAATTCATCTGATGTTGACATATTTGAAAATATCAAAATCTGAATACATGCTGATTACATCCATCATTACAGGTACATAGGAAATGTCCTGATTGGGGACTGGAGAAAAATCCCTACCTCAACAATAAGGCTGTCGGTATTGAGCAATACTTTAATTACTTTCCCTTGATAGCGCCCCCTTATGGAGTTTTGGCTAAGAATTGTTCACTTGACTCCTGTATTGCTCATGTAATGCCATCATACTAAGTCATTTCTTCCGAAATTCAGCTGCTCACAGAAATTAATTGAATGGACATCACACAATGCAGTACCCAAAAACAGTAGCGGCATATAATGCGTTGACATTACAGACATCTTCCATGTTAACAAGCTTAACAATTAGTGTATACTTAGTACAAATATAAGAATATGAGCTAATAGTTGTGTGATTCGTTCTTATTGAATACATGTACGAAAACACAGGGTATACTTTTGTGAAACTGAGAAAAATTACAATTGCCCGTCCTTGAATAACATCTAGTTCAAATTGTGTGTGCATCAGGGGATTATATGACAGTAATTGCTTTGTCGCAGACTACAAAACGAGAGCGTTCAGATGTGAGCTCTATGTGTCTTCTGCGAAGAAGAATCGCATTGGTGGATTTCTACCAGACATCTGCTTATTACATGCGATATATAGCGACTAGATATAAATTATGTTCAGGTTTGTATCAAAACAGAAACTGCTGTGGAGCTCTGTTCAGCTCATAGGTCAACTCACTGACTCCACACCAAAGATTTGCGAAAGCGTGGCTGATTTTGATCGAGCTAGGATAGGAAGATAGCCTCATATAATGAGTTCAATTGGTATACATGTGTATTTGAGTTCCACAGAGATAGCTTTCTGGGCATCGCATACAGTGCAAGTTCGTTCCGTGTATGATCCACACCTTCGTGTGCTGAACTTATGCACTCATCAAGTTTATATTAGATACACCCATGTCATGTTTGTCACATTTGTTATCGAAGTTCTTTCATGCTTGCGTTATGCGTTCTCGTCAAAATGTCATACAAGAAACATATTCACACCAAATTTTCTTTAAATGCCTGCATTTCTGTAATTTTATCGGCTATCGGCAATGTTCCAGATAAAATTGATAAAATCATTTGTCGCACCAATGCACAGTTCGACTTGGTTGTAGAGGCAATTCAACTCACCGACATGTTGAGGTACATGTATTATTATTGGGTGGAAAGTTTGTAGTATTCTTTCCAGATATTTTATAGAGGAACCTTTGATATCCCACTACAATGAAATCAGGTCTGCGGAAAACTCAGATCGTTAAACGTTGTAATCGTATACCTCCCTGAGCAATAGCTGAAGTACATTTCAGTTATGGACTCTTCAAATAGCTAACAATCCACAATATTCTCTCAATTCAAGCATAACCTTGTTATCTATTACTTCCAACATTTGCGCAGTATCTATATTCCAAGCTTGTTATTGGCCTACTTGTGGATCCGACTATCATGGTTGTACGGTTTGCCAGCAAATTCTATAAACTACATTTGTTCTTAATAACGTTCCATTAAATGATCTTGATGACCCGTCACTGTATTCATTACTTCGATGCACCACCATATGGCATGGACCAAAGATGAGCTTCTGGTGTTTCGATGAGGTATTTCATCACTAAATATCCAGGCACTAGGCATAGGCATTTTGATTTCACGATATTTTTTCGTTGACAACCAGGAAAAAGTTGAGGAGCCGTTATTGTCACTTGCTGGACTCGACACGGAGAATGACAAACCTTGGGCTATTTTTGCCTGATACTGATGTTTTGACATATTCTAAAATAAACTGACAAGCATTAACTCGGTCATGTGCACAGCTCTGTTAGACTACATCAAAGTCAATATGCAATGTATCTGCTATGAGGTCAGTGGCCGTATTGAAATTTATTTATTAAGTCTGTATCATGGACTCTCCATTCCACAACAGAAGCAAATATTCTATATGGATTCTCTGATATGCAGTCGGCGAGTTTTGTGGTGAGCTCTGTTAGCTTGCGAGATGAGTTTGTAATTCAACTGTAGTTGCTGGGGTGAGTTGGTTGTAGATAGACTACCATCAATGTGACCATCTATTGGACGAAGTAACAAGAGTGGTACATGTACTGACTCACGTCTTGAGAAGTGTGACAATGTCTCAACTATTCAAACGAATTTCAGGTGATGAAACAGATATGCCAAAAACAAGAACCTGAACCATGCAATATCCCTTTATTGTATATTATTAGACACAAATGTTTCATAATTAGATACGAAATACTGTTTGCACTAACATGTAATGCCTGCGTATTTCTAAGATGAGCAATTATATTTCCCGGTGGCTGTATGATAGCAATGCAACTTCGACTTCGATGAAGTCAAGGTGTGATATTTTCCCTGAATCTTCTGAATTTTTGTGGCCGGTCGAAATCAACGTGGTCAACAATTCATCAAGAATAGACAACGAATAAAGCAGATCTGCCCCAAACGAAATAATATAGCCAAAAAGTTGGATTTATGTCTGTATTATGACTGCAGGGATTCTTTTGCGTTCGAGTACTCGACATGCTCTTATAATGATTCAGTCAGCACATATCCGGTTTGACTTCCTTCCCATGAAACGGACAGGATCGTTTAAATTATATTGAGCAATGTCATGTTAGGGTGCTAAGAGTCCATTCCGATATATTCTCGATTATAAACAAACTATGTTTGGTCTAACATAGTCACAATATACCTTAACATGATAGTATCTAATTTAGATTGGGCGAATATATCCAACTCCTTTGCTAAATGCCGTTTGAGAATATAAAGATTTGTCATATTTTATAACTGAGTTTTGGCGGCCATTCTGGCGACCATCTTGGGTCAAATAGATCAATGTCGAGTGTAATTGAATGACACTAACGATATTTAAAACTGTGTACACTTTTGTTTATTTTATTATGCCTATTTCTGTCCAATGTTAATCTAGAACCTCGAGAAGCAAGTTTATTTGTGAAATTACATAGCGAATTATTCAATTTGCATTTTTCGGAGTATGGACAACAATTAGACACAAATTACAGCATATATATTTTCCAAAGTACTTGGTGTCATGACTGATAAAAACAAAGACAAGTCCTACTCGCCGCAGTTTACGAATAACCGAAAATGATGTAAGGGGCATGTGTAACAATTCAACACATTTCTATATTTCGGTCGCCATTTTGACAGCCATCTTGGTTTTTTTATCAATCTTGTTCTTGCATGGTGCAATTTTATCATTGCCGTAGAAATATTGTTTATTTTCTATGTTAAATTTTCTTCCTCACTCAATGCCCACTCTGCAACTTTGTGTGGCTGCCATGAAGATGATTTGACTTAGTATGTTCGTGGTATAATTCTGTTGAATTCTTTACGCGAAAAAGTAGCACATATTCACATATATTAACTTTTCCCCAACACATGAGTGATATCAATAAAAATTGGACAGATTTTGGTGATTTCTCCATTTTGGCCGCCATCTTGGCCGCCATCTTAAACGAAAATGCACTATTTTCAGTGTAACTATATGGCAATTAATATATTTAAAATATTTTTACATTATCTTCATCAAATTTAGTTATTTTCTGTTCAACTCTTGGCCATAATCACATAATTGAATTTTGGTTAACTTTCATAGCACATTTTTGAATTCACATTTTAATGATTGCTGGCAGGAATGAGATCCGAAATATGACATATTATGTTGTAGAAATGGTTGGATACTAGAATTTATACAAATTTAGGTCTTTATTCGTTACAAATTTCAAACATCGGTTAATGATTCCAGAGGAAAGTGTGAAAAATCATCAATTTTCCAAATTTCAATCGCCATTTTGGCGGCCATCTTGGTTTATGGTGGCCAATTTTTCTGTCAAATGGAAGTATGGGGTATTAGTTTCACGTCAGTGGTGAGATAATCAAATTTCTATAATAAATTCACAAGTAAATATTGATCAAACTGACTCAGTGCATACTGTGAAATTGTGCATGACGGCCATATTGATGACGTCATAAATCCACCCAGTCGCGACCCCAAGGTGTCTAACATTTGTTTTCTGGTGCCTGAGATATCTAGCAACCTCATTGGCATAGTCGCTATATTTCTTCACAAAGTGCACACGGGAGTACATAAGAGCCTCTTCTATATACCCTGTATATCAATCACTCTTTCCCAGAATATATCGCGAAGACGAATCAACACTCCTGCACAGCACTCTAACGTTACATGTATAATTTTATTATTATATGTCAAGCCACATTGAGCGCAGCACAAGTTATTTGCATATGTGGTTTTGTTCAGGAGAAGTGCGAGATTACGCAGTTCCCTTGAGCGATGGCGGTTCCGGGAATAGAGATACCAGACGTCCCATAGAGTGAGAGGGTCAGAGTGACATTGCGAGAAGAAAGACAGCTCAGGACCGCTAGTAATACATTCCAAGCACTCTGCCCTGTAGCAGTTTTCAATTTGAGTTTTGACGAGGTTCTTCCATTCTTGTTTCCCTGGGAAAATCCCAGCGTCAAGGACATCTAGAATTATTTTGACAATAGTCCTCGGTGTGCTTGATTGTAGCGCCCGCTTTCCTTGCACCGAGAAGTATGTCCGCCTCAATTTATCTGACATAATGTCTGCTCGCACTGTTGGTGTGTGGAATTTCGTCTGTAAGATACCGAGATGAACACACTCCGAACTTTCAGAGATGGGGGTCCCCCCGATGGACCACGACCGTGTATGTGAATTGTGCTGTTGCTTCGATTCGTTGAATACTACAATCTGACTCTTGGAAGATGAGCATTCGAACCGCCATTTTGTGCTGTATTTGAAACAGGTTGAGAGCATCGAGTCGAGGCCGTGTTTTGTGAGTGACATGATTGCGATGTCATCGGTTGTCGTTGGAGCAGCACACTTGATAGCATTAACAGATAGTCCATTGGTGTCACACGATAGTTCTTTAATGAGATCGTTCAGGAAGACGAGGTAAAAAAACGGAGAACACACGGCACCCTGGTGGGTACCTTGACTTATGTTCAGTGGATCAGATATACATCCGTTATATATTACTCGACTCGTACAGTCACGGTGCATGTTGGCAATCAGGCGGAGCAATTTGCCTCCTATGCCTATGTTATTTAATTTCAACAGAAGACCAGAGTGCCAAACCTTATCAAATGCTTTCTGAGAGTCCAAAAAGCTGGTATACACCAGTGTATACACCCGAGATCCTTGGTCCTTGGCGTAGTTGATGACTTCCTGTAAGATGAAGGACGTCATCGACCAACTTATATTTTTCTGGAAACTTTCTGTAGTGAGTGTTGAAATCCATAGAGAATAGAACTATGTGAAATTCTGTTGAGAATAACGCCTTCGAATAATACCTTGTACAAGACAGGTAACAATGTTATGGCGCGATAGCTGTCTGGACGGTTTCTTGGTTTCGTGAGCCCTTTGTAAAGTGGTACGATCATGCCAATTTTCAGCTTTACTGGTATATGTTCAAGTATTAGTATACGGTTGTAGAACAAACATAACAGGTTAATGAATGACTGTTGTGTGTTAATGTATATGAGGTGTTCATTTACAATGGCGTCTGCACCACCCGCTTTGTTGTGCCTCAGCGAGCGAATAACAGTGGATATTTCGTGTACTGTGATTTCCCCATAGTAAACATTCGGAAGATCAACTGATGATGATAATAGATTTTCGACAGTTCTCTCTACTTCCGACTTGAAGACCGGGTCCAAGTGACTACTTTGTGTGAATAGTTGCGCAAAATATGACTTCCATCCAGAAATAATGTCATTTGGATCGCGCACCACTTTTTCGTCGAAAATAGGGGCGGAACCAACTGGGCATGGTTTGTTGCGATCAGCGTTAATTTGTTTCAAGAAAGCAACCTGGTCACAAGTAGCAAAACGTTCAAGTTCGTCCAACATGCTTTGATGATGATTTTCGGCAGCAAATCGAAATTCACGTCTGAATGCACGTTTGGCTTCCTTGTATTCACGGTAAGTACGCGATTCAGTTGAATATTCTCTACCAGCTTCAATCCACGCCAGTCTTTTAGATTTCGAAGCCGTGTGAAGCATTGATAGCTTGGTATTCCAATATGGTTTCAAATGATATTTAAATTGTTTGAAACCCGCCGCTAATTCGGAAGCAGCAAGAAGAACATTTACAATTTGGTCGTATAGATTATCCAGAGAATGACTGCCAATGTTCATAGAGTACACCCAATCGAAATCGACACAACATGACTCTAGATGTGAATTATATAAAAGCTGATCCAGACACTTCCAGTTGAATAGAGGTTTGGTGAACATGTTTGGATGATGCGCGGTTATATCTGGGATGCACATAGTGCATGCCACTGCTACGTGAGATGTTGTGTTGTCATTGTCATCATCGAAAACGAGACACGATGTGACCATATCCGCGGATGCCTCGGGCATCAGGATGTGATCAATGATGTTCGGGTTAATGCCCGGTGCAAAAGGGAAGAATGTGGGCCTTCCGCCAGTTAGTGCACTGTTGCCACATAGGGAGAAGTATTCCATGTCGTGGAGGAACGTTTGGAATGCACGTGAGCGAACTAGATGAGATTGTGGACACGGCAGAGAGGTCGAGTCGCTGTGGTGCACGTTGAGATCACCCATTATTATTACTTGACCAAGATTTCGCATCTGAACAACACAACTTTCCAGCGAAGTCAGACAATCCCTGAAGAAACTGTCGTCGTGGTTAGTGCTTGGTAGGTATGTTTGGATTAGAATCAAAGACAGGTCGCCATATTTTATTTGTATGGCTATAGTTCTGGCACTATCTGTCTCCAAATACGTGCACATATGTGCTATGTCTGATCGTATCAGAAGTGCTACACCATCACGCGTAAATGAAGTTCCTGACGAGGTTGTGATCCTCCTTCCGGGTTTTGCTACTGACACGTATTGATTAGAGAGTGAATCCAGAAATGTCAAGTTCTGTTCGTCTAACCAGTGTTCAGATATACTTATCACATCGTATACATTTAATTTCAAGAGTTTGCATAAATATAAAGAAGAAGATCTAGCCCCTGTGGCGTTCCATGTTAAGAATCTAAACTCCATTATCGATAGAGACGTTATGACAGAATTAATGTTCGTGCACGTGATTGTTTATCCCATCTGGATCTCGGGTCCAGCATGCTGTCCATCAGGGGAGGGTTTTCGAGGAGGATCAATATTCCAAGGGCGGCACATCACACCCCTTGGTAAGAGTCTCTTATCACTTAGCATACCGGCCTCACTCACTGGGAGTACAAGTTGAGCAGATTGGGTTCCTTTAATTGAACTCCTCATCATTCTAATGTAGATTGGGTTCATGTTTTTGTTGATGAGAAAGTCTGCGATATCGTCCGCCGATGTTTCTGGAGTGATGCGGCTAAGGAAGAACTTGCGGGTTCTTCTTTTGCGATGAACAGGGACGCCCATGAAGCCTCCTTGATTAGTGTCCGTTCGATTGTCGTTGTTTGTGACCGATTGGCGACGGTCTGTCGCTCCAGGTGAATCGTCGGTTTCAGGCACAGATAACATTCATAGTAAATCGTTCGAGGGCGAAACGATTGCAGATACACTGTTAGCGCTTATCTCCGACGCAGAAGGTGACTGGCAATAAGGAGAATCCCGTACAGAAAAGTTATCCCATTTTCAGGTTAGGTAACTCCAATAAAAGAAATAATCACCACCGGATGTAGCGCTATTTTCCCCGTATATTTCTCATCATTTACGAAAGAACTTTGCGCATTTTATTTAAATTAATACTAGATTAATACAATAACAAAATGAATTCTGATAAATACGGTTAGTAACTCTTCAAGTTTGGATGTATATTCAAACAGGATGTGAGTAAATTGATACAACATTTGTATAGCTAATTTGATTATTTGTTTACAAATTACAATTACTTTTAAACTTAACTTAACACAGTTAACTTAAGTCTTTACAAATACCATTTACAGAAAAACATAAATTTTGTACCGAACTTGGTTTGCTAGTGAAACCATTTTAAATCATTAAGATAATTTAAGAATGACATATTCATAAAATTAGGTCGCAGGACAGTGTATATACAGTATTATACTTTCCTTCAGATATATGGCTGGAATTTGATCTAACTTCTAAGCCAGTTGCCTTATTTTATATATTTATTCCAAGATCTGCCACATATTTCAGAATAGCTAGTCTCATCAGAAATCTCCTTAAAATGAAAATGGAACAGCCTTGACCTGTCATCGACCAACTTATATTTTTCTGGAAACTTTCTGTAGTGAGTGTTGAAATCCATAGAGAATAGAACTATGTGAAATTCTGTTGAGAATAACGCCTTCGAATAATACCTTGTACAAGACAGGTAACAATGTTATGGCGATAGCTGTCTGGACGGTTTCTTGGTTTCGGGAGCCCTTTGTAAAGTGGTACGATAATGCCAATTTTCAGCTTTACTGGTATATGTTCAAGTATTAGTATACGGTTGTAGAACAAACATAACAGGTTAATGAATGACTGTTGTGTGTTAATGTATATGAGGTGTTCATTTACAATGGCGTCTGCACCACCCGCTTTGTTGTGCCTCAGCGAGCGAATAACAGTGGATATTTCGTGTACTGTGATTTCCCCATAGTAAACATTCGGAAGATAAACTGATGATGATAATAGATTTTCGACAGTTCTCTCTACTTCCGACTCGAAGACCGGGTCCAAGTGACTACTTTGTGTGAATAGTTGCGCAAAATATGACTTCCATCCAGAAATAATGTCATTTGGATCGCGCACCACTTTTTCGTCGAAAATAGGGGCGGAACCAACTGGGCATGGTTTGTTGCGATCAGCGTTAATTTGTTTCCAGAAAGCAACATGGTCACAAGTAGCAAAACGTTCAAGTTCGTCCAACATGCTTTGATGATGATTTTCGGCAGCAAATCGAAATTCACGTCTGAATGCACGTTTGGCTTCCTTGTATTCACGGTAAGTACGCGATTCAGTTGAATATTCTCTACCAGCTTCAATCCACGCCAGTCTTTTAGATTTCGAAGCCGTGTGAAGCATTGATAGCTTGGTATTCCAATATGGTTTCAAATGATATTTAAATTGTTTGAAACCCGCCGCTAATTCGGAAGCAGCAAGAAGAACATTTACAATTTGGTCGTATAGATTATCCAGAGAATGACTGCCAATGTTCATAGAGTACACCCAATCGAAATCGACACAACATGACTCTAGATGTGAATTATATAAAAGCTGATCCAGACGCTTCCAGTTGAATAGAGGTTTGGTGAACATGTTTGGATGATGCGCGGTTATATCTGGGATGCACATAGTGCATGCCACTGCTACGTGAGATGTTGTGTTGTCATTGTCATCATCGAAAACGAGACACGATGTGACCATATCCGCGGATGCCTCGGGCATCAGGATGTGATCAATGATGTTCGGGTTAATGCCCGGTGCAAAAGGGAAGAATGTGGGCCTTCCGCCAGTTAGTGCACTGTTGCCACATAGGGAGAAGTATTCCATGTCGTGGAGGAACGTTTGGAATGCACGTGAGCGAACTAGATGAGATTGTGGACACGGCAGAGAGGTCGAGTCGCTGTGGTGCACGTTGAGATCACCCATTATTATTACTTGACCAAGATTTCGCATCTGAACAACACAACTTTCCAGCGAAGTCAGACAATCCCTGAAGAAACTGTCGTCGTGGTTAGTGCTTGGTATGTATGTTTGGATTAGAATCAAAGACAGGTCGCCATATTTTATGTGTATGGCTATAGTTCTGGCACTATCTGTCTCCAAATACGTGCACATATGTGCTAAGTCTGATCGTATCAGAAGTGCTACACCATCACGCGTAAATGAAGTTCCTGACGAGGTTGTGATCCTCCTTCCGGGTTTTGCTACTGACACGTATTGATTAGAGAGTGAATCCAGAAATGTCAAGTTCTGTTCGTCTAACCAGTGTTCAGATATACTTATCACATCGTATACATTTAATTTCAAGAGTTTGCATAAATATAAAGAAGAAGATCTAGCCCCTGTGGCGTTCCATGTTAAGAATCTAAACTCCATTATCGATAGAGACGTTATGACAGAATTAATGTTCGTGCACGTGATTGTTTATCCCATCTGGATCTCGGGTCCAGCATGCTGTCCATCAGGGGAAGGTTTTCGAGGAGGGTCAATATTCCAAGGGCGGCACATCACACCCCTTGGTAAGAGTCTCTTATCACTTAGCATACCGGCCTCACTCACTGGGAGTACAAGTTGAGCAGATTGGGTTCCTTTAATTGAACTCATCATCATTCTAATGTAGATTGGGTTCATGTTTTTGTTGATGAGAAAGTCTGCGATATCGTCCGCCGATGTTTCTGGAGTGATGCGGCTAAGGAAGAACTTGCGGGTTCTTCTTTTGCGATGAACAGGGACGCCCATGAAGCCTCCTTGATTAGTGTCCGTTCGATTGTCGTTGTTTGTGACCGATTGGCGACGGTCTGTCGCTCCAGGTGAATCGTCGGTTTCAGGCACAGATAACATTCATAGTAAATCGTTCGAGGGCGAAACTATTGCAGATACACTGTTAGCGCTTATCTCCGACGCAGAAGGTGACTGGCAATAAGGAGAATCCCGTACAGAAAAGTTATCCCATTTTCAGGTTAGGTAACTCCAATAAAAGAAATAATCACCACCGGATGTAGCGCTATTTTCCCCGTATATTTCTCATCATTTACGAAAGAACTTTGCGCATTTTATTTAAATTAATACTAGATTAATACAATAACAAAATGAATTCTGATAAATACGGTTAGTAACTCTTCAAGTTTGGATGTATATTCAAACAGGATGTGAGTAAATTGATACAACATTTGTATAGCTAATTTGATTATTTGTTTACAAATTACAATTACTTTTAAACTTAACTTAACACAGTTAACTTAAGTCTTTACAAATACCATTTACAGAAAAACATAAATTTTGTACCGAACTTGGTTTGCTAGTGAAACCATTTTAAATCATTAAGATAATTTAAGAATGACATATTCATAAAATTAGGTCGCAGGACAGTGTATATACAGTATTATACTTTCCTTCAGATATATGGCTGGAATTTGATCTAACTTCTAAGCCAGTTGCCTTATTTTATATATTTATTCCAAGATCTGCCACATATTTCAGAATAGCTAGTCTCATCAGAAATCTCCTTAAAATGAAAATGGATCAGCCTTGACCTTCACGTCATTTCAAAATATAATCGAACGTCCAACTGTCAAAATTATTTTGAAATGACGTGAAGGTCAAGGCTGTTCCAGTTGTGAGATAGGTTGTAACTTCCGGATTAAATCGACACCGGAGACCGGAAAGCCGGGTAGTCGATGTGCGGGAAATAATTACTTATTATGCTTATAATATCCCTTTTGGGACCTATAAAAGGCATCGACAGAAGTTTCACCATAGATACAAGGAGCAGAAGGAAGATTTTCCACCGACCAAGTCACCCGCTATATTACTTTTTATTAGATAAATAACTGTTGAAATGATCTGCAACTTTCTGTTTATCAAAAATCTTTGCCTTCTTGACAGCGTGTTGGGCCCTATTTCTCAAACTTTTGAAATTGAAATTCCCTGAGTGCAGTGTCTCTTTGTCTGATTAGGTCTAGAATTTCCACATTAATCCATTCCTCTGAGCGGCTTTTAATCCTCATTTGCTTTATTGGAGCCAATTCATTAAGTATTGATAGATAATTATCTTTAAAAATATTCCATGCAATATGCATGCAATACTACTATACTAGCCTCATTTGTCTTATAAATATATGTAGATGGAATCCCAATCTACTTCATTAAGTTTTTTATTGAACTGTTCACAAGAGAAATTTTTTGTAGATCTTACACAAACTGTATTATGTGAGAAAGTCTTACCTCTATTTAGTTTGCGAGAATGATTTAAGGAACATGGTACTGTGTTACATTTCCTAATTTTCTTGATAATCAGAAACAGGTTATTTCGGATGGAAATTTAAATTTCAGTCCCATGCAGAGTAAATATCACATGGTGACCACACATGGGATAATAAAAGTTTACATCATTCTGTCAACTTTCACACAAAAATGCAGATGGCTGTAATAAACTGCCCCAAGAAACATTGTATGTCAATAAAATCAACATACAGCCCACATTTGATCGATATGATACTAAACATATTAAAAGTGTTCAAAGTATCCCCATTTGACGGTACATGTATGTAATAAAAAGAATACCTCCAGTTTTTAGCTCACCTGAGACGAAGTCTTCGGTGGAGCTATAGTCATCACTCCTCATCCATCCGTCTGTCCATCAATAATCATCTTCAAAACTGTAGGTATTATCTATTTTTCAGATTTGTCAAGACTTGTATTGAAGATACTGAGGCACGGTGATGAAAATTTTAAAATGCTGGCTGTAGATGAAGGTAACCTGCCATCATTATTGCTAGGCGATTGGGATACATATCATTTAAATTTATATAAAAACATACGTTTGTTTCTGGGGAAAAAACATGATTTGCATGTATGGTGATTAAAACTTATCCAGTTCATTAACCAGTTGACATTCATTCATTTGTCAACAATCACAAAGCCCACTAATTTGAATGCTTGACATAGCCTAACATGTATCTAATAATAGAAAAGACTAGATTTGCAGAATGGTCTTTTTATATCAAGTAATTGTGATATGTGATTCAATACAGTGCATTCCGCAGTTACTAGATTCTATCATGTACAGCTCTTGTATTCAATTGTTTCTGAGTTTCAGTGGGATTACATGTATATTGCTACAGTATGCTAATTAAAGACCCACTTAATTTTCGAACCCCCAGATCAAATATATGAAATATATGCCATATTATATGTCATTTGAAAGAGGAAGCTCCAAAACATTGTATTATCAACTTATCCGGTGCAACAAACTGTGAGCATGTATTTTTTTGTTCAGTTATCAATGTGTTTTTGTTATCTGGATTGTAATAAAAAGTGCATTATTTTCAATGAAGGGGGGAAATAACTATATCTTAAAGGTAGAGTTATTCCCCTTCCATTGAAAATACATTTATAGTTTGCATTCTGGGAGCCAGAATATTTCTCTGATTTTAGCTTTTTCATATTTCTCTATGGGCAACTTCTGAGACACAGATGTTTCAAATGGTGACATTATATAGAGAGTAATCAATTGGTTCCAAGAATTACGTTAAATAATTCTTACCCACCCGTCTCTTGCCTCGAGTGAATTTTTGAATGTAATTCTTGGAACTAATTGATTACTCTATTTATAACACTTGTTAAAATATGAATAAAACACACATAATTAATGCATGAAGGTCCCGATGTGGAGAAAGATCAACTATAAAGAAATGGAAATCACAATAGAGTGTAATAAAGTATTTTAATAATATTTTATGCCATAGATTGTTATTAAAACCGTATGTCAAGTAACTATATAAAAAAAATAATCGTGACTGGGGGGGTAGGCGGGGGCATGTGGGTGGTTCAGCAGCCCGGCTTACACAATTTTCCTGGAGTCGTTTTTCTATAAAATAATGGGACAAAATGTTTTAATAATGGTTCTATTATGTAATAGGTGTGCACTTAACTCTTGGTAGGGGGATATGAGTTCACCATCAGTTAATAACGTGGGATACACCAATGGGTAATAAAAAAGGTCAGCTTGCTAAATGTTTTCATCAAGGATCTATCAGTGCACATTGACATGGAAAGGCTCGTGCAGATTTAAATAGTTCTATTAAAAATAATTTATTCAACCTGATATAAATGAAAACATAACACAATAATAGATTCTTCAAATAAATGACACTGGGTGACTCGAAAATTAAGTGGGCCTTTAAGGTAATGTGACGGTTTGTGATGATTCATAAAATATAATTATAGTACCTAACCGAAAGACAACTATCATCTACAAACACTACACATCTATCTATTTTCATTATCTATTTTAGGTGGATACATTGCAGTAGATGATATATTGTGCCATGCACATATCTGTAATCTGTTTGGTTGTGTGAGCGTCGCTACACTGAAAAGTTCTTTTGATAATAGGGTGGTATTTCTTTTGAGAGATGGGCAACTCATGTTGAGGGCCACCCATGGCCACACTGTTGATGTGAGTATGGTTGTCTTTTGACATTGAATATTTAGCTCAACTTTACAAAGTCGAGCTATAACAATGGGTTGGCATCCATGAGTGCACGCGTCCTTCAACAATTTATGTTAGCACACCCTACAGGTCACATCTCTCTTATGATCGTCACCAAACTTCATATGGATCTTCGGGATGACCTCAAAATGGGAGCCTACTATTTTGACCGAAATTTGTTAAAATACATGGCTACATCAGCCATCTTGGATTTCAAATTTGAATCCATCGGCACACCTTTCAGTCCGCATCTCACTTCCGATCATCAGCAAAATCATATGGATCTTCGGTGACCTAGATGGAAGCCTCTTCTTTTGACCGAAATTTTATCAAAAACATGGCCATCAGCGACCATAATGGAAATTTGAAAGTTTACAGGCTTGTTTCGGATCATCTCTAGATGGAAGATATCAAATTTGAACAATTTTCAATTAAAAATATGGCTGCCAACAGCCATCTTGGATTTTACTCTTTGCATGACTAAATCCTTTGGCACACCCTTCAGACCACATTTCTAATCCGATCGTCACCAAACTTCATATTGATCTTTTGGGTGACCTCCAGATGGGGGATCCCGGGCCATAAAAATTTTCTGAATTTCATTGAAAAGCATGGCCCAACAGCAACCATCTTGGATTTTGCTTTATATATATATCTTCATCTAGTATTACTTAGACATTATACAATTATTGCATTCTTTCGAGGTTTGACATGAGGAATTGTCAACCCGGGGAAGTCAATATTCACCAAGGCCGTGATAACTGTTTTATTGTATGAAACACACTTTGATTGGACAAGACGTTGTGACGTTGAATGTCGCTGGGAAAACCTGATCTATTTCCAGGTCTGATACCGTCTGATAATAAGTTATGTTCACCTCTGAAGTATCTGATGTCGCTCAGAACTGTTATTAACCTGTTGTTTCATTAATGAGGTGAACATCGTTAGATATCACATTTTGTTCTTTATGTTTTAACATAGGAATTTGGGAAAGAAACTTATGATCATATAATAATTTAACTTTCCGTATTCCTAATAGCTCTTATGATGGTAACACATGAAATTATCCCCCATCCAAGTTGAGCTACATTGTCATTGACACTTTTTAATTTTAAAACTGAATGGCGAACTCATACTTGAGATATTTACATGCACTTTTAACTTTTAATTTAAAAGCTTCAATGTTACACATTTCTGTCAGTTCGAAAAGATGTTATTGAAAAAGTTAATATTTTCCAATGTTGGTGTGAAAAACAGTTCAAAGGGACCTATATCGTAACAGTTTATAATTATTGTAGTTGAATGTTGGAGATTATCAGTAGTAAATAAAACGTTTTAGTTGGCTACAAGTAGTAGATTTATTAATACATCAATTTCATGTATAGCCAATGTGATTAAATATTGACAATTGCTGCAGACTATTAGGGTCTATGTACCTCTTAGCCCTTAGCTACCCTCTGTGATGATGCCAGTTGGTTTTTGCATAACATAATCACATGGTAGACGTATGGTACAATCGTATGGGCTATTAGCCAGGCTCTGCAAGTACCGATGCATCCTGGGGGTTCCAACTGGGACTCTTATACTATTTATAATTTGCCAATAGTCCATTTAGGGTGCCGCTTTTTATGACAATTTCCAAAATGAAATTGACATTACCATTGCCATTTACCCTCTCAGATGAATCTGTAAATTTCCATGTAATCAAATGCTATAATGTCAACCAATGAGGACAACTTTTCTGAAGACCACACTTTGTTATGTAAATAGTTTTTTTTTAACATTGAAATGCTAATTTCATGTCTGGATGGCAAGGTCTTTCTTGAAACTTTGAAATGCATATCATGTCTCTTAAAGGTACTCAATCCGATTCGATGGTCCCCATATAATCAGATTCCAACAACATTTTTAGAAATGCCGCTTCAGTTATCATAATCAATTAATTGTGCAAAAGTAATTCTAACCACTGACAAATATAGTATAAAATTGCCCCAAATGTGTTATTTGTCAACATGTTGGTCGATGAAATTTTGGCCTTATTATCAACAGAAAGCCTCTTGAGTTTAGAGTTCTTCATCCACAATTTGGTCCGAGACCATAGGCTTGTCGACTGTTTACTGGGCCACTAATAATTCTCGATGGTGGGTTCCTCGACTCGAATCAAATATTTTTTCCCCCGAATCCAAAGAAATAGTAACAGATTATGCATCTTTAATTAGCTACTAGTACAAGGTTACTCATCTTGTCAATACTAAAGATAATTTTAGTGAAGATCATATGCCCTGGTGGATCAAAGGCCCCTGTAGAAAAATTGCTCTCCAATGTATATTACAGGGTGCTTGGTCACATGTATCCGGGAATAGCTATATTTGGAAAAATAAATTTGACATTTACCTGTATTGTTAGACAATTTAGTCACATACAAAGTTTTATTTGATTGTGTTGATTAGAAATGGAGTTGAAAAAAATGGTATAAATCCACTGCAAAACTCAGCCAAAATTTGTCGGACAAAACCCTGGGGGGGGGCAATTATGTTAAATAGTTGTTGCAACCAACTCACGTAAATTAGGTGGGTGGGTCACATTTATTTCAACAGGCTCAGTAAGACTTGTGATCAATGACTGGGAATTAACTTTTCGTGAACAATAGGACATCAAAAATTATGGCAGTATGCTGATTTTCAGCTACAAAATGATCCAACTGAGTTGAGAATCGTCAAATTATTTCCACACTCAGTCTATCATGCAACAAAGAAAGAACACGTTGCAGCCATCATGAGAGAGGTATGTATCTTAATATTAGCAAGCAGGTATCCTCGCCTGTATCACCCGCCAATGTAAGCAAAATTATATATTTTAACATTATAATCAACTCAAAAGGAAAAATAAAAGCAATGAAAATTAACTATAAATAAAATTCAAATAAAATGTAATACACTTTGTGAACCCACCTGCCAAAATATTTTAAATTGGTTGACATTTGTTAAATTTTCAGAGACTGCGTCCAATGAATAGGCGGCACATCCACCTCAGAGAATGCGGTGGGATTGTAAGCCAAGTAAGTACATGTGTATTATATATATAGGCTCTTCAGTTTTTAGTTGAACTGCTATCGTGGATTCAAATGGCTCCCCCATTACTCTCCCTTTAAATACCTCATATATGAGACGTCTATTATTAATTTTGAAAGGCATCAGTGACTGTTTATTATTCAAACTTTATCTCACTATATTATCATTTTCCCCTTGATACATATGCTAAACATAATATCTGGGTCCCAGATACATACCCTTATCTTAAATTTAACTTTTAATAATTCCAAATAATCCCTTGCATCTCATTGCCTTGTTGCCTTTGCACACAGGCTGAACATAGATAATGGTGCTAACTATTATTGTGATTGATTGACAGGAATGGTATGTTTACAACTTGGAAGACACATGTATAGCTGCTCCACCACTGTTAGTATACATGACATATGCTTCCATCTAATGTACTTCCATCTAAGGCCTTCAATGTAATAGTATGATCGTCTTGATTACTGAAATTTATTTTTTCATTCTTAGAACCAGGGAGAGATGTCCGAATTACAGTGGACTGTGAACGGTGTATGCCAGGTAATATAATTGTGATATGAGTGGAAGTGGACTTTTGTGCGAAAGGTGCACACCAAATTTCATCTGGATCCATCTACCATTTAAAGTAGATTTTTTGACAATCTGAAGAGGGGTAATTTGTGGCCAAATTTGGCTGTTCCCATATTAATTTCTTTACCAACACTTATCCAGGTGAAATCATGCCTTGAGTTTTCAAAGAAAAATTGGGAGTTATATTGAATTGAATTGAATTCCATCTGTCTGTCTATCCATCAACAATTGTGATTGGCTCTATTTATTGAACTGGCAATAGGGTTGTGAAAAACTTGTGTGTGTTGTGTTTCAAATATAGCAGGGTGGACAGAGAAGGGATGTATCATGTGTGGTGTTAATTAGTACAAGATTAGTAACACAGTATGTTAGGACAATTTCCCTATAGTTGGTCACTGCCACATAATGAAAAGGAGATAACTATATATATAAACTAGAAGGTGACCCGACTTCGTCCGGGCTTTGACATTGAATTGACCATTTTGAAGGTCAAGGTCAGGTGGGGTCACGATTTGACCCGTCCAAAACACTCCCTGGAAACAATTACCACTAAGTATCAAATTTCGTCAAAATCCGTCTGGCAGTTTACCAACACCAATACCCCAAAAATGGTGGAAATTGGCCCAGCGTATACCGGGAAATTGGCCCAGCGGATACCCTATGTATCAAATTTCTTCCATACAAATCCGCCAGTTTTACCCGATTTGATTTCCACTAAAGTATATAAACGCACCTCATATACACACGCTCGTTAATTATCAAGCTTCAAGGTAAAGATAAATTAGCATTGTAGTAAATTTTAACTAATTATTTTCTCGCCGTCAAAGTTGAACAATGTCGATGTTGTTGGCATTGACGGTTTGAGGCCACCGGTAGATTCCAACAGCAAAATAGCATTTCAGCTAAATGGATTCTTGGATGAGATTCCAGACCGGCGGGGTAAATGTAAACAACTTGAGCCTATGCGTGGTGTAAATATACTAAAAATAAATCTATCGACAATAGACCTAAGAATATCAGCTGTAACAAAATTTATATATCAGAAATTGTAAATGATTTATTTTGGGATAGATACACGATTCTTAATAGCCTGCAAATTGACAATATATATTGTAAATGTTATAATTTTGGGGAAAATACACAATGCGTAATTGCGTGCAAATTGCTTACGTTCGTCAACGTATGAATATAGAGTTATCCTCCCTGCATCGCAGTGCTAAATTCCGGCGTGTTAGCACTGCGGATCCCGAGATATGAGTTTTGAAGGTCAAGGTGACGCCGCACGGACAAATAGACGGGCCCATGTTCGTTCCCGGGTCGAATTATGTGTCCGTACCAAGTTAGGTCGAAATCGGTCCAGCCGTGTTTGAGTCCATCGCGAACACACACACACACACACATACACACACACACAGATCTTTCAAAATATATAATAGATATATATATATTGCATGGAAACAAAAGTGGGCAATAGTACTGCCCATTAGAAGTCTATTTTATGTAACTTGAAACTCGAGGAAATGAGTTAAGATCAAGTATAAAAAAGCGTGCGGAATCGTTCTTTTTTTTTTTCGCAGAGACAGTGAGGTGCCAACTGCCAACATATTTCTTGAAAGTTCAAAACATTTTCGAAAGATACTGGTGCATATAAATCATGTCCGGCCAAACAGTCGAGCGCGTGGTTCAATTGAAAAACAATTACACTGAAAAATGTGAATGTGCACAGAAACATGGAGTATTAAAATGCCTTATTAATTAACTGGCGAAACAAGCTTTCTCATTCTCAACGCAATATATAGGCATTTTGATGGTATGTTCCCGAAGAGTGTAGATCAGTCGCTAATGAGGGAACGTTCCCACTGACACAATGTTAATCAAAGACTAGCCAATTGTCGCGTGTCTTTTATTTAATTGTGTCGGTATTTGTAATTATGCGATTATCGTCAAACTAGTAATTTAACCCAATAGGTATATAATATAGCATCATCGGCAACCAATCATTTTCACACCCTTTCTATAAAAATGTCGAACAACTCGTACGTATCACTAAGACTAGCATTAGTGTCATATATCAACATGAGATAACAGAGATATTCTGTCCGCACACACAACTATTTCAGCGATGGGTGAACTGAGATTTGATATCTAGAGTCTTGTTATCGATCTCTCAAACGAGAGGCCAGCACCCGTGGTTCAAACTGTTGTTGGTAAGACGCCACAAAACATGCCAAATGTGTGACGGGCGCAAGTATAGGCAGCTCCAGAGAGTGAAATGGTACAGTCGATGTGGTTAAATGGTACAGTCGATGTGGTTAAATGGTACAGTCCATGTGGTTAAACGGTACAGTCGATGTGGTTAAATGGTACAGTCGATGTGGTTCAATGGTACAGTCGATGTGGTTAAATGGTACAGTCGATGTGGTTCAATGGTACAGTCGATGTGTTAAATGGTACAATCGATGTGGTTAAATGTACAGTCGATGTGGTTAAATGGTACAGTCGATGTGGTTAAATGGTACAGTTGATGTGGTTAAATGCTACAGTCGATGTGGTTAAATGGTACAGTTGATGTGGTTAAATGGTACAGTCGATGTGGTTCAATGGAACAGTCGATGTGGTTAAATGGTACAGTCGATGTGGTTCAATGGTACAGTCGATGTGGTTAAATGGTACAGTTGATGTGGTTAAATGGTACAGTCGATGTGGTTAAATGGTACAGTCGATGTGGTTAAATGGTACAGTCGATGCGGTTGGAACATTTCGAGAATATTAGTTGATTGCTACATTTTTTCAGTGTAGATAATGTTTGGTTACTAACTCGTGGGTTTTATTGACTGAAGTAAGTCCATAATATGTCTTTAAATTAAATATATTATGTTGTTGTTGTTGATATTTATCGACACTAGTCTTGTTGAGATTTTATTATGTATTTTAAGATTGTTCATGTACCTTAATTGTAGACAGATATGAAGGCGCCAATTCCACTCATGGGAATATTAGCTCCATGAATTCCGTTCGAAGTTCCCAGTTCCCTATTCTCTGATTATATTTCATTTATCATTTACGTAACCAAACACATGGCGGTCATCCTGGAATCCTTTCAAGTTCGTGCAATGCCACCCGGCGACAATATAACACCTCCAAATTTTCGAAAATTGGGCTGAAGTCGTGCATGGGGTGGCAACATAGCACTTTTTATTACTAAATCGCCGCGTACCCAGAACCATGGCGGCCACCCGTGAATCCTTGCACTTTCGTGCGGTGCCACACAGCGGACATCTATAGAACAGGGACGCGAGCACATAGCCCCTTCCAAATTTTCGAAAATTGGGCTGAAGTCATGCATGGGTTGTCAACATAGCATTTGTTGTTTCTAAATTGGCTGCGTAGCCAGAACCATGGCGGCTACACAGGAATCCTTCCATTTTCGAGCGGTGTCACATGTCGCGCATGGGTGTCAAAATAACACATTTTGTTACTACATCGGCTGCGTACAAAATGCGAAATTACTCCCCGCTGACTGCTTTATGAAGGGAGATTACTCTCCGCTGACTCATCAATAAAGGGCGATTACTCCCCGCTGACTGCTTTATGAAGGGAGATTACTTCACACAGACTGCTTTATGAAGGCATATTACTCTCCGCTGACTCATCAATAAAGTGCGATTACTCCCCGCTGACTGATTTATGAAGGGAGATTACTCCCGCTGACTCACCGATGAAGGGAAATTACTCCCCGATGACTGCCTAATGAAGGGAGATTACTCCCCACTGACTGCATTATGAAGGGAGATAACTCCCGCTGACTCATAAATGAAGGGAGATTAATCACCAACTTCATGACATCACAGCTGTAAACACCATTGAAAAAATTCGCCAAAACAAAATGAATGGTCTGATCTGGGAAAACTGATTGACAACTAGTGGATAAATACTCATGCTTCGTGTGGACATACACACACGATGCTCGATGTCTGTATTACGGTGAGAAACAAACATATCCCCATATCATATACGTGAAAATGACTTTCCCATATTCTCGGTTTTGGCGATACCACGTACACGGGGGTGTTAATTCCATTTGAGATATTTCAACCCTTACTCTCCGTTCCATAGCAAACATAATCGCGTGTTGCGTTTACATAGACTCAGATATTTATACATGCATGTGCATGCTCCGCTGTTAAACTTTTCTTAAATGTCCATCTAGATAAGTATGTATACCTTGTGTACAATGATGTACACACGGAATATACCTTAAATCCGCACCCATTCACATGTGTGTGTGTACATATACAAATAATACAACACTATTGCAACGTCGATGCAATATGTGCACCTTGGTTGTATATATATGACAAATTTATACCAATCTTGACGTTTGTTCGTCCATCCGTCCACATTCCATACTAGCCTCTAATATTACTTTATTTTATTATATTTGTGATATTTTAAGCTTTAATGCAGTCTCACTTGCGCGTGGAGATTGAACAACTAGGGCATTTATATGTATATTATATATAAGGCAATACTTAGGCACTTAGGTCATTCACGTGTATATTTCACACCTCCTCCAGTTCGTATTCCTACTCTGTTTTTGTCCTCCTTTCCATGGGGTTACTGTTACTCATTGGGGGAGCTGATCGTTTGCTGGTGTTTGATATATAATCGTGCTTGTGTTTGTCCACAAACTGTACACGTTGGCAGGTTGGGGCGGCAACTCATATCGCGGTATTAAGGATAACCTTATAACCGACCCGTATGGCCGCCCTGATCTCTAATAAGTCAAGGGAGCACACATGGATTATAATACGAAGGACTGGCTGTCACCACAAATTCAGACTCGTCTTCTCCAATGGGTAGCAGCAACTATAACACTAGAGGCGCCGTTTCTGATATATTTCAAATCACGCTGCTCACCCCTTGTGAAAACATAATCGTGCGTTTCAAAAACTTCACATTTAATTATCTGGGCACACACGCGTATATGTATGTACGTGTGTCTTTGTGTATGCGTATGTGTGTATGGGTCTATGTGTGTTTATGTAATTATATGTAAGTGTAGTTGTATATCTTCTTGTTAGTCTTATGAATAGATCGCACTTAAATCGAACTGCAGACAATATACTATTTTATTTGAGATATTTCAAACCATACTGCTCGTCCCGTGGTATATCAAGACTACATTTTATTCTTAGGACACATACAGTTGCATGTCTTCCAGTTGCACATTAATCGAATTGTTATGCACAGTATTGTAGTCTCAAGGCTCTGGCCGTCTAACCCGAACCCCTCACTCTGCTCCGGGTACCGTAGCTAATTATGTATTATATAATAATTATATATAATGATTATATTTATAACTGTATCCCTTGTTGAGATTTGCTGAGATTTGTAAATATTCTGATGAATATGTATATAATACGCTCTCTTTATTAGGCAGACACTCCTATTGCATGACATAATTTTACTGAATAATCTGCTCCTGACTTACCTCATCGATCCACGTTCCCCTTCTGAATCCGTACGTCACATGAATATTCTACCCCCACTTAATCCGTCCCCGTTAGATATAACATGAATCTCATTAAAACATATCCCAGACATGCTACCCCATCTAGTAGAATACGGTATATGTCTGAAATATGAACATCTGAATATACCAGAACATATCTTTAAAAGTACATGGAAATTGAATCCATATCGCCAAAAACTATTGGTTCGCCCATTTTCCTAGATAACGAACACTCAGATAAAGATTTCGATCGGCCGGCACAACCATACCTGGTATGCATTCTATTGCTACTCACGATCTCTTTATAATCTCATTCACTATACTCAACTACCATACATACATACCTACTCACCCCTATATGGCAAACAAACTGGGTTGAAATCAAATTTAAAACACACCAACGATACGTATACATTTCTATATGTTGCCAGAATATGCTGTATTTATATGTTTGTAACTGCGCACCGAGGATGCCCAAAGCAGAATTGTTCTCAGGATTTTGACACGACTTTCGATAATGGGTGACATAATGTTACATAGGGCAAGAATCGGTGCATTTCACACTCTTGCTGTCAGGCTGTCAGGGAGGGGGCGTCTCTGTGTGAAACATGCTTGTTCTATATCATGCTGCGCTTGCGTGGACTGGATCTTATAACTGCCTTAAAACAATTCCGTGCTCTCAAATATAACATGGCAGACAAGAACATTTCTAATGCTCCAAATTCCGATTTTGAAAAGACGAAACTGAACACTAAACTTGCGATATCACACACAACTGTATTCCTCTTCACGTGCGTGACAATTCTAACAGTATTAACGGCATTTTTAGCAATGTCTCTCTTGGTCCTAGTAGGAGACGTCGAGACTAACCAGGCCCTTCAACCGAACAACACAGTCACTCGGTACTTATATTGAATACACAGAGCATCAGAAATAAATTAGATATACTTGCGGCCGAAACATCAAGTGGCGAGTACGACGTATGTTTACTAACCGAATCATGGCTCGACCATTCTATCCCGGATTCTGAAATCCATCTTCCTGGTTACCACGATCCCGCCCGCAAAGACAGGAACGATGGTAGAACAGGAGGGTGTGTGCATTTACGTTCGCGACACTATACCATTCAAAATACGCGAAGATCTTGGCAGTGATGAAGGAGAAAGTATCTGGATAGAGGTTACAGTTAACACAAAACGTTGTCTTGTGGGATGCTTTCATCGCCCTCCCAACTCCCCCGCAAGCCTGTGGACGAAACTTAACAATAACATTTCCCTTGCGCGCGATAGCGACCTGGATGTCATAATAGGTGGGGATTTCAATGAAAACTATGTACACAACGGTAATGGTAAAATAAACGGCATTTGTAACGAACGAGGTCTGACCCAACTGGTCGCTGATAAAACGCATTTTACTGAAAACTCCTCATCTATTCTCGACTTACTCATGACCAGCAACCCTGATCTTGTTGATTCCCCTTGGCAACATATTCGACAACACAGTTAGGTATCACTGTCCAGTTACTGCGCGGATAAAAAAATTGAAAAATAAATCGGCTATAACCCTCACTAGGCGTGTCTGGAAGTATAATCTGGCTCACTTCGATACCACGAACGAAGACTTCTTGAGCTGGAACTATGATGGTAATACACCACTTGATCTATCAATTCATGCAGACAACTTGACAGCAAACATTGTGAAAGTATGCAGTGAAAACATCCCCAATAAGATAGTACTGATCCGGAAAGGTAGTCCCCAATGGCTTACGTGTAACGTACGGAAACTGATGAGGCAACGAAATCGATTACATAAGATAGCTAAAAAGCAAAACACACCACAAACATGGGCGAACTTTTGATCTAAACGTAATGAAACTACATCGGCTATTAGGAAAAGCAAACGTGATTACGACACCAAGAACGAAAATACATTGAATAGCCCATCAAATGACAAGTCCTCCGTGTGGAAAACCCTCCAATAAATAGTATTTGCAACCAGTGATCGATCAATACCCCCCTTGAACATAAACGGCGACTTCCTGATCTCACCAACTGAAAAAGCAAGTGCTTTCAATTCGTATTTTTGTAATATTTCATCAGTTGATGACGTCGGGAAACGCCTACCAGTGCTCGATCCGGATAACTCCATATCCACATTAAGCGATATAAAAATCACAGCCCCTGTCATTTACAAAGAGTTAAAAAGTGTAAAAATATCTAAGTCAAGTGAATAAGTCCAAGAGTTCTGAAAAGTTGTGCCTCCTCGCTCTGTGAACCTCTTGAATTCTATTTTAGAATATTTATCGAAAACAGCTACTACCCACCACAGTGGAAGCGTTCCCATGTTACACCTATTCTCAAGAGCGGTGATCCCAGTATTATATCAAATTACCGACCAATCTCCCTACTAAGCTGCGTCTCAAAGGTCTATGAAAAATGTATTTATAAATATATATGGGAATTTCTTGATGAAAACAAACTCCTATCATTTTAACAAGCTGGTTTCATGCGCAATGATTCAACATTACCGAAATACATGATAATATATGTCGATCATTAGACGACGGAAAAGAAATTCGGTGTATATTCTGCGACATAACGCGACCTGAGTTCCAATCTGTTCTAAGTGCATGTTTTATGATTTTGAGTAAATCGATTTTAAAAGTTTGAATTGCCGTCACAACTGAAATGTATGGTTTACAGTGGAAAATTTCACATCTTTGGATTCCTTAATGTCTTAGCTATTCCATTTTATCAAGACATATCCGCATAAGTCTGTTATATCTCTTAAGTTTTGAGAAATGTAGACCTAGGGTGTGAAATGTAGCACTTAGAGCAAAATAGAACTAAATATTTGTTGTTGAACACGCAAATGACAGTTAAGACCTTAACACTATTTTAGGGCCAGGTTGTCCTAAGTTCCAAAATGACATATTTTTCGGGTTAAGAGTTAAACTATACACTCTATTCACCAGAATAACAAATTGATTCCCGACACTTCTGGAAGCCGCATTTGTTCCAAGTACACTACTTTGGTCATGTTGGTTTACAGTATGATGTATTTAAATGAGTACCAACATCACTGTAAATACAATGCTACTCGAGATATGGACTTTACACATCGTGCAGACCATAATAATGTATTGCGTCAACATTGGTAGGAAATTAGTTCACGTATTCTAAAGTTTTGTAATCTATCAGATGAACGGAGCTGTCCTACCTGCGTATTGGAAATTAGCAATATATATAATTGCCAGGTTTAATATGAACTCAATTGATCACCCCATTCATTAAAGTTGGTCTTTTGACACACTCATTTAAGCTGCCACGCTAATATTTGGATACCATCAATGTGTTCATCATTGAACACCATATTAGTAGCTTCCAGCCACACAACATCCAACAATAGCGTGAACAGATATGTCATTACCATAGCGCAATTCATGCACGTTGCTAATAAGGACAGGTGGCCAAATGATCCAGAAGTGTTCACTCACTCAATCTCCTGTGCTACGGGTGTCCCTGTTTGGATCAATGGCAATTTGAATATGGACAACTTGTGGAAGCTATGATTGTTCCAAGAGCGCATGCGTTGGTTTTGTTTTGTCAAAAGTGCTTCCAATGTAGACGGTCATGTATATATAGCTGACATATGCATCATCATTGGATATGCATGTACACCTGGGTAACCGCATTTACTATTTAAGCTGGAGTAAGAATCTTCAAATTTACTTTTTTGTCTAGATCAATCGGGGGTGTTATCTGAATTTTTTCTCATACAGTTTTTTTCTTTGCGAGAGGGCCATTGTTTGCCTGAAAGTGTGATGATCAGGTTGGCTTTGTATGTTGTTTGTGCACCAATGTAGAACTTCTGTTGAAACCACCTCAACATTAATTAGACCCAAGGCCATAACATTTAAACCCATTTGCTGACGCATCTTTTGAAAATATTGTGTGTCCCTGTGGAACTGATATTTGTTGAAAATGAGTGCTTTGGTAACTTAATGTGTGCCAGAACCTCTGGTGACAAGCCTGTGACTAATATCGTTATGCAAGTACTTGCTCGATAAATTCAGCCCCCAATCAAGTGACAATATATCACATTTTATCGTATAGTCTATATATTATATATTGTAAAGTTACTAAGGCTCGAATTAGTTTCTCCTCTTGAAAACAAGCATATAGCACGGACGCATGGCGGCTTTAGTTTGAAAATACTATTGGTGACATCACATAATATAGCTATAGTGTATATCATATATATCAAATTATCTAATTAATAAAACACACTGATCATCAGACATGATTACATTTCTATCCATGAAAACTGTTTTGCATTATATAAAAGCAGTTTAACAAGCTTAAGTTGCACAGGCACAACTTGCACATTCCAATTTATTTCATTAGAATCTAAAAGAAACCACATTTGGAAAGTGATGAACATCAATTTTCCTATTCCAATAAGATGGGGGTGTTAATTAATAATATTTACACTTCTACCTCCACTTCTGGTACCGAGACTGAATCAAGTCTTCTGTTTGGTCAGGAACTGATCAGCTGATGGAGCAACCGTAATGCGTAAAGTGAAACAGAAGTGACACCTGCTTCACATGTGTAACGTAGGAATTACGTTAATAATGCGCCTGTCGCTTTCAACATTCTATTTTTCACTAGAAAACAGTGCAAATCAGCTGTGCAAATCATTCATTTTATTCAATATTCGAAACCAATTTCCATTGAATGTTCTTTTTGGTGTGTAAATATAAATAATGCTTCCTGTATTTCCATGCGTTATGAAATCAGGTTGGTCTGACAAAGTTATGTGAGGAACGCTTCAGCGCTACACACTGCAACCTGCTTTCATACATCGATCATATCTAGAAATACAGGACGCAAACTTTCAGTTCTTAATGAGTTTGATGGGCATTCATTTTTCCAATTATATGTTAATGGCCATTAACCATCATTTAGGGCCCTTAATTTGTTTATTACTAAGTTAATGGGCATTAAGCACCAGCACTATTGAGGTGATAGCCATTAATTTTTCAAAATGATGAGATAATGGCCATTAAACACCCAAATGCATATAAGTAATGGTCATTAACATATAATTAATGAGCAACAAGTTTTCAAATCATACTTTAATGGCCATTAACCATCATGGGTACAACAGTTATGGGCAGTTGTGGGTATCAATTTATCAAACTACTTAATTAATGGCCATTAAACACTCAAATACATATAATAGATGGATAATAGCCATTAAAATATTAGAGACTATGGCCATTAAATTGTAGTCTTTACAAATTTTAAGGGCATCTAATGGGCATTAACAATACATGGTTGATGATTAATGGGAAATAGGGCAGTATTGGCCATTAAAATAACAAAATGTAATAGTTTTTAATGGGTTCTGGGAAACCCATTATTTTTTTTGTTTCGAGAATTAATGGCATAAAGTAATGGATTTATGATATTTAATGGGATTTTAATGGGTTGTGTGTGCAGTAGTGCACATCGATAACAATGAAGACGAAGCCTTCAAATGTAACCTCGTCAACAATGAACGCGAAGCCTTCGAGTAACAACACATCACCTCGATAATAGTTATCGCGAAGCCTTCAAACATCACCTCGATGACAATGAACGCGAATCATTCGAGTAACAACACATCACCTCGATAACAATGAACGCGAAGCCTTCAAACATCACCTCGATAACAATGAACGCGAAGCCTTCAAACATCACCTCGATAACAATGAACGCGAAGCCTTCAAACATCACCTCGATAACAATGAACGCGAAGCCTTCAAATATCACCTCGATAACAATGAACGCGAAGCCTTCGAGTAACAACACATCACCTCGACAACAATGAACGCGAAGCCTTCGAGTAACAACACATCACTTCGATAACAATGAACGCGAAGCCTTCAAACATCACCTCGATAACAATGAACGCGGAGCCTTCAAACATCACCTCGATGACAATGAACGCAAAGCCTTTGAGTAACAACACATCACCTCGACAGCAATGAACGCGAAGCCTTCAAACATTACCTCGATAACAATGAACGCGAATCATTCAAGCACCACCTCGATAACAATGAACGCGAAGTCTTCAAACATCACCTCGATAACAATGAAGACGAAGCCTTCAAACATAACCTCGACAACAATGAACGCGAAGCCTTCGAGTAACAACACATCACCTCGATAATAGTTATCGCGAAGCCTTCAAACATCACCTCGATGACAATGAACGCGAAGCATTCGAGTAACAACACATCACCTCGATAACAATGAACGCGAAGCCTTCAAACATCACCTCGATAACAATGAACGCGAAGCCTTCAAACATCATCTCGATAACAATGAACGCGAAGCCTTCGAGTAACAACACATCACCTCGATAATAGTTATCGCGAAGCCTTCAATCATCACCTCGATAACAATGAACGCGAATCCTTCGAATAAGTAATTGCTCGATATTGAGATGACAAATATAATGAACGTTCCACATTATTCAAAAGCAAATTTCTCCCGACGAGCACATCACCATGCCATAAGATAACACATACATACGTCATTAATGCACCCTAAATGAATGTTGTCCCAACGAGCACACCAGCATGCTTTAAGATAATATACGTCATTAATGCACCTTACATATAATAGAAAGTTTTCATGACGGTAACGCGCATGAGATCAGTATGTATACCTATGCAGCTGTATTATTGTGTTCTATATATAGTTCACGTTACCTGAGAATAGTATCAGAGCACGCGCTTAACGTAACGTAATGTGGCGCTCTCTTAAATGAAATGCGCAATAAAAACGATTTTCCTATTGGTCAGATTGTCTATCTTAACCAATCAGATTTGACGTTGCATAGACATTACAGTTGCTAAGCCTTGTAGTTCAAATACAGAACTCACCACCTCGGCGTTAGTATTTCCACAAATTACCTATTATCACACAACAAAAGGATGAGATGAAAACTATATACATAGAAGGTGAGTGGTCTAAATAAAAAATTGTATTTCATATATTGTTTCGGACCGAAAAATGTCACCAAAACACTTCTTTTAGTTTTACTGTGATTTGAGACTTCCGTTGTTTGCTTTGACTAAAGTTTGAGTCTGACTTGGTCAAGTTTGTGTTTGAAACTGACAGTTTCAAACTCTGAGTCTTTGTTATTGCCGTTCATGTTTCAATGAATGATTAACTGAAAGTTAACTTGGCAAGATAACTAGATCATAGGTGCCATCAACTGAATGAATTTAATCGCAAAAAATGCGTCTAATTTATCAATTCTCAGCAGTCTATGTTCCAACTCCAAAGCTTAACAACAGTTGTCATTAGCGAAGACCGGACAAAATAATCAAAACACATTTCCGGTTATTCCAACAAGGTGAAGGACAAGGTCGGGACAATTCTCAAAACAAAAATTAAAATCCTTGAAATTGAAATGAAATTAGGCTTCATCTTGGACGTGAGGAATTATTCTGACTTCGTCTTTTCAACGTGGATTTAGCGGGCGTTAGTTCAAAATTATCTGATTCTAATTTAATGAATTTCAGAATTTCGATGACGTAATGGCGTTCGAGGAAGGAGGCACGCGGGAGCTGGCCTGCTCGGATTTTCTTTTATGTTTCGTGGCGGAATGTATTTTAATGTTGTAAATTTCATTTGTGATGATGACAAGCATGGACCTAAGTGTTTCCAGCGTGTTCGATCCTGAACTCTGTCGATCCGACTCGTGTTTTGTGTCTCGACGATTCTCTCCGACAGCACATTGGCACAAAGATAGGGGAGACCGCCATTTCTTACCCAGCCGTTCCTTCAGACAGTTTTACTCCAACTTTGCATTTTAACTGTTTTAAACTATGTTTTACTGAAGAATCATTATATTATCCCGCTGGTGCAGTTGAGGAGTGTGAACTATGCGTTGCAGTGTCATCGTTGGTCTGCTGTTTCTTCTGTGAACTTTGACCTTTTGTCATTGATATGCGATGCACCAACTCTATCAGAATGGATTTTATATATACAGAGTTTGGTGTAAACAATATTTAATTTCGAACAAAACATGTAATACATTCAAACAAATTGACATAAGTAATAATAATGTTCAAAACGGGGATTGGACAACAAGCCTAAAAGGCTTTTATAAAGTCTTTTCCTCGGAGCAGGAAGTTTACCCTTGGTATCAGAGTAGATACCATTTGGCTCACAATGAGCATTGAACATATCCTTCCCGATATCATAACAACACTGCCTTTTTCGTACATATACTTACGAGAGCCTGGTCTTGTTTCCGTCCCAAATTCCTACACTTGACAGTGGTGTGTGGGACTCAAACGACTCCATGCTCCCTCACAAATCAGCAACATATTTCCTTTCCTGGTTGTAACTAAAGCCGCGTTTAGATGTTTCGACAGATGAGTTTCCTGTTGTATATATGTTTTGTTTTGTGTCATATAACTTATTATACTTCTTTCATAACTTGTACCACTGCTTCTATTCTTATCTGTGCTAGCACCCACAACCGATTTGTTGTGTCGCATGCCCATCTACATACACCTGAACAAAATAATATGAATGTCCAAAGCCTAGTCAAATCAACTGAACAGAAATTATCAAACATAAATCTTCCATGGGAATTTCGTAACCAGATTGAGCCAATCTACTTGCCTGAACAAACTTACCTATTATACCTAACTCATTCTCTAAATGATTGATATCTCACAATATAGAGCAAGTATTGGTTCTTTCTTCTGCTATGCCGTCAGACCGCATCGGAATAAATGTTTTGACAGACAATCTTCGCTTTATTGCGTTTTATACATCTCTCTGATAATCAAAGGGCTGAGTTGCAGTTTGTCTTGCAGAATAACCCTTCTTATCCATGTTATGTTTGGCAACTTTCTTCCAGAAAATATTCTTGGCAATTTTGAAACTTTGACGACCCATAACAATATCTTCAGCACGCTGTCGTCTGTGGACAGGGATTACCCCCCGATCATCAATCGTACCTGTACACTTGAATATTTTTCCATATATACTGCGTTTATGTCTGCATTGTCTTTAAATACTATACTCATTCTGTTATTAATTGGATGTGTCGAACGTAATCCAGGTCCACGTGACGACGGCATGTCTTTCCTTTTGTTAAACCCACAAAGTATAAGGAACAAACTAGATACGATATCGGTTGAAATGAACGATTTTGATGTGTGCATGTTCACAGAAACTTGGCTTAGTCCATCAGTTGATAACACGGATTTATTTGTTGAAGGTTTTAACGACATTGTGAGAAATGATAGAACAGACAGGGTAGGGGGTGGGGTGGCTATTTATGTTAGAGATACCATTGCATTCAAATTTCGTGATGACTTATCTACCCCCAACCTGGAATCGGTATGGGTTGAGCTCATAAAACCTCATCATATTCTAGTAGGTTGCTTTTATAGACCACCGAATTCTCTTACTTCTGACTGGGACGATATTGAAAAATCGATTGGTGTCGCACGAGATAGTGGTTTAGAGATGATAATAGCAGGAGATTTTAACGAAGATCAAAAACCGAATTTCCATGGACATATTAATGATATTTGTAGCGCGTGTGGCGTAAAACAGATCATAAAATCACCTAATGCTCATAAATATTGATGACCTTTAGTGTGCAAAACACATGGTTTCTAACATATCCCTGTGAAAAGTGACCATGAATTGACGGTTGTCTCAAAGGCCACAGGTGTGTGATGGCCGGGTTGTGGATTGATGAGCATACATTTTGCAATTTAAATTTCCTGAGAGTGTATCTCAGACTATCTCCTGCCTGCTTTTACAGTGCTTTATGTGTTATGGAACACTATCAACAGACATGCCATGGTGGGTGTATATATACATGTACCGCTATACTTAAAGTAATTGACCACCAATAACGTGGTGTCACCCCGTTAATATGGCGGTACTATACCGCGGTATTCTCCAATACCGCGGTACTGATACCGCTTGTTAACACGAACAAGTATGTGTGAGTAAATACTTCCCCTCAAAGAGTTCCATGAAAATCACCGCGGTATTCAACAAAATTAATGCGGTGCCCGCTAAAAGACTGCGGTATCATTATCGCCCAATACCGTAACTCCACCGCCATGACCGTCTTGATATCGCTACCGTTTATTACCGGTATCACCGCGGTCATAACCGGGGTATCACCCTTTTTTTTTCTGGTCAATTACTTTGAGAATAGCGGTATAGAGATTATCACCACATATGTTAGGGGTATAGCTACTGTCTCCAAAAACCATTCATGCTCGGTGGACGTACTGGCTACCCCCATACAATGAGATGTAGTCGTCACAATACAAGTACAGTACAGTACCATATATATAATGGTGATATTATTGGTAAAATTCTGATAAAAAGTTAAGTGACATCAATTTCCTACCAAGTTTATAGCCAAATTGAAATTTTATTTGTTTTATCAACCTTAATGTATATTTCCAGTTTCCACTGTGTTGATCAAGTAGCACTTTCCCCACAACACGGGTTGGCATATTATGTCACTTCGGTCGATGTAGTTCAATATGTCTGCAGTTGGATAAAAAATATCGAAATAAAATTAAAAAAAAAAATTCCCTACCTACCTACCCTAATTTGTTCGCTCCGTTACCGGAAACATACAATCTTTTTTCTTTGGCCTAAGCGACATAACGCGAAAGCAATTCTGTAATATCGAGCTGGGAACTTCACGTACCGATGAATAAATCATTAAGCCTACATATATGAACAAAGAAGTACATTCCCCATGTTATTTTTTTTTACTTTATAAGGTTCCCTGTCAAAACTTAAAAAAAGTTCCCGAGGTTTGTACAGGTGGAATATGATCTCTACGGGCGTCAGCTTTAGTAGAGATTTATGTCATGATGACATGTAAATCCTACCACACAGTTGCGCTCTCTATTTGTGGAACTTTGGCAAATTGCTTGCTGCTTCGGGGAAGGTTGTGCAAACTTACTGTAATTTCTACATTTCAGTCCGTTTATACCTATAATTCAAGTTATTTGAATGTGTTTTGCTGCGTACATGCAATGCATATTCTGAACTGATCTATAGTGTGCCCTTTTTTTTTGGAACTTCTCCGGGTACCAAATTCATTTGTTACAGAGTGATTATTTTAGTTTAGGCATGGAATAGGATGCTATTATAAATGAGAAACAAAATTATCATTATACGAGGTCACCGTTCGTCACTGCGTGCTGAAATTTCAATAATATTTCCAAGTCTAAACGACTAAATTGAATCGCGATACGCATATAATATCATATCATTAGCACCAATAGTGCTATCAAGTACCAATCACTGTAGCAGAAGTGTACATGCAATATCCAGTTCATTGAATGAATCATGAGTATAGCCTGGTTGAAATACTACTGTGTGGCGAGTCACACTCGTCTTCGGGCTATTGAGGCAATGTATGAGTGGACAGGTGTTATGAACGGTTTGTATTGTGAATGGGTTAAATTATCTGCTCGTAAACCCTCCCAGTAGACAATTTTATACCAGGTTCTATTCAGTATTCAGAAATAGCTCGCAATGGAAATGTGCATGGTACATATTTTCTTAAGATTTTTTGGTCAAAGGTGGTAGCCGGATATTTTGTTTAAATAACCATCAGTGGCAGTGCTTTGGTTTGTTTTGTCCATCAGTCTGTCTGGATCACTATATTTTTTACTTTTACAAACATATATCAGAGTTAATAAATGGCTGATATATAGAGTCCTGACGAATCTTCCAAAATGAAGACTCAGCCCACCAGATGTACACAGGTACAATGAATCTAAATGCCTGACTTAAATAACTAATAGTTGTATTAAATGCTATTTCTAAATCATGTATCGGTATATGAACCCCATGGTATGTAAACAAAGAGTATGTAAATAGTATGAGATAACCCAAACACTAATCGCCAGATATACCCCATGCATTAAGTGAACTTTGGTTAGAAATTCCACCAAATTGTTTATAACTTATCAGTATAGCGCTAGCTAACCCCTACCTTTCAATATTTCGGTGTTGAATGAGTCACTGCGAATAAGTCTCCTAAACACATTTCCTCGGTGTTGAGTGTTGTTCTTATTGCTCACTTTCTATGTGCTGTATATAAACAAACGCTCGACTCACACAATGTGTGTTTTGAGGATAATATGGCACGCATACTATCATAGTATTTATATATATACTATTATAGTATAATATTAGTATATTCTTTACAACATACAGGGTCAGGGTATTATAATTTAGTAACTGGTAGGCCCTATTCCTAAATTATAACCTATAACGAAGGCCATCCACGTCCTTAACCAATAAGGTACAAATGATATGTATGCTTTCAGTAACAGTGCGTGGAACATACATTTAATTGTTATATACCGGTACATGTCAGTGAAATATAAATACACGGCACTATTGAAACCGGATTTAAACCGGCACATGCGACTTGAGAATATACTTCAAAGTATCAACCTGTGCTGGGACAATTATTATTCATCCAATCTAATTATATATTTACATGGCCTTGGATGGAGTAAGTTTTCGAATAACGTAGTACGTTCTTATCATATTATCTCCGCGAGCAGATCAACATGCCCTAAGATAGCATAATACGTCATTACTGCACCTTACATGTAATTTCTCCCGACGAGCACACCAGCATGCCTTAAGACAACATACGTCATTACTGCACGTTACATGTATTTTCTCCCGACGAACACACCAGCATGCCTTAAGATTACACATACATACGTCATTACTGCACCTTACATGTGTGTTCTCCCGACGAGCACACCAGCATGCCTTAAGATTACACATACATACGTCATTGCTGCACCTTACATGTGTGTTCTCCCGACGAGCACACCAGCGTGCCTTAAGATAACATATATATTCGTCATTACTGCACGTTACATGTATTTTCTCCCGACGAGCACACCATCATGCCTTAAGATGACATATACACACGCCACTACTGCAACATACATGTATTTTCTCCCGACGAACACACCAGCATGCCTTAAGATTACACATACATACGTCATTACTGCACCATACATGTATTTTCTTCCGACGAGCACACCAGCATGCCCTAAGTGTACGCACACGCACTTTCTATAGTTCTACACACATGCTACTGACATTTGCCCTCAAATAGCTATATAGTCGATTATTACTACAGGCGATACCACAAATATTTTAATTCCCATGTAGTTATTACTACAGGCGATACCATAGCGATTTCAATTCCCATGTAGTTAATTGTTTCCTTCATATTCTGGCACCATATTGTTTTCTACGACGAAACATACCTTGTAAACGCACTCTCACTACATACAAAAATATGTACCCTTATCCAAACATAATCATGGACGTAGACAAGGAAGTGATGACCTCGAAACTCTCATGTGTTGGGCATCAGAATGGCTTGTAAAATTCAATCCCCTGAAAACGGAAGCTCTCTTAATCTCCAGGAAAGAAACGCCAGTATATCATCCACACTTTACCATGGGAACCGCGACAATTGTTGAGGTTGACACTGTCAACTTGACAGCCATAAACATCTGGGGCTCACTTTCGACAACACGGGGTCATGGGGTATCCATATCAGATCTATGCTTGACAAAGCATGGAGTCGAGTAAATCTAGTACGTAGGCACAGATACAGGCTAAGCAGAGTAACGCTTGAAAAAATACATTATACATTTATCCGACCAATACTGGAATACGCCTCCCCCGTATGGGATAACTGCCCAGATTATCTTAGTGATGACATTGAAAAGGTTCAGTATGAAATGGCACGAGTTATGGCCCTTAATTAGTCATTTTTCACGAATTTTCAGATCGTTAGCGCGATAACTTCAATAAACGTTATCCGATTTGATTGAAATTTGGTATATAGGTGTCTCACAAGAATATCTCGGATGAGTTCGAAAACCGGCCTGGTCCGATAACATTTGATAGAGTTATGGCCCTTAATTAGTCATTTTTCACGAATTTTCAGCTCGTTAGCGCGATAACTTCAACAAACGTTATCCGATTTGATTGAAATTTGGTATATAGGTGTCTCCCAAGAATTTCTCGGATGAGTTCGAAAACCGGTCTGGCCCGATACAATTTGATAGAGTTATGGCTCTTAATTAGTCATTTTTCACGAATTTTCAGCTCGTTAGCGCGATAACTTCAATAAACGTTATCCGATTTGATTGAAATTTGGTATATAGGTGTCTCCCAAGAACATCTCGGATGAGTTCGAAAACCGGCCTGGTCCGATAAAATTTGATAGAGTTATGGCCCTTAATTAGTCATTTTTCACGAATTTTCAGCTCGTTAGCGCGATAACTTCAATAAACGTTATCCGATTTGATTGAAATTTGGTATATAGGTGTCTCCCAAGAATTTCTCGGATGAGTTCGAAAACCGGCCTGGTCCGATACAATTTGATAGAGTTATGGCCCTTAATTAGTCATTTTTCACGAATTTTCAGCTCGTTAGCGCGATAACTTCAACAAACGTTATCCGATTTGATTGAAATTTGGTATATAGGTGTCTCCCAAGAATTTCTCGGATGAGTTCGAAAACCGGTCTGGTCCGATACAATTTGATAGAGTTATGGCTCTTAATTAGTCATTTTTCACGAATTTTCAGCTCGTTAGCGCGATAACTTCAATAAACGTTATCCGATTTGATTGAAATTTGGTATATAGGTGTCTCCCAAGAATATCTCGGATGAGTTCGAAAACCGGCCTGGTCCGATAAAATTTGATAGAGTTATGGCCCTTAATTAGTCATTGTTCACGAATGTTCAGCTCGTTAGCACGATAACTTCAACAAACGTTATCCGATTTGATTGTAATTTGGTATGTAGGTATCTCCCAAGAATATCTCGGACGAGTTCGAAAACCGGCCTGGTCCGATAAAATTTGATAGAGTTATGGCCCTTAATTAGTCATTTTTCACGAATTTTCAGCTCGTTAGCGCGATAACTTCAACAAACGTTATCCGATTTGATTGAAATTTGGTATATAGGTGTCTCCCAAGAATTTCTCGGATGAGTTCGAAAACCGGCCTGGTCCGATACAATTTGATAGAGTTATGGCCCTTAATTAGTCATTTTTCACGAATTTTCAGCTCGTTAGCGCGATAACTTCAATAAACGTTATCCGATTTGATTGAAATTTGGTATATAGGTGTCTCCCAAGAATATCTCGGATGAGTTCGAAAACCGGCCTGGTCCGATAAAATTTGATAGAGTTATGGCACTTAATTAGTCATTTTTTCACAAATTTTCTGCTCGTTAGCGTGATAATTTAACAAACATCATCCTATTCGATTGAAATACCTCGGACGAGTTAGAAAACCGGCCCGGTCCAATAAAATTTGATAGAGTTATGGCCCTTAATTAGTCATTTTTTTTACGAATGTTCAGCTCGTTAGCACGATAACTTCAACAAACGTTATCCGATTTGATTGTAATTTGGTATATAGGTATCTCCCAAGAATATCTCGGACGAGTTCGAAAACCGGCTAGGTCCGATAAAATTTGATAGAGTTATGGCACTTAATTAGTCATTTTTTCACAAATTTTCTGCTCGTTAGCGTGATAATTTAACAAACATCATCCTATTGGATTGAAATACCTCGGACGAGTTAGAAAACCGGCCCGGTCCAATAAAATTTGATAGAGTTATGGCCCTTAATTAGTCATTTGTTGTGAATTTTTAGCTCGTTAGCGCGATAACTTCAACAAACGTCCTCCGATTTGTTTAAAACTTGGAATAGACATACTTGCCAAGAATATTTCGGACGAGTTCGAAAACCAGCCTGGCCCGATAAAATTTGATGGAGTTATGGCCCTTAATTAATCATTTTTCGATTTTACCTATTAATTAGTCTACCGATGCTGATTCACACCAATTGGCGGTAGCCACCGGCGGTAAGCCACCGAAAACGAGACACAGCATCTCTGATGCCACCTCTTGTTACTAATTTGGTATTATTTGGCGCTCCTACCATCGAAATTAAGAATTTTTCGATACCAACTTCCATCATTGACGCCGTCTTGAGTTAAAGAAAATGCTCAAAACGGATTTTAGCCGATTAAATGACATATAGGATGAAATTGACTTCCATTCGTTATTTGAGCACAATATAGTTCGGTCATGTAAAGACTTGTATATATGTTGGCCACTACTACATCCTTTACACACACCTCTCCCGATCCGAAATAGCCGCCCTCCAGGGCGATTAAAATAGGGGGCCCATGTCATTTTTCGACCCCTTTACCAAACAAAGGCGCTTTTTGGTGGCCCCAAGACACTCTTTCCACACATCCACATACCAACCCGATACAACGAGAGGCCGATCACGATCGGCAGATGTTTAACCCATCCCTTGGCGATAGTAAATTGTTATGATCGGAATCATAATCTTTTAATGTTGAGTTATAGAATATCCTTATATGATCTCAAGTAGTGTATGACAAATGTACATAGTAACCAGTAATAACACAAATTATTGTAATGTATGTGTCAAAATAGAAGGGTTAATATAACATCTAAACTCTAGATCATGTCACCACTATCATAGTATAAGCAGTTCTATTCATGTTGTTGCATATTGACTTGTGAGATATCAAAACAATATAGTTATTTAGTTAATTGAAAAGGTTAAAAGACATGGAATTGTTGAAAGGGCTTAAATCCCATATCTCTGCCCTGTTTGATCCAATGCAGTCCCATCATCCAAGGACGTAGAGAGCTCAATTAGTCTAGTTAAAAAAATTCACATGGCTAAGTTGTGGTTACAAAGATAGCTAAATCAATTTATCCAATAATTCACTAATCTGTGTCTCTTATATAGAGCTAACTTATGAGGGATATAAATAACTCTCAATCTCGCTCACAGAGAAGCAGGTATTCGTTAATTGTAAGTTACTTGGGTTATAATCTGGATAATTCTTTGTTGAAAAAGAGCCATATCTCTGGTATAACAAATTGGATCTAATCCATATTCAATCTCGTTCTGTATTTTGAGTAGAGAAAGTTACAAACCAAATTTGGTTCCTATCAGATGAAAAATGGTTGATGTATCGACGCATATGTGAATTATATGTGAAAGGGCCATAACTTCATCTGTATTTTGACCTGAGAACCTAACAGCAAATTTGGTTCTGATCAGATAAAAATTGTTTGAGTTATGATAGTATGCCTAAATTCTAAGTCGAAAAAGGGCCATAACTCAAACCCATATTCGAACTCGATCTGTATTTTGGGCTGATAAATCCATATACAAAATTTGATTCTGATCAGATAGAAAATGTTTGAGTTATCGCATTACATGTAAAGTGGCTAGGGACAGACGGACAGACAGACGGACGAACGACGAGTGGTCAATCCGGACGTCGACACTATGTGTACCATACCATGGTATGGGTACACATACAAATGGCTGCCACCCCAGAATGGTTTAAATAGAGGACCCATTCCATTCTCGGCAATTTAGGTCTATCAAACGGAGTGGTATGGTGACCCACAAAGACGCTCTTTCCACAGACCCCACCGATCCGAAAATTACCGCCACTCAGAGGTGTCCAAAAAGAGGAAACATGCCATTTATCGGTCCCTGACGGGTTTATCTCAAACAGTGGGTGTTGTAGGGTGGTCAACAAGACGCTCTTTCCACAGACCCCACCGATCCAAAATTACCGCCGCTCAGAGGTGTCCAAAAAGAGGAAACATGCCATGTATCGCTCAAACAGTGGGTGTTGTAGGGTGGTCAACAAGACGCTCTTTCCACACACACCACCCGCTCCAAAATGTCCGTCACCAAGATGGCTTCAAATAGCGGGCCCGTGCCATTTATCCGTTCCTTGGCGGAATAGGACCCTTCCTAGCGACGGCCCTTGTGGATCGGGGAGGGGTGTGTGGGGTGTATGTTTATGGTGTCTTGGGGGCCACACTACAACACCCTTTGGCAGAGCCCTGGTTCGATTCACTAACTTCATTAGAAGTTCATGGTTTTGTTGCATCATGACTCTTATTAACAGAGCCACCGGGACCCCAACATGTATATATATACAGAGCCACTGGGACCCCAACATGTATATATATAGAGAGCCACCTGGACCAAAACACATGTTTTAATTTCACTTTGCCCACCCTTTGTCATTGCATCATGAATCAGTATGAACGATAGAGCAAGTAGATTTAGCGTTTACTTGAAATGTCAGTTCGTGTATATATAGTTTGTAACTAAGTGTTCACTATATTTTCGGCTTAATTGTGCAGCTTGAATTATTAATGCATCACATATAAAGAGGCCGCGAAGCACATGCGAGCTCGTTATCCTTTCACTCATTGATATTTTGGATGACGCTAGCGTCCCACCTGGAACTTTCAGAAAGTGACCTGTATCAATTAAATGACGTATATGACGAAGTTGACTTTCATTCATTATTTGAACGCCTCCCGATCCAAAATGGCTGCCCACCTTAAATGGTCCAAATAAGGGACCCATTTCAAGTCAAATAGAGAACCTTGCAATTTGTCGGCCCTTGGTGTATATATGTCAAACAAAGGGTGTTTCAGGGTGGGCTACAAGACGCTCTTTCACACACCCCACCCGATCAAAATTGCTCCACACAGAGGGGTTCAAACAAGGGGCGCTTGCCATTAACCGTCCATTATTCCCTCAAACTATACGGTAAGTTACTTCAAACATCACATCGATAACAATGAACGCGAAGCCTTCAAACATCACCTCGATAGCATACACATACATCATTACTGCACCCTACATGAATGTTTTCCCGACGAGCACACCAGCATGCCTTAAAGGGGAAATAAATGGTGGCATTAATAGGCCCATGATATAATCACTATCACAAATGATAGCCATACGAGATACAAGAAGATACAAAAACGTTTGGTGTTTCTCTTTTGGGAGAAAATAATCACACATTTTTCAAACAACCCGCTGTCCACTGGGGAACTCCATTTAGGCCGATTGATGACGTATGAGATCCACTTCCGGTTAAAATTGTGATCGCCTTCATTGTTAATTTCTATTGCTTCCGTGTTGAATTTGTTGCTGTTTACATCGGTATTAAATCAATTTCCATCTATTCAACGCCGATATTCTTATTAAAAGTGCAATTTCACAATGTTTAGTTAAATATGGCGGACTCGGGCGAATTAATGGGAACAATCGGCTACAATGTCGAGCCAGAAATGACCGAGGAAGAGTTGTCAGGTTGTCACACGCTCAACAATCTGATTCTGAATCTTCTATTCTAAGGAGTAATGTGGATCCCCGCTTCCGATATCGTTCTTTGGGGATATATTGGTGTATGTGTGAGTGTTGCGTCCCTATTGACGAAGATGAATTCTGTGTTTGCTGCAGAGAACAAAGCTATTGTGAGGGACTCATTCCTGATGGCCGTTTCTGTGTTACATCCAATGCACAATTCGAAAAATTGATTCTGGACACTAATGTATTGCTGATGACATTTCTTCAGATCATGTGGTTTAAAAAACAAAGAAGAAGAGCTCCAGAGGTTTTCACAAACAAGCAATACAGGTTGTCAGCTTACCGTCAGTTTATTGTGTGGGCATTTCGTGGTGAGAGACTGGGGCGTTTCAACAGAATACCTTTGCCTGCATGTGTGATCAAGAAGATTCACGATACATTTCCAGATCCAGAAGGAAGATATACAGGCTTTCAATATGCTGATGAATTGTTCAACTAACTCATTTGTTATGGATATAGGTATAAAGGTACATGTTCATGTATATTGTGCACGTATTTCAAACTAATACCTCGGAGAGTGAAAGTTTATCCCCATGTACATTGTGGTAAAACTTTAAAAAATAGAAATGATTTTGAAAATAAGTAGACTTTTGCCATTGATTATGTAAAATACAAAATTGTATGCTATTGCTAGCTATTATTTCAGCTTTGGTACAGCGAAACGCTGCTAAAATCCTGTTACTGCAGAGATAAATTCAAGTTACATTATGATCTCTAGTAGTATGTGCTTCAAGGTTTTGTGTATATTTTCTCCTTTTTGTTGAAGTCAATAAATGAGGCTATTCTCATAAATAACACATGCACGCTTTCAATGTGTATTTTTCCAATTGGTACCCAGCGCTAATGCCCATACATCTTTCAATATGTACATGTAACATGATACCGGTATGTAAATATTGAATGTATTATATCATAAACAAATTATTTCCAGTTTCAAATTAGAAAATGCTCACCCACCCTGTTAATTGTGTGTTTTAGGGACAAAACAAATCGAGAAAATACAGTGTAATAATGTACATTATTTAAAGATGCATAATCCGAATTATATGTAACGCTCCCAAATTACTACCCCTTTGGCTTCGGGGGCAAATAATTATTCTGATTCAAGACGATGAATCCACCCATCAAATCTCAAGAGTGGCCCGACAGAAATTAATTATTGATATTTGTTATTTCTCGAGATGAGTACTTTTTTGTGGCCTGGTAAGAATTTGCCAAGGCGACTGTCTCAGACAAATTGCAGATGAAAATAGCTAACTCTAAAATCAAGTGGCTTTGGCTGTTGAAAAGTTGCAATGCGGCCATATTTTGTTGAACAAAATATTGATAAATATCACATTTTTGGTAAATTTTATACTATACATGTAGTTCACAGTGGTCAGCATTATTTTTGGGCAATTAATCGATTCGAAAGCGGCATTAAAAAAAACTGTTGGAATCCGATGATATGAGTATCTTTATTATGGAGTACGAGTACCGATGTGTGTTAATTCTGTGCTTAATTTTGATCCAGACTGCTCTAAAGTCTATAATTCTCAATGGAAGGGGAATAACTCTATCTATTAGTTGGAATTCTGGTGGAATATATATATTTCTGTTTCCTCTTCCAAATGGTATATAATATGGAATATATTGTGTATAATGTTATCTACGCATTCGAAAATTAAGTGGGCCTTTAAACAAATAGTAGATTTTGGTACTTTAATAATATAAGCTTTTAAGTCGTCAATTTCATCTTTCATTTATCACTTCATTAGACATATTTTGATAAATTATCATTTCCATTATCAGATCATTCAACTCACAAATCATTCCATCTTATTCTCATTTCCAATGTCCATGTAAAATTACTTAACCATACACATTTATGTCTGTTAATATATTATCTATAGTTTATATTTCAAATAAATAATTAATTTAATTTATTATCATTATTAGGATCATATATCCTGTTACTTACCCATCAGCTGTTGTAGGTTCAACACACCAAATACCTACATGTACTGGTGTCAGATATTCTATTATGGAATTTTAAGAGGTACATCCACTGTTACTTCTCACTGTTTGTGTTTGGTGGTACAGTAATGCTCTAATTAATCGACTTCTTAATCACAGCAGAATTATGGGTAATTTTTCAGGATTTAGTCGGAAATATGGCTTGTTGCCAATGAATGACAACAATGAAAAGTTACGAATAATTATGCTGTGGTTAAGAAGTTGATTAATTAGAGCATTACTGTGTGTCTGACTTCATGCATGTTTCGCCTCTCCTTGATCTGGTAGGGTTGAAGGAACTTGTCACAGAGTAACCCATTTTGGGGCATTTTGTGACTTGTTCCAAACCGTTGATTACTGTGATAATGTATCAATTTCTACCAACAGCCATCAATATAAGATACCTCACTGCTGACCAACTAATATCAATTACATGGCGGAGCTGTCTATGTTGAAGGCTGGCATCTATTAGACCAATAACATTTATTATGACCTCAGACCATCTGTAGAGTGATATACTCAGCTGTACCATGCAGCACAGATGTTCTAGTCTACTGTTAATATCATGTGATGTGTATTGTTGAAACAATAAGGATGGGATCACAGAGAGCCGTTTCTTTAATATGTATGCACTTGTGGTGCAGGCGTAGGTGAAAGCTTATTCGTTGGATGGGGGTGGGGTAGAAGAGCCCATTTATTGTTAGGGGTGGGTGGAACTCCAGTGTACCTAATCATCAAAATAAGGATGGGATCCTAGAGAGCCCACTTTCACCCCTTTTCTTTAATATGTATGCACTTGTGGTGCAGGTATAGGTGAAAGCTTAATCTTAGTTGGATGGGGATGGGGTAAAAGAGCCCATTTATTGTTAGGGGTGCGTGGAACTCCAGTGTACCTAATCGTCAAAATGAGGATGGGATCCCAGAGAGCCCGCTTTCACCCAGTTTCTTTAATATGTACGCACTTGTGGTGCAGGCGTAGGTGAAAGCTTATTCGTTGGAGGGGGTGGGGTAGAAGAGTCCATTTATTGTTAGGGGTGGGTGGAATCCCAGTACATACCTAATCCTCAAAATAAGGATGGGAACCCAGAGAGCCCGCTTTCACCCCGTTTCTTTAATATGTATGCAGTTGTGATGCAGGCGTAGGTGAAAGCTTATTCGTTGAAGGGGGTGGGGTAGAAGAGCCCATTTATTGTTAGGGGTTCCCAGAGAGCCTGCTTTCACCCCGTTTCTTTAATATGTACACCATTGTGGCATAGGCGTAGGTGAAAGCTTATCCATTGGAGGGGAGGGGGCTGGTAGTGGTTGACAACTCCATGCAACCATGGGGTAAATTTGTGGTTACTCAATGTCACAACATGCGCATGTTAACCGCTAGCCTTAGTTGCTGTGATATATATTATATACTGATATATTATCAGCCAGTCGACACACAGTATTGCAACTTGGATACCAGCACAAAGGGTGCTATTATTTTTATTTATTATTTGTTTTATTAAATTTGTAAGTCGATGTTCCCGAATACATTTATACTTTTAACTCAAGTGATGAATCTGATTTTCTCCATAATTCTAAAATATTATGTCAAATGTGAGCTCCACCTTCACCATGATTTTGTTTTTTATTATTAAATCATTTAATAATTTAATAATATAATTGATGTAAACTACTCTGTACATTAATGAAAACAAAATTATGTTTATTATAAGTATCCAAATTGGCAAATACAAAAATTGGCCTAAGTTATTGTTCGATGTTAGTGAAATTGGTCATTAGAAACAAATAATAGTTCCAGTACTGCTTTAAGCAAATTACGGTATAAACCACTGTCTAGTGCTACTTTCAGGTGCCTAATAATAGTGTCAGCATGATTATTAATTTTGGAGAAAATTCCCAATGATCACTATTATTTGGCATTGAGACATAGAGTGAAATTGCCATCACTATTATTAATAAAACATCTTGGGGTTACTGAGGGATTGTTTCCATCATATGGTGGGGCTATATAAACTTTAGTGATGTGTTTAGCCTAGGCCTGTGCCATTTGAATTTAATTCAAGGGGGAATCAATGCATATTAATTTTTATTTGCGCTTAAGTTAAGTGCAAATGATATAAGTTATTTGCACTTAAGCGTAAATAATTAATGTGAAAAGGGCCTCCCATAAGTAATAGCCTAAGTAAGATGAGTTTCATTTATTTGTTAATTATAATTCTCAATTAAATTTTTCATTATTTTATATTCTATTCTCAATTTTAATAATTTTTATTTTTCATCATTTTATTTTATTTATTATCAATAATTCTCACCCTGGCATCTTTCAACTTTGTTAACAATACACTTGTATTGCGCTTCTTAGACTTAGGTGGCTGACTTATACTAGTATTACCACTACTAGTACTACCACTACCAGTACTACATGTACCGGTACCACTGAATTTGAAAACAGCAGCATCGATTATTGTCGGCACCGCACCGGGCTTCAAACGCTTTCTCTGTGTGCCGAAACCAAGACTCTGTGCGACCGAATTAATGTCAAAACATTCAGGTTCGAAATGGTCTTGACATACCACATACTTCGGGCTCCAACAGAATGTTTTGAAATTTAATTTTGCATTTTTCAAATTGTCTATCCAAATTGTACATATTTTTTTATTTTCCGCGGTTTGTTCAGGATTTGGAAATCGAAACAAACTCTTTGACTGGCCGCATTTCGTAACACAATTAATCGCTTGACATTCAGGCATGCTTATAAATGTAAAACAGTACTAAAACTTGATTAAATAGAGAAACAAATCATAGCTTGGCCGATGAAAGCAGACGAAAACAGAACTGGATTTAACCGGAAATTGACTTCTTCTGCTTCACTCTTCTTTGCGTTCCGAAAGTCGTGTCTTGACACACCTCTAATAAAATCTGCGTATTTACCGGGGGTGGACTTACTACGTCACGATCTTGCAGGGGAGATAATTCTGCCGCCCAAATGGCGGCCTCCGTTTGATAGTTCACAATGTACCGATTTCGATACTTCTAAATGTCGGTACGTCAATATGCGGATGATTTGAGTTCTGTAACTTGTGATATCATTTCAATATAAAATATCATTTTCACAAATGCCGAATTGGCCGTGGGTTGCGTTCCCCTTTAAGACAACATACGTCATGACTGCACCTTACATGTAGTTTCTCCCGACGAGCACACCAGCATGCGTTAAAATAACATATATATACGTCATTACTGCACCATACATGTATTTTCTCCCGACGAACACACCAGCATGCCTTAAGATTACACATACATACGTCATTACTACACCATACATGTATTTTCTCCCGACGAACCCACCAGCATGCCTTAAGATTACACATACATACGTCATTGCTGCACCATACATGTATTTTCTCCCGACGAACGCACCAGCATGCCTTAAGATAACATATACATACGTCACTACTGCACCATACATGTATTTTCTCCCGACGAACACACCAGCATGCCTTAAGATAACACATACATACGTCCTTACTGCACCATACATGTATTTTCTCCCGACGAGCACACCAGTATGCCTTACGTATACGCACACAAACTGTTTATAGTTCAACATACATGCTACTGACATTTGCCCTCAAATAGCTATATAGTCGATTATTACTACAGGCGATACCACAAATATTTTAATTCCCATGTAGTTATTACTACAGACGATACAATAGCGATTTCAATTCCCACGTAGTTAATTGTTTCCTTCATATTCTGGCACCATATTGTTTTCTACGACGAAACATACCGTGTAAACGCACTCTTACTACATACCAAGATATGTACACCATAATCATGATCGTAGTTAGGGACGTTATTAAAATGGGTGTGAGTGTCTTGTGTGAGCTTCTCCTATAAGGGTACCCTTATCCAAACATAATCATGGACGTAGTCAAGGAAGTGATTACATGGGGTTTGTATCCCCGTGTCTTGTGCGAGCTTCTCCTATAAGGGTATCCTATCCAAACATAATCATGGACGTAGTCAAGGAAGTGATTACATGGGGTTTGAATCCCCGTGTCTTGTGCGAGCTTCTCCTATAAGGGTACCCTTATCCAAACATAATCATGGATGTAGTCAAGGAAGTGATTACATGGGGTTGGTATCCCCGTGTTTTAGAGAGCTTCTCCTATTAGGGTACCCTTATCCAAACATAATCATGGACGTAGTCAAGGAAGTGATTACATGGGGTTGGTATCCCCGTGTCTTGTGCGAGCTTCTCCTATAAGGGTATCCTATCCAAACATAATCATGGACGTAGTCAAGGAAGTGATTACATGGGGTTTGTATCCCCGTGTCTTGTGCGAGCTTCTCCTATAAGGGTACCCTTATCCAAACATAATCATGGACGTAGTCATGGAAGTGATTACATGGGGTTGGTATCCCCGTGTCTTAGAGAGCTTCTCCTATAAGGGTACCCTTATCCAAATATAATCATGGACGTATACAAAGAAGTGATTACATGGGGTTTGTATCCCCGTGTTTTAGAGAGCTTCTCCTATAAGGGTACCCTTATCCAAACAATCATGGACGTAGTCAAGGAAGTGATTACATGGGGCTTGTATCCCCGTGTCTTGTGCGAGCTTCTCCTATACGGGTACCCTTATCCAAACATGATCATGGACGTACACAAGGAAGTGATTACATGGGGTTGGTATCCCCGTGTCTTGTGCGAGCTTCTCCTATAAGGGTACCCTTATCCAAACATAATCATGGACGTAGACAAGGAAGTGATTACATGGGGTTGGTATCCCCGTGTTTTAGAGAGCCTCTCCTATAAGGGTACCCTTATCCAAACATAATCATGGACGTAGTCAAGGAAGTGATTACATGGGGTTGGTATCCACGTGTCTTGTGCGAGCTTCTCCAATAAGGGTACCCTTATCCAAACATAAGCATGGACGTAGTCATGGAAGTGATTAGATTGGGTTGGTATCCCCGTGTTTTAGAGATCTTCTCCTATAAGGGTACCCTTATCCGAAAATAATCATGGACGTAATCAAGGAAGTGATTACATGGGGTTGGTATTCCCGTGTTTTAGAGAGCTTCTCCTATAAGGGTACCCTTATCCAAACATAATCATGGACGTATACAAAGAAGTGATTACATGGGGTTTGTATCCCCGTGTTTTAGAGAGCTTCTCCTATAAGGGTACCGTTATCCAAACATAATCATGGACGTAGTCAAGGAAGTGATTACATGGGGTTTGTATCCCCGTGTTTTAGAGAGCATCTCCTATAACGGTACCCTTATCCAAACATAATCATGGACGTAGTCAAGGAAGTGATAACATGGGGTTGGTATCCCCGTGTCTTGTGCGAGCTTCTCCAATAAGGGTACCCTTATCCAAACATAATCATGGACGTAGTCATGGAAGTGATTACATGGGGTTTGTATCCCCCTGTCTTGTGCGAGCTTCTCATATAAGGTTACCCTTATCCAAACATAAGCATGGACGTAGTCAAGGAAGTGATTACATGGGGTTTGTATCCCCGTGTCTTGTGCGAGCTTCTCATATAAGGGTACCCTTATCCAAACATAAGCATGGCCGTAGTCAAGGAAGTGATTACATGGGGTTTGTATCCCCGTGTTTTAGCGAGCTTCTCCTATAATGGTACCCTTATCCAAACATAAGCATGGACGTAGTCAAGGAAGTGATTACATTGGGTTGGTATTCCCGTGTTTTAGAGAGCTTCTCCTATAAGGGTACCCTTATCCGAACATAATCATGGACGTAATCAAGGAATTGATTACATGGGGTTGGTATCCCCGTGTTTTAGAGAGCTTCTCCTATAAGGGTACCCTTATCCAAACATAATCATGGACGTATACAAAGAAGTGATTACATGGGGTTTGTATCCCCGTGTTTTAGAGAGCTTCTCCTATAAGGGTACCCTTATCCAAACATAATCATGGACGTAGTCAAGGAAGTGATTCCATGGGGTTGGTATCCCCGTGTCTTGTGCGAGCTTCTCATATAAGGGTACCCTTATCCAAACATAATCATGGACGTAGAAAAGGAAGTGATTACATGGGGTTTGTATCCCCGTGTTTTAGAAAGCTTCTCCTATAAGGATACCCTTATCCAAACATAAGCATGGACGTAGTCAAGGAAGTGATTACATGGGGTTTGTATCCCCGTGTTTAGCGAGCTTCTCCTATAATGGTACCCTTATCCAAACATAAGCATGGACGTAGTCAAGGAAGTGATTACATGGGGTTTGTATCCCCGTGTTTTAGAGACCTTCTCCTATAAGGGTACCCTTATCCAAACATAATCATGGACGTTGACAAGGAAGTGATTACATGGGGTTTGTATCCCCGTGTCTTACGCGAGCTTCTCCTATAAGGGTACCATTATCCAAACATACTCATGGACGTAGACAAGGAAGTGATTACATGGGGTTTGTATCCCCGTGTTTTAGCGAGCTTCTCCTATAAGGGTACCCTTATCCAAACATAAGCATGGACGTAGTCAAGGAAGTGATTACATGGGGTTTGTATCCCTGTGTTTTAGCGAGCTTCTCCTATAAGGGTACCATTATCCAAACATGAGCATGGACGTAGTCAAGGAAGTGATTATATGGGGTTTGAATCCCCGTGTCTTAGATAGCTTCTCCTATAAGGGTACCCTTATCCAAACATAATCATGGCCGTAGTCAAGGAAGTGATTACATGGGGTTTGTATCCCCGTGTTTTAGCGAGCTTCTCCTATAATGGTACCCTTATCCAAACATAAGCATGGACGTAGTCAAGGAAGTGATTACATTGGGTTGGTATCCCCGTGTTTTAGAGAGCTTCTCCTATAAGGGTACCCTTATCCGAACATAATCATGGACGTAATCAAGGAATTGATTACATGGGGTTGGTATCCCCGTGTTTTAGAGAGCTTCTCCTATAAGGGTACCCTTATCCAAACATAATCATGGACGTATACAAAGAAGTGATTACATGGGGTTTGTATCCCCGTGTTTTAGAGAGCTTCTCCTATAAGGGTACCCTTATCCAAACATAATCATGGACGTAGTCAAGGAAGTGATTCCATGGGGTTGGTATCCCCGTGTCTTGTGCGAGCTTCTCATATAAGGGTACCCTTATCCAAACATAATCATGGACGTAGAAAAGGAAGTGATTACATGGGGTTTGTATCCCCGTGTCTTGTGCGAGCTTCTCATATAAGGATACCCTTATCCAAACATAAGCATGGACGTAGTCAAGGAAGTGATTATATGGGGTTTGTATCCCCGTGTTTAGCGAGCTTCTCCTATAATGGTACCCTTATCCAAACATAAGCATGGACGTAGTCAAGGAAGTGATTACATGAGGTTTGTATCCCCGTGTTTTAGAGACCTTCTCCTATAAGGGTACCCTTATCCAAACATAATCATGGACGTAGACAAGGAAGTGATTACATGGGGTTTGTATCCCCGTGTCTTATGCGAGCTTCTCCTATAAGGGTACCATTATCCAAACATACTCATGGACGTAGACAAGGAAGTGATTACATGGGGTTTGTATCCCCGTGTTTTAGCGAGCTTCTCCTATAAGGGTACCCTTATCCAAACATAAGCATGGACGTAGTCAAGGAAGTGGTTACATGGGGTTTGTATATCTGTGTTTTAGCGAGCTTCTCCTATAAGGGTACCATTATCCAAACATGAGCATGGACGTAGTCAAGGAAGTGATTACATGGGGTTTGAATCCCCGTGTCTTAGATAGCTTCTTCTATAAGGGTACCCTTATCCAAACATAATCATGGACGTAGTCAAGGAAGTGATTACATGGGGTTAGTATCCCCGTGTCTTGTGCGAGCTTCTCCTATAAGGGTACTCTTATCCAAACATAATCATGGACGTAGTCAAGGAAGTGATTACATGGGGTTGGTATCCCCCTGTTTTAGAGAGCTTCTCATATAAGGGTACCCTTATCCAAACATACTCATGTACGTAGACAAGGAAGTGATTACATGGGGTTGGTATCCCCGTGTCTTGGAGAGCTTCTCCTATAAGGGTACCCTTATTCAAACATAATCATGGACGTAGTCAAGGAAGAGATTACATGGGGTTTGTATCCCCGTGTCTTGTGCGAGCTTCTCCTATAAGGGTACCCTTATCCAAACATAATCATGGACATAGTCACGGAAGTGATTACATGGGGTTGGTATCCCCGTGTTTTAGAGAGCTTCTCCTATAAGGGTACCCTTATCCAAACATAATCATGGACGTAGACAAGGAAGTGATTACATGGGGTTGGTATCCCCGTGTCTTAGAGAGCTTCTCCTATAAGGGTACCCTTATCCAAACATAATCATGGACGTAGTCAAGGAAGTGATTACATGGGGTTTGTATCCCCGTGTTTTTGAGAGCTTCTCCTATAAGGGTACCCTTATCCAAACATAATCATGGACGTAGACAAGGAAGTGATTACATGGGGTTGGTATCCCCGTGTTTTAGAGAGCTTCTCCTATAAGGGTACCCTTATCCAAACATAATCATGGACGTAGACAAGGAAGTGATTACATGGGGTTGGTATCCCCGTGTCTTGTGCGAGCTTCTCCTATAAGGGTACCCTTATCCAAACATAATCATGGACGTAGACAAGGAAGAGATTACATGGGGTTGGTATCCCCGTGTCTTGTGCGAGCTTCTCCTATAAGGGTACCCTTATCCAAACATAATCATGGACGTAGTCAAGGAAGTGATTACATGGGGTTTGTATCCCCGTGTTTTAGAGAGCTTCTCCTTTAAGGGTATCCTTATCCAAACATAATCATGGACGTAGACAAGGAAGTGATTACATGGGGTTGGTATCCCCGTGTTTTAGAGAGCTTCTCCTATAAGGGTACCCTTATCCAAACATAACCATGGACGTAGTCAAGGAAGTGATTACATGGGGTTGGTATCCCCGTGTTTTAGAGAGCTTCTCCTATAAGGGTATCCTTATCCAAACATAATCATGGACGTAGTCAAGGAAGTTATTACATGGGGTTGGTATCCCCGTGTTTTAGAGAGCTTCTCCGATAAGGGTACCCTTATCCCAACATAATCATGGACGTAGTCAAGGAAGTGATTGATTACATGGGGTTGGTATCCCCGTGTCTTGTGAGAGCTTCTCCTATAAGGGTACCCTTATCCAAACATAATCATAGACGTAGTCAAGGAAGTGATCACATGGGGTTTGTATCCCCGTGTTTTAGAGAGCTTCTCCTATAAGGGTATCCTATCCAAACATAATCATGGACGTAGACAAGTAAGTGATTACATGGGGTTTATATCCCCGTGCCTTATGCGAGCTTTTCCTATAAGGGTACCCTTATCCAAACATAATCATGGACGTAGACAAGGAAGAGATTACATGGGGTTGGTATCCCCGTGTCTTGTGCGAGCTTCTCCTATACTGGTACCCTTATCCAAACATAAGCATGGACGTAGTCAAGGAAGTGATTACATGGGGTTTGTATCCCCGTGTTTTAGCGAGCTTCTCCTATAATGGTACCATTATCCAAACATAAGCATGGACGTAGTCAAGGAAGTGATTACATGGGGTTTGTATCCCCGTGTTTTAGAGAGCTTCTCCTATAAGGGTACCCTTATCCAAACATAATCATGGACATAGTCAAGGAAGTGATTACATGGGGTTGGTACCCCCGTGTCTTAGAGCGCTTCTCCTATAAGGGTACCCTTATCCAAACATAATCATGGACGTAGTCAATGAAGTGATTACATGGGGTTTGTATCCCCGTGTTTTAGAGAGTTTCTCCTATAAGGGTACCCTTATCCAAACATAATCATGGACGTAGTCAAGGAAGTGATTACATGGGGTTTGTGTCCCCGTGTCTTGTGCGAGCTTCTCCTATAAGGGTACCCTTATCCGAACATAATCATGGACGTAGACAAGGAAGTGATTACATGGGGTTGGTATCCCCGTGTTTTAGAGAGCTTCTCCTATAAGGGTACCCTTATCCGAACATAATCATGGACGTAGTCAAGGAAGTGATTACATGGGGTGTTTATCCCCGTGTTTTAAAGAGCTTCTCCTATAAGGGTACCCTTATCCAAACATAATCATGGACGTAGTCAAGGAAGTGATTACATGGGGTTGGTATCCCCGCCTTTTAGAGAGCTTCTCCTATAATGGTACACTTATCCAAACATAATCATGGACGTAGACAAGGAAGTGATTACATGGGGTTGGTATCCCCGTGTCTTAGAGAGCTTCTCCTATAAGGGTACCCTTATCCAAACATAATCATGGACGTAGACAAGGAAGTGATTACATGGGGTTTGTGTCCCCGTGTCTTGTGCGAGCTTCTCCTATAAGGGTACCCTTATCCAAACATAATCATGGACGTAGCCAAGGAAGTGATTACATGGGGTTGGTATCCCCGTGTTTTAGAGAGCTTCTCCTATAAGGGTACCCTTATCCAAACATAATCATGGACGTAGACAAGGAAGTGATTACATGGGGTTTGTATCCCCGTGTTTTTGAGAGCTTCTCCTATAAGGGTACCCTTATCCAAACATAATCATGGACGTAGCCAAGGAAGTGATTACATGGGGTTGGTATCCCCGTGTTTTAGAGAGCTTCTCCTATAAGGGTACCCTTATCCAAACATAATCATGGACGTAGACAAGGAAGTGATTACATGGGGTTTGTATCCCCGTGTTTTTGAGAGCTTCTCCTATAAGGGTACCCTTATCCAAACATAATCATGGACGTAGACAAGGAAGTGATTACATGGGGTTGGTATCCCCGTGTTTAGAGAGCTTCTCCTATAAGGGTACCCTTATTCAAACATAATCATGGACGTAGACAAGGAAGTGATTACATGGGGTTGGTATCCCCGTGTCTTGTGCGAGCTTCTCCTATAAGGGTACCCTTATCCAAACATAATCATGGACGTAGACAAGGATGAGATTACATGGGGTTGGTATCCCCGTGTCTTGTGCGAGCTTCCCCTATAAGGGTACCCTTATCCAAACATAATCATGGACGTAGACAAGGAAGAGATTACATGGGGTTGGTATCCCCGTGTTTTAGAGAGCTTCTCCTAGAAGGGTACCCTTATCCAAACATACTCATGGACGTAGACAAGGAAGTGATTACATGGTGTTGGTATCCCCGTGTTTTAGAGAGCTTCTCCTATAAGGGTACCCTTATCCAAACATAATCATGGACGTAGACAAGGAAGTGATTACATGGGGTTGGTATCCCCGTGTCTTGTGTGAGCTTCTCCAAAAAGGATACCCTTATCCAAACATAATCATGGACGTAGTCAAGGAAGTGATTACATGGTGTTGGTATCCCCGTGTTTTAGAGAGCTTCTCCTATAAGGGTACCCTTATCCAAACATAATCATGGACGTAGTCAAGGAAGTGATTACATGGGGTTTGTATCCCAGTGTTTTAGAGAGCTTCTCTTATAAGGGTATCCTTATCCAAGCATAATCATGGACGTAGTCAAGGAAGTTATTACATGGGGTTGGTATCCCCGTGTTTTAGAGAGCTTCTCCGATAAGGGTACCCTTATCCCAACATAATCATGGACGTAGTCAAGGAAGTGATTGATTACATGGGGTTGGTATCCCCGTGTCTTGTGAGAGCTTCTCCTATAAGGGTACCCTTATCCAAACATAATCATAGACGTAGTCAAGGAAGTGATCACATGGGGTTTGTATCCCCGTGTTTTAGAGAGCTTCTCCTATAAGGGTATCCTATCCAAACATAATCATGGAACCAGACAAGGAAGTGATTACATGGGGTTTGTATCCCCGTGTCCTGTGCGAGCTTCTCCTATAAGGGTACCCTTTTCCAAACATAATCATGGACGTAGTCAATGAAGTGATTTCATGGGGTTGGTATCCCCGTGTCTCAGAGAGCTTCTCCTATAAGGGTACCCTTATCCAAACATAATCATGGACGTAGTCAAGGAAGTGATTACATGGGGTTTGTATCCCCGTGTTTTAGAGAGCTTCTCCTAGAAGGGTACCCTTATCCAAACATAATCATGGACGTAGTCAAGGAAGTGATTGCATGGGGTTGGTATCCCCGTGTTTTAGATAGCTTCTCATATAAGGGTACCCTTATCCAAACATAATCATGGACGTAGTCAAGGAAGTGATTACATGGGGTTTGTATCCCCGTGTTTTTGAGAGCATCTCCTATAAGGGTACCCTTATCCAAACATAATCATGGACGTAGACAAGGAACTGATTACATGGGGTCTGTATCCCAGTGTCCCGTGCGAGCTTCTCCTATAAGGGTACCCTTATCCAAACATAATCATGGACGTAGTCAAGGAACTGATTACATGGGGTCTGTATCCCCGTGTCTTGTGTGAACTTCTCCTATAAGGGCACCCTTATCCAAACATAATCATGGACGTAGTCAAGGAAGTGATCACATGGGGTGTGTATCCCCGTGTTTTAGAGAGCTTCTCCTATAAGGGTACCCTTATCCAAACATAACCATGGACGTAGACAAGGAAGTGATTACATGGGGTTGGTATCCCCGTGTCTTGTGCGAGCTTCTCCTATAAGGGTACCCTTATCCAAACATAATCATGGACGTAGTCAAGGAAGTGATTACATGGGGTTTGTATCCCCGTGTTTTAGAGAGCTTCTCCTATTAGGGTACCCTTATCCAAACATAATCATGGACGTAGACAAGGAAGTGATTACATGGGGTTGGTATCCCCGTGTCTTGTGCGAGCTTCTCCTATAAGGGTACCCTTATCCAAACATAATCATGGACGTAGTCAAGGAAGTGATTACATGGGGTTTGTATCCCCGTGTTTTAGAGAGCTTCTCCTATAAGGGTACCCTTATCCGAACATAATCATAGACGTAGTCAAGGAAGTGATTACATGGGGTTTGTGTCCCCGTGTCTTGTGCGAGCTTCTCCTATAAGGGTACCCTTATCCGAACATAATCATGGACGTAGTCAAGGAAGTGATTACATGGGGTTTGTGTCCCCGTGTCTTGTGTGAGCTTCTCCTATAAGGGTACCCTTATCCGAACATAATCATAGACGTAGTCAAGGAAGTGATTACATGGGGTTTGTGTCCCCGTGTCTTGTGCGAGCTTCTCCTATAAGGGTACCCTTATCCGAACATAATCATAGACGTAGTCAAGGAAGTGATTACATGGGGTTTGTGTCCCCGTGTCTTGTGCGAGCTTCTCCTATAAGGGTACCCTTATCCGAACATAATCATGGACGTAGACAAGGAAGTGATTACATGGGGTTGGTATCCCCGTGTTTTAGAGAGCTTCTCCTATAAGGGTACCCTTATCCGAACATAATCATGGACGTAGTCAAGGAAGTGATTACATGGGGTGTGTATCCCCGTGTTTTAAAGAGCTTCTCCTATAAGGGTACCCTTATCCAAACATAATCATGGACGTAGTCAAGGAAGTGATTACATGGGGTTGGTATCCCCGTCTTTTAGAGAGCTTCTCCTATAATGGTACACTTATCCACACATAATCATGGACGTAGACAAGGAAGTGATTACATGGGGTTGGTATCCCCGTGTCTTAGAGAGCTTCTCCTATAAGGGTACCCTTATCCGAACATACTCATGGACGTAGACAAGGAAGTGATTACATGGGGTTGGTATCACCGTGTCTTAGAGAGCTTCTCCTATAAGGGTACCCTTACCCAAACATAATCATGGACGTAGACAAGGAAGTGATTACATGGTGTTTGTGTCCCCGTGTCTTGTGCGAGCTTCTCCTATAAGGGTACCCTTATCCAAACATAATCATGGACGTAGTCAATAAAGTGATTACATGGGGTTGGTATCCCCGTGTCTTAGAGAGCTTCTCCCATAATGATCCAGCAGTTGTAAAGTTCAAGCTCAAATTAATACCAAACAAGTGCGACCAGAAAACATACTAAAGTTACACATTCGCAATGTGTAGGGCATGAACATTCCAAATACTCTAACTGACTTTTCTCAACGACGGACAGGTATTTCAATTGTATATTTGCATTGTGTCCGCGGAATGACAAATTGTTATCTTTTACTAACAATAGTAAAATCTAACAAATAAAACTCGCCATAGTTTTGACCGTTGATTAAGCATACTGTATTCCATGTAGTCACACATATAGGCGCGTCATAATTTGAAATGATGCAGCAGGTAAGCACATTGTAGTCAAATCAGCATTTAATATCTGATAGCTGCTCAATAATATATTATAATTAAATAAATGTAATTTAGCAGTTATGACATTAAATGCTGAGTTGACTAAGCTATATACTATTCAAATATATTAATGTTTCCTAATTAATCTCGGGTAAACATGCTGATTAAAAAAATATTCCTATAATTCAAATCATCCATCCACCTCCTCTCTGTGTCTGGAAATCTTCTGTTTGTATCAGGGGGGGGGGCGTCGGAATTTTTTTCCAGGCACGTATGATGGGGTGGGTGGGTGTCTCTTGGGTCCAAAAAGCAGTTTTTTCCATATGCCAAATTGTTTTTCCATTCCTGCTATTTAGTCTTATTTTGATGTGTTTTTGAACAAAAACGGGTCATATATAGCTAATAGTAATGCTATACTACATATATAGGTTATCAGAAGTTGGATCAGTTGAACAATGGCCAACAATAACCCAAATTCAACTTTGAAAGAACTAGAAACTGCGTTATTGGAAAAATAAAATTTAATCAGGATTCCATCTACTGATACAACAAAATAAGAAAAACTATGCAGAACTCAGCTGAAAATAAGTAATAGAATGAAAGCACACTTGACCATGAAGTGAAATTGGGCTATCCATCCATATTATTCCCAATTATTATGAAGCCTATTTCTTCAGGCAGTGGCTACCAGCCTGCCATTACACGCTATAACATGTTTCCTCAGTTCTGGTTTCTGAGATGCCCCAAGAAGAGTAGCGCGGGTATATCATGGTTATGTTTGGTATTAGCATTATTCTTCAAACTGGGATGAACTGGGATGAACAGTTGTATTTCCACATGTTTTGATAAACAATTTGAGTCCAGCAATACAATAATGCCCTAATTAAACGACTCCATAACCACAGCAGAATAATGGGTAATTTTTCAGGATTTAGTCAGAAATATGGCTTGTTGTCATTCATCGGAAAGCTCTCCCCTATTTCCGACTAAATCCTGAAAAATTACCTTTTATTCTGCTGTGGTTATGGAGTTGATTAATTAGGGCATTACTGTTTTTCACATAGCAAATATCAAAATATCAAATAATCTGAAATTTGTTGTACCGGTACCATGTATTATGTAGAATACTCAAGTGTGATTATGTGACTAGATCATGTGACTATATATTATGAAAATGAATGTTAATAAAAACTTTGGCACTCTGCCTATATATCCCTTGAAATGTGATTATGTTGACAGATTTCTTGATTAATGACACTTATATGATAAATTCAAATAGTATCGTTATCTCATTATGCACTGTTCTATTCAAATATTGTTCAATAAATTATGATAATGCAGGATAATCAGCTATTTGGTTGTTCAATTGAAAATTTTCTCAAATTTAGGGGGGGGGGGGGTGGGTGTCCAAAACTGACCGGAAAAAACTTTCTGAAACGGAAAAAAAGGGTGGGTGTCCAAAATTGCCTGGAAAAAAAAGGCCGGAAACGGAAGAAATTGGGTGGGTGGGTCCCCCGAGGCCGGAAAAAAAAATCATCATACGTGCCTGGAAATTTTTCCGACCCCCCCCCCCTGTTTGTATTGGAAAATATTAAAATTATGGTAACAAACGAGACAGTTTTATATTTATTCAGATGGCCACCACTTGAGGGCGGATTTTCATTTCGACATTCTTCAAAGAGTAATGGTTACCCCGCCAAAGAGACCAGATTACTCCATTTGCATATGATGTGGTCGTTCCGTGCAGATACAATCCATTCAGATTGGAACGGTGACAGTTTTTATACCACCACGCACCTTTAAGCATTGCTGCACATCGATTAGTGTCGCCAGAATCGTAGGTAACAAATCGACTTCCGCTATGAGCCGCCATGGAATCTCCTGAAAATAAAACATTTATATACAATAACTCCGTATATAGTCAGAGATGGTAACGCCCTCAATATTATACTATTAGGCATATATAAAACATATTGGAGCTTTAATGTAGTGATAGTGAAAATATGTATATAAGTAACGGCTATGTAGTTATATGTAAAATTTGTAATATTTGTTGTATCTATGTATAGTGTGCACTTAACGAGAAAGCATGGGACAAAAGTATAGAAATCGGACGTGCCAAACTAAAGTTATGATATTTTGAAATATTTACACACCATAATATGTATGAATTGTGTTCACAAAAGACGCATACGTTCCTATTGGTTGAACGGTTCATCTGCAAACACACAACGACCATTGCATTGATAGACCGATAACTGCACACCCATTGCCAAAAAAGTGACGAACGCCTCAACGCAGCTCGAGGCAAATACACTGGACTGTTAGTTTCTCGGTTCTCTGATTTAGGCTGGCATGTATCATATTTGTTTTGTTATTTGTTCTAATTTCTACTGAAATATAGGTCTGAATAATGCAAGAAATAGTATGCAGAATAATAATCAGGCCACACATGATCGATCTTCGTCGCATGGTTCAAGTACGTAGATACCGAGTACATTTATAATCACATTTAGTGCACCCAAGTACGCAAATACCCAGTAGGTTACTAATCGCATTTAGTCCACCACCTCTTGCGACAGGGTTAGATATACTTACCAATCTACACCCTAAGAGGGCGTAATCACCATATAAAGATGGTATATTTCTTTCATGGCACAACTACAACAACAACATTATTTTTATAAAACCCGATTTCAAGAAATACCTTACTCGTAATTAAATTCGCTCAGTACTATTTTTCGCTCAGTTTTGAATTCGCTCACTTTGAATTCGCGCACCAATACTATTTTCGTAATAACTTGTATCCGATGATAGTTTCAGTTCTTAAGACACATATCGTATAATCAACTATACGACAGATACATATTACGAATAGCTATTGACCGTACTTGTCGCTCGAAGTGATTGTGTTGTTATCAGGTCATAACTTAGATCATGCCATAACTATATACTCTGGATAAGGCCCGTAGAGATCCGTATTCCACCAGTTCAACCCGGGAATTTTTTGAAGATTTGACAGGGAACCTTATAAAGTCGAAAACTAACCGGGGAATAAATATCTTAGATGTTATGTGACACAGATACAAATGAAGTAGCTGTTATATATAAGGATTAACTGTCATGTGGAATGTTTTTATGGAGAGTGAGGTAAGTGGTCATAACTTTTGTAACACATGGTTTTTACATACAAGTTATGACCACTTACCTCACGGTTACATCTTCGTAAAAACAGCCAACATGACAGTTGATCCTTATATTTATATACATTTAGCAAAAAATCCACTTTTATAAATGTATTTAAATCTAAAAGTATATCGTGACAACACCAGCCCAAAATATCCCATAGCACCGTTGGCAAAAGTTAACAGGAACAATTGATTTATATTGAAACCAGATGATTTAATTTAAGTCAATCATGTGCGAGTCCAAATGCGCCCACAAAATTACCCGTTTTTCTTTCCGGTATCGATGACGTATCGATGTACTTGGTGTAAACAATATTTATTTAAAAAAATCAAACATATGACATAAACATAATATACATGTATAAATATATAGATTTATGAAGAGGATTGGACAACAAGCGAAATTCTTTTTTTAAAGTCCTCTCCTCGTGGAATAAATGTTATCTCAAGTGACAAAAATATCACTTGGGGTAAAGCAGACGGGATATATAGATTTGATTGATTGGAATAATATTTAGGATTGAGATACGGAAGTTAAGGGTGAGAAAGGGAATGAAAGAGAATGAGAGAGAGCGAGGGGCGAGTATGAAAGAGAAAGAGAGAGAGAGAGAGAGAGAGAGGTTTGACACAACATACATTCGTTACAAAATAACACAAAAAACATCCGTTTAGTGGGGAAATCGATTGCACGAATGCGTCACGACCACGGAGGGGTATGATATATTTGGGCTCTCCTGGAATAACACTGAAGATAAAAAATTGCAATTTTCGCACGATCATTGTTTAGTTTACGCTTAAATTATTCGAGTGTATTTGACGATTGTATTGAATTCGATAAACTATTCCATGCTCGTGTAGCCGAAGGCAGAAAAGTATCCATGTAAATGTCTCTGCTGCTGCCAATGCGAAACTGGTGATTGAGGGGGTCTGTAGAAGCAGCCAAGAATAATACTTTTACTACACACTTTGATTTCGACTCATACGGACTCAAGGCCTGGAACTATCAGATCATTGCGGAATTTAAAAGAATACAGTCGCGAATATAAATACTCACACCGCCACCGGATGTTTCGGTATTCCTGTCATTTCTAATTGGGTCATGAAAACCGTGAAGTAAAACTTCGGAATTTTCCACTGAATTTTTAAGCCATGTTTCAGTGAAAAAGCAAATATCGAAATTAGCAGACTCAGCATTTAGTACTGTCATTTTATTTTTGATGCTCTGGGTGTTCAGAAGTAACATGGAACAGTGTCTTTGCATCGCATCTTTGTTGGCAGGACCCGGGTTCAGTTCGATATCGCCGCTTAACATTAGTAATAAGAATGTAATGGAAGTTGCGGTTAAGTAGCATAATAATTTTGCCTTGTGTGTGTATTATAACATGTCGATCTGTACTAACTTGCCATGGGGCCTTATTTTCGCGGATGATTTTCAAAACTGTTTGTATTAAATGTGGACAAGTACATGATATCAAAAGTAGCAGACTTACAATTTGAATCTCTGGCAATTTTCTTGAACGTAAGAAAAGATAAATGATGATAGTTTCAGACATATTCTGGTCAAAGCGTTTTCCCCTGGGTGGTCGAGACGCTCTCGACAGAAAGCTGCCAATCCGAGCACGATATTGTATTATATCAACCATTGTCCCATATATATTGTATGAAATTTAAAACATATAAATAGCTCGGCGGTTGGCAGATATGATTTACACACTGAACAAATGATGGATCAGGATGTTGTTTGAGATATTGGCGTGATATACACGGTTTATCTTGGTCATGTGCAGTTGAGGAAGAGATTAGAAAGATAACAGAAGATAAGAGAAGGAAGAGACGAAAGGAGTATAACTCTATTAGTGATCCCGGGATAGGGGGGTCATTAATTCCAATACGGTTGCTCACATGTAGTTGATGGGTCAGTATACATATATTACTTCTCTACGTTATGGGGCCCAAACATCGCGATATAGCGACCATAGAGAGAATTTCGAATAAACACCGATGATAGTTTCTAACTCAACATGTCTATTCGGGTTAATTTTTATGATTTATAAGATAATATGAGGCCATTGGTGATATGTTATCGTATAGGGTGGTGCTCGTATATTATAGCCATATGTAGTTCGACATAAATTACTTGAAGATATATATTGTCGCATAAGGGCGATTGTTATCCTTCATCCCATTTTCCTCTCTTCTGATTGGCTGAGAGTGCGTCACATGGCGGGAGATAAATCACCATATTACCCTCGAGGGTAACATTGCTTCAGCTATTGACCGCTCAGCTGTTACCAGTAAACATAGAACTACGAAGAACTCACCACGCATAGATTCTCTGAAAGCTCTCTGATAATTTTGAAAAACACCGCTTTTATAAACCCCACTGTTTCATAACAACCGCGAACTGTGGTGTTTGCTAATTTGCATAAATGTGAGTTTTTTATTTTCAATTAAAGCACGCTATGTATAAATGGTGTTATCGCAGACACATATCTGTTATAATGTGTAATATTCATATTGGACCTTTCTATATCAATAATAAAGACCGTGGGGCAAATAGATAAACCTTCTTATGTAGTTGGTATGCTGCAGACTATTGCACATACAATGTACATACGTTACAACTACGTGTATGTACTATAGATCAAATAGCCACTCTTTGCTGTTTATCAATTGATTATTTCTTTTCTTCAATACATTCACCAGACTTCCGAAAAATGTTGCGTAACTATCTGTGACAGATGGCATATTTATCTCCCGCCATGTGACGCACTCTCAGCCAATCAGAAGAGAAGAAAATGGGATGAAGGATAACAAAACGTGTTAGTTCCACATTTTAGCATTCTGGAAATGGACACGCCTGTCGGCGTCTTCACGCTCATTTGAAACGAAACCGAACATTTCGCTGCATGGCTACTCAACTTCGAAATTGCTTTACTCCTCTTTCCGTGAACCGATTTCCACAATGCTACCAGCAAACTGACCGGAGAATATCTACGCACATGACGGGTCTGTTAATTGATCCAGATTATGAATGTTTTATTTTCTAAATAGCGATGATTCCAACATAAAATTAACTTTTCGAACTTGATTAAAGAATATATGCGCGCATTTATGCCTGCTATTAAAGAGGTTCGTGTGTACTCCATTGTCAGATAACAAAACAGTTATCACCCTTGTTTTCGTGAGACACGGGGATTTGTCGCCGCTCTCGACCTGGAATGTCACCCTCGGGCCTGGCGGCCCTCGGTGACATTCCAGGTCTCGAGCGGGCGACAAATCCCCGTGTCTCACTCAATCGCGGGCGATAACTGTATATTAGCATTCCTATCTTCTCATGAGGGCGATGGGCAGTTAAAACAAGGTATAATTTGGGAGGGGTTAAATCCATAATACAAACTTTACCATGTTAGGGAATTATAGATTGTATACAACAATTGCTATAATAGCCAGTGTCCAGTGGCAATAAATCCGTCGATGTTCGACTTCGTTAGATTCAATATGGCGGCCGTGTTGCAGGCGATCGTAGAGTCCACCTCATGCAGAAAATCCCACAATATATTCACTTAACATGCGTTGATTTCTTTTCCCCAACAATATATGTGATCCTAATACTTCATATTTTAAATCATAGCTTTTAGTTCAGTTGATTCGAGAACATTTGGCTTTAAAATTGACAAATTAGACCCATCAAACACAGAGCAAAATAGTTAGCGTCCCGTCATTGGCGTGGTCACGTGATCTTATTGAATGTATCGATGTACTTATGGGCTTGCAGTTATGAGCTGTTGCGCGTTCACCGAGAAATAACTGCAACTAGTCATGTGGTCGCCGACCGATCGAAATGCTGAATTTAGTGATAATCACACTTAGTATGTAAATATATATCAGTATATATGCGAAAGTATGTCTGCAGTGAATTGTCATTCTTGCTTCCGGCCACTCAGGGGAAGGATCGTTTGCCGAGCGCTCCTCGCTTAATCCCTTGAGTGGTTCGTGACTTTTTTTGTCAGACTTGGTTTTGGATTAGGCTTAGTCCAATGGACCGTATACCAAACCAAGTCTGCAACGCTTTGTAGGGCTTCCACTCGGCCTATTGTGTGAGTTGGTCTATCCATGCACACAAGGGTCGGTTGGATGTGGCCTTGGAATTTAGCGTGGAACCCTCAACCAGCAGCGGTTCGGAGCAGACCAAGACCACAGTTGGAGGGGCTAAAGACAAAGAGAAAGAGACACAGAAAAAGAAGAAAAAGAAGAGTCCGGGACACCGTCGCAGGGACGCCGAAAGAATGGCAAGGTGGATTAAGAGGAAGGCTGAGAGACGCCCAGCTACCTCCCACTTGGTCCTCTCTGGGCAGCTCCCTGGACAGGACCCATTTCCGGATGCCGGATCTACTGACTTGCCATCTCAGAGGCCAGAACACCCAGACAGCCTCTGCAGTAGATGCGGCACCGACTGTGATAACACAACAGGAACCGGCCGATGTCACCCGGCAGTTCCTGTGATAGAACAGTCGGACCTAGAGATGGGGATGGATTCAACACCACCACAGAGAGAAGACTCTTTCACAGTCCCGGAGACGCCGAAGTACGAACCGGAGTCTCCACCCAGGGAGAGAAGAACACCCGACGAAGTACGAACCGGAGTCTCCGCCCAGGGAGAGAAGAACACCCGACGAAGTAGATCAGCTCGATGTACTCTTCGACAATCTGAAGAGCCGGGTACTCGCTGCTACAGAAAAAAAAGGTACACCTTCACCAGAGCAGACAGCGAATTGGTTCACAACGACATAATTTATACTGAAGCAGACGCTGATGACCCAACTGACGTAGAAGGCAAGATCGACGAAGGACACCTCAGATATCGACAGATCAAGATCAATACCAGCAGCACGAGCAACACCTCTCCCCGGATGCCTCTTCGTCTGCACCACCACCGGCGAAGAGGCACAAGAAGAAAAAGTCTAAAAAAAAATAGAGAATCCAATAATTGCTTTGTTTTTTCTTGTGTGTTATCTAAATTAAAGACCAAAACATGAGGGGTTAAGGAAAGAGTCTTTCGGCCCTTTCGAAGATCCCGGGGTTAGCTCCCCCCCCAAATCACATGCCCTGCCTGTGTTCTACATAAACGAATGGGGCCATATTAGATGGCAACAAAGAGGTCGAACAGCGGTAGCGATTTACGAGGAAGATAATGGTGCAGGTTGAAAGGTTTTAAAAGTGATGATGTTGGTGTCAGGGACAGAACACAGGAGGAGGGGCAACAAAATCTATGACATTTTTGTCGATAAGTTGGCTTTTATGTAAAGTCTATGAACATATAAGGATTAACTGTCATGTGGACTGTTTTATGAAGATGTAATCGCGAGGTAAGTGGTCATAACTTGTGTAAAACCCGAAGGATTTTAAATACAAGTTATGACCACTTACCTCGCGGTTACATCTCCATAAAAACAGTCCACATGACAGTTAATCCTTATATTTATATACATTTAGCGAAAAAGCCACTTTTGTAAATAAATTTGAATCGAAAACTGTATCGTGACAAAACCAGCCTAAAATATCCCATAGCACCCTTGGCAAAAGTTAACAGGAACAATTTCTCTTTATATTGAAACCCGATGATTTATTAAGTCAATCCTGCGCGAGTCCAAATGCGCCCAAAACATTACTCGTTCGTCTTTCCAAAACCTATGACGCGTCGATGTAATTATGAGGCTGCAGTTATGAGTCGTGAATGTGATTTGGCTGTAGTTGGCTAAAGTGTAGGCAGCCACTCGCTCGCATGGACTATGCTATCGACTTGAGTCTTGCTTAGTATGTGGATTCAGATATAGACATCCACCCAAAATTGCTTGAAGCTCATTTGATCCAACAACCTAATAATGGCGTTCTTGGCACAGAGGAAAACTAATTCATTAGATCCATCGGAGACTCTTTAACTACGCCCCTGCTTACCGGCTGTTCCGATGTAATCGCTCACAGTGGGCGTGTAGTTAGTCGATGCATTCCCAATGCTCACGATCCTATAATCAGCGTATTGACCCCCCCCCCATTGGAGAACCTTTAACTATACACCCCTGCTTACCGTCTGTTCCGATGTAATCATTAGCACGCCAGAGTGTATACTGTGCTTGAAAATATAAAATCCACTGGTGTTATGGAGAATTATGGGGGATTAGGTCGATGTAAAAGTAAAAATGGGTCGCTTTAAAAGGTGTGGTCTTACCCCGAATGCTCAATACAATAGTCCGACACAGATTAGCACATGTGCTGATATTGATAACAACCACACCGTTTGGAAAGCATGCGATCGTGTGGTAATCAAAGATGGAATTCGACGAAATTTTATACTTAGGGGTACTTTTGTCCGGGGAGTATTTTGGATACGTCAAATTGTGACCCCGACCTGACCTTGACCTTTAAAACAGTCAATTCAAAGAAAAATCGGGTAAAACGGACGGATTTCGACGAAATTTGATATCTAGGGGTAGTTTTGTCCGGGATGTGTTTTGGACGGGTCAAATCATGACCCCGACCTGACCTTGATTTTTAAAATAGTCAATTCAAGGTCAAATCGCGCCTTTCGCCGGAAAGGAGATGGGAAACAGCCTGGACAAATCGGGTCCACCAGCTAGTGTAATAAAAAGCGAGACAGCTTAATTGAAGAATGTAATGTATAACACGAGAAACGGGAAAACTTGATATATGGAAGTATCCAAATTTATCACATGGAATTTGAAAGCTGGGTTATATTATAATTATACTATAAATTATATTTATGGCTAATAATATGATCGTTGACGTTACCATTTCTGACTATGGTTTTCATGTACACATTGAGCGTGTAGTTTGTCGAGCCATCCCCGATGCTCAACATCCTATAATCAGCGCATTAAAATCCCCCAATCGGAGAACCTTTATATATACCCCTGCTTACCGGCTGTTCCGCTGTAATCACCCACAGTGAGCATGTAGTTAGTCGAGGCATCCCCAAGGCTAAATATCTTGTAATAAGCGTATCGAGATTCTCCATCGAAATCTTCCAATTCCACTCGTAGTTCAAACTTCCGGCCTTTCGTGATTCTTGAAATGATCTCATTACCTGTTTCATAAAAAAAATACAAGATCCTATAATCGATGTTCTAATACTAGCACAACATATAGAGGTTACTGCATTATACGACCGCATGCATTACTCGACTGGCAGATTAGCAGTGTATTCATTTATTAACTGCATCACTTTTTAAGACAATGCACATTGGTTGGATGGGATTCGAACCCCGACCCGTGACGGCGTGTGCACCTGGCGACTCAAAGTCCGACGTCAATACCACACGGCCACCGAAGCGACCCCAAAACAGAAGCTCAAATGGCCGCTGTATTCCATCGTCGAATTTATGACAGGATATCCCATTGTCCCACTGTGTTTTCAAGTGTTGCATGCGTGGTAAGAGGGTCTGCGTGGGTGGGGAATTTGAGTTCCATATTCAAATTTCCAACTGTACCACCCCCTTGAACCACAACAAAATCCCAGCATTGCGGAATTCTATTTACAACCGCATAGATTGGAGCTCTTGGACATTTTCAATCTGACATCAAATACGTACCGTTGGTAAGTTCTGTCTCGTTGAATACGATGGTCTGACCACTGCCACGACGTGATAGCGTATATTATTTTGTGTAGGTATACATATGTGTTATATGTATTATGTCGGTACGTCCGTTCGTTTGTAGACGCAACCTTATCCGAGCTTGTATTTCTTCATCATTCTACGCAAAAATGTACTCCTTAAATTCTATGAAAGTCTGTACAAATTTACAACTTTATTTACCACCACGGCAGCGTAGGCACCAACGATTGCGAGTATGGTTGGAAAGTATTTACCACCATGACAGCGTACACACAAATACAACTGTATTTACCACCATGACAGCGTACACACGCATACAACCGTATTTGCCAACATGACAGGGTACACACACATGCAACTGTATTTACCACCATGACAGAGTACACCCACATACAACTGTATTTACCACCACGACAGAGTACACAAATGTACAACTGTATTTACCACCATATCATCGTACACAGAGATACAACTGCATTTACCACCATGGCAGCGTACACACATATATACAACATTCTTTATCACCATGGCAGCGTACACACATACAGAGAAAACGGTATTTACCACGCTGTCATGGTGTACTCTGTACACCATCACAGAGTACTCACAGATAAAACTGTATTTATCACCATGGCAGCTTACACACAGATATGCAACTGTATTCACCACCATGGCAGCCTACACACATATGTACACCTGTATTTACCAACATGGCAGTATACACATGTATGTACAACTGTATTTACAATCATGGCGGCCTACGCACATAGACCCAACTGTATTTACCACCATGGCAGCGTACACACATATGTACAACTGTATTCACCACCATGGCAGCCTACACACATATGTACACCTGTATTTACCAACATGGCAGTATACACACGTATATACAGCTGTATTTACAATCATGGCGGCCTACGCACATAGGCACAACTGTATTTACCAACATAACAGCGTACACACATATATACAACTGTATGTACCACCATGGCAACATATGCACCAACGACTGTGATTGGTTGTACATATTGCAGCTAGTTTATAACAATTTTTTTTTACCAACATACATAAACATAATTTGATGATCAAAAGAACCATCTCCTTTTCATGTCTACCTCGTGTGTGCCCCATGTGCACAGCAAGTTACATCGTTATCACTGGGACACCAACGCCTCTATAGTTAGAATATATAAGAAAACCCACAAACATGTCTTACATTGAATCGGTCAATGTCCAATTGATTGTGAACAATTTAGGTTCTCGGGATAACGCAGAATGAATTTTAGCTGGCACACTCTTCAATATAAACGATGAAAATCATAGATTATGTATATGAAAGTCGTACATAACTATACTGTGCTGTTGTGGTGCTAATGCTAACTTATCTTACCCAACCAGAATTCCCGCTTGACGTCGCCGAAGCCATCCATATAATCGTTCCAACCTCTGTAGAAATTTTCCGACCCATCGACCCGCCTCTGAATCATCTGAAAAGGTCGTAATGTTTAATGTAATTATATCATTTAGCATGAGTTCAGAAAATAAGAAATATAATAGTATACATATATGGATTAACTGGAAAGGGGATTAATCAACAAGCCCAAGTGCTTATGTCAAGTTTGCTCCCATATTATAGTAAAGTTTCAGCAACCGTGTACGTCAGCGATGTCAACGGGGATAGTAAATAATCAACAAAATATGAACGATGGCGACACGAAGTCATCAAGGATGGTACAGGAAAAAACACATTGTTAGCAAGGATGGTATAGGACAAAACACCCTGTTAGCAAGGATGGTACATGATAAAACACCATGTTAACAAGGATGGTATAGGATAAAACATCCTGTTAGCAAGGATGGTACTGGATATAACACACCGTCAGCAGGGATGGTACATGATAAATCACAGGGTTAGCAAGGATGGTATAGGATAAAACACCCTGTTAGCAATGATGGTACATGATAAAACACCCTGCTAACAAGTATGGTACAGGAGAAAGCACAATGTCAGCAAGGATGGTACAGGATAAAACACCCTGCTAACAAGGATGGTACAGGAGAAAGCACAATGTCAGCAAGGATGGTACAGGATAAAACACCATGTTAGCAAGGATGGTACAGGAAAAAACACCATGTTAACAAGGATCGTACAGGATAAAACACCATGGTAGCAAGTATGGTACAGGATAAAACACCATGTTAGCAAAGATGGTACAGGATAAAATACCATGTTAACAGGGATAGTACAGGATAAAACACCATGTTAACAAGGGTAGTACAGGAGCAACACAATATCAACGATGGCGACACGATGTCGGCAATGATGGTACAGGAAAAACACAATGTTAGTCTGGATGGTACAGGAGAAAGCACCATGTTAGCAATGATGGTACAGGAGAAAGCACAATGTTAGCAAGGATGGTACAGGAGAAAACACGATGTCAGTAATGGTGGTACAGGATAAAACACATTGGTACCCCCTACATAATTATTGTACACCCGTCTGATTGGCCCAAGTCCTGTCACGTGCCGGGCGACAAATCACATTGTCGCCCTTTGAGCCGGAAGACATTGATTTTGTTGCCGGCATGATCACAGTGTGTAAGCATGTACTCGAGGATTTGCCTTTCTTCGGAGAAATGCTACTACTTTCTTCGGATTTGCATCACTTTTGACAAAAAATAATGACCACATGTGCACAAAATCTGTTAACATAAAGGGGTTAAATGTCAACTTAACACGCGACCAACGAATGATCAAAATGTGTTATTCAGACCAAAAACAACTATTTCAAATGCATATGTATACAAATAAAAGACATATTTCTCCGATTTTGTGTTAATGTTTCGTTCGGTATAGGGCGATAAAATGTAATCGCTCAAAGTATCTTAACTATATGCAGCAACCGAATTGGTCGACTAGTAGCTATCGTGACTACTACTTTAGTCGCTGCGTGTACTTCCGTCTTCAGACAAGCCAAGTGAGACTTTAATCTATTTGCAGTTCTCAAATTGGGTTATGCGAAAGCCACAGTGGTCTACAATCCCAAGTTTTGGTACTAATATACACTATATACACATGGGTACACCCCCACGATTGTATTCTGCTCGTCTATCACCGAGTTATAAGATATATTCATATTTCATGCGCGTTGGCGATAAATCGCCGTGTTTTAATATCGAGCGGCTCTGCGTTTCATCCCTTCCTCTCAGTGCTAAAAGTCCCCAATAATGACGAAAAAATTCACACACAAGACTGTGGTGGGTGGGTGATAAAGTATTTTGGTAGGGGGTGACCATATATATGTTGAAACTGTTACTTATAGTTAGCGGAGTCTGACACGAATCGTCTTCCTAAATATATCTCATTTAAAAAGGTACACTCAAACATATGATATCCAGTAAAAATCATGGGGAAATAGGGAAAGGCACCCCAATCTGTTCGAGGAAATATGAGTTTTGCATGTAGGGAGGATTGTGGACCCATTGTTGGGAGTGATTTTTATTTTCAACCCTGTGTACGACCGATTTAAATTTTTGTGCAGAACTCCCCCCCCATCATCGATTGCTCATTGGTATAGCCGGTGACAACAATGACAATGTGGCACTATATTTGAAGAACCACCACGAGTACAATTTACGTACTGATGACAATAGGTGATGGGACACAGAACTCGACATTAAGAGTCACAAACGCGTCGTTTAAGGTTTAACCAAACCAGTTCAATATGGCCTCCAGGGATATGTTTTTCAAATTTTAAAATTGGTAGAAAAGTATCAAAAACGTCACAAAATTAAAAGAAAACAACAATCAATGTATCATATGTAGTTAACAATACTATACTGGTAGCAGATTAAAAAATATATAGCACATACTTACCAACCACACTCTTGACTTTGTTGAGAAACCACATTTTATAATAACAAAACCTATTTAATTTAAATTTTCCAAAGCCAGGGTATGTGTTGTTGCTCAGCTTCACCAGAAAGCAAACAGCTGGATTTGACTGTGACTGTACTAGTACAAGGTCAGATTCCCTCAGCATGCCAGCTTATAATTTAACATGGCCAGCCTGGTCTAAATCCCAATCAGGATTAATCAAGAGATTACTCAATGAATTCCCACCAGCAAATTTACAATGGATACAAATACTGATGTGTGATATCTGGTTGTGTCATTTCAAAATTTGATCACTCGCTACAAAAACATGAGAATTAAATCATGTTATGTGCTGTAATATATGGATTTCTCAACAATGCGTTCTTGACACCATGGTGTATAATATGTATTTTTACATAGCGTAAAACGCGAGAAATGTGAGCTTATATCTCTGTTCTTGATTCATGTTAGTCGGATTTTTCCCAGTTTTTAGCTAATTTCTTATTCAACGCTCGCCGTTCCTGGCCAAATGTACGCTTTGTTCGCAATATTAGTGTCTAAATGTTGCAATATTAATGAAGGGGATATGCTAACCTTTCGAATGATGTATAATATGTATTTTTACATAGCGTAAAACGCGAGATATGTGAGCTTATATCTCTGTTCCAGATTCCCGGTACTCGGATTTTTCCGTTTTTAGCTTATTTCTTATTCAACGCTCGCCGTTCCTGGCCAAATGTACGCTTTGTTCGCAATAATAGTGTCTATATGTTGCAATATTAATGAAGGGAATATGCTAACCTTTCGAATGATGTATAATATGTATCGTTACATAGCGCAAAACGCAAGAAATGTGAGCTCATATCTCTGTTCCTCGTTCCTGTTACTCGAAATAGTCATTCTGTTACTTGGAACTCGTTCCTGTTCCTCGTTCCGTTCCTGTTACTCGAAATAGTCAATCTCAAATCATACATGATAATTAATTCACGACAAACGTATGCATACGTCAGATTAGGCGATTACACATGCAGTGTGGATATGGCGTACTCTACTTACCAACCAGCCACCCATGTCACAGAACACATCGACTCCACGTGTGACGCCTGGGATGTTCAGCGTGTATACCCCACTCTCAGTGATGTTGGAGCAATCAGTTGCAATCGTTTCTGGAATTAGAGATAATGAACAAATATATAGGCGTAGTTGTGTTTGTATTTACTGTCCTATACAATTATCAGACGTTGTGTATAAACTGTTGTCATGTTGAAATAGCAAACTGCATGTTTGTATGTTTTTACCAATAAATTGTTATCATAATTATTCACGAGATGATTTTATAAAATAATTGTCATACTATCAGTAATATTTTAATTTCCTGAACCAGTGTTAAATCCAAAATTCGCGATCCACATTTTAATGTCCAGAGGAGATTGTAACTCACTAGATAATTGATTGATTCGCTTTGCTTCTATAACTCACTCGAGAATTGATTGATACGCTTTGCTTCTATAACTCACCGGTCCTGAGTTAGAGGGTTACAGGTCGAGATACTGCACGCGAGCAAGACGCTACGCATGCATGTACGGTAGAACTACTGTAGGAGACACTTTGGTTATTTAACTGGTTCAGAACGCCCCACATCGACATGTGTCACAATTTTGGGCATAACAATTGTAGCGTTGAATTTGCCATAGGTTTGACAAGTTCGGGAGAAAACATTAGGAAACTAATGTTGACTTATATGTTGTAATTTTCTTTTGGGTTTAATGAATGTCACGATGACCGTATACATGGATGCGTTTATTCCGCAGTTATAAACAGCAAGGTCACGTTGCCATAACTCCACTTATGTTTCAACTACCCGAAATTATACATAGCATTCCTAACCAATGTCACGATGCCATAGCCCGATTATATTTCAACATAACCCATATAAGCCACACGATTAACTTCGGCGAAATACAATGACTCATGCAACATATGTTAGAATCATTATCGGTCAATTCGAGTTCAAATCATTGACTCCGCGAGCACATTCGTTCCCGAATGAGACTTACACTAACGTTTAGAAATTAACCCGACAACAGCCCCACACAATACATTTAACAGCAGCAGCATTTATAGTGATCCGATAACACAGTTTGTTTTATAAATTCATTCAACATAACCAACCCTGCTCAAACAATAAAACGCTCTTTATTTTATCGCAACATTCTGCCTATGTCGCACACCAACAAACCATTTGCATTTGTGCAATCTCGTATAAAATCAGAATATAATAATCACACACGTAGCGGTATAAAATACAACAAACAAACAATTGCGACATACGTATTAACGCACTAATCAACTTAATTACACCACCAACATATATTTTATCACAAACAATGTTCATAAAAACAAACTCGCACAAAAAGCATATAATAATTACAACGGTGTCACGATATTAAACGATCACTAATCTTACGTCCCACATTAAACGAATGATTGTATTTAATCCAATTTAATACGATTTCACTTCCACGTACACAACAAACAAAAAACTGATTTCTTTTCCACTTACAAAGAGAATATAAAATCCAAAACTGATTTGCGCCAAAATGTTTGCTCTATTTTTGATTAGATAACTCACATTACATATCAACCAATCAACTGTAGCTGAAAAACAAAACACACAGTCATAGCATTTCAAAAGGAAATCCGAGATGTTCCCGTTAATCTCAAAACAAAGCCCCATTCTTAAAGACATCTTTACTACCACAAGTCATATGTTAACAGCCCCATGCCCCGAGATAATTCACACCTATTTACACTGAGCTGACAAAGGGAATACCAAAATGACTTTACTTATACATAACCTATAGTTATTCATTCATGCATTATTCCATACATGTATGTCCAACAGAGAATCATAATTTCAACACACATAATTACGAAAAAGAACATCCCATAAATTTACATGCTGAAACATCCATCGATACTCCTAACCTACAGAAATATTTCACTTCATGAAAAAATTCCGAAAAGGGTGGTGGCCTCTGTGGGATAATCAGTACTACCCACATGCTACTGTACCATTGTTATTATGTATATCTTATTTGGTGATCGGAATATAGGGACAATCAGTCCATGAACATATCTATGGTCAAATAAAGGCCTAATTAACATAAATTATGCGCACCACATGTTAAACTCATTATATGAGTCATAGCATATACGTATACGAAGCGCCGGGGGTATAAAAGGAATATATCACGATTCTAAGAATTCTGGTTCTCATTCCAATTCCACTCTATTCTATTGCCGACATTTTCTAAGACCCGATTCCGATTCGAGGCAGCGTCCATCCGATTCAGGCGGCATAGAGCCGGGTGGTTATTTTCAACCGTGGACAATGCAATAGTTCCGATCACCAAACGCACATCTTATTTACTACATGTATGACGATTAAACTTATCTCCAACAAGACTGCGCCCACTTCATAACCCCACAAGGGCGCGGATAAAAGCGTATATTTACAATGTGTATGGCAGTGTGTTAGTATTTTGAGATAGATACTTACTCAATGGCTTACAGTACGGTTATGGCACAGCCCGATGCCAGTCACCAACGCCACCAGAGCCACCTAGGGCATAAGGCCGTCATAATTGTGGATATTAATGAAAGAATCGTTAGGCGGTCGATATTGCGGATTTTGCATGTATGCAGGTTAGTACATGTTGACTTTTTTGTATACAGGGGTTATAGCATTGGAGTTGTGTGGCCAATCCACTGTGTTCGCCCGCCATAGATCAGTAAGCATCTAGAGCCGTTTTGAAAATTACCTGCAGGGATGTCTGGTGGAACTTACTTGTTTGGGGTGTTTGGGGTGTTGTTCCGTTGGTACATGAAATGAGATTTTAGTTTTTATACTTACCATTCGTTGGGAAGAATTATTTTATATATTAATTCAAGGTATTAGTTACATGCATGCATGTATACATGTATATATTGAGTTACACGTATTGCACTGGGGCTTATGGGGCTTATGAGGCATGTGGAGCTCCGTTACCCATTTGATAGCGTGCCGGATTTGTATTAGCCTTAAACGCATCGGTAGCAATGTTCGCTAACTGTACTTCAGATCAATGCTGAGCAATTATAATTGGCATAGGTCCCAGCAAGCATGTGATAGAGCTATGTTAGAGCCACCTTTTACTCATGTGTGAGTGTCAGCACCCACTGACCTAGTTGTGTATTACAATTGCGGATTGAGGACTCATCTGAGGCCAGATTGGATTACTTAGAGTGTTTTTGGAAGGTTTTTGCTGAGCAATTATATTTGGCATAGGTCCCATCAAGTATGTAATAGAGCTATGTTAGAGCTGAGAAATATTTGAAATATAAACAAATTTTTCGTATCAATTTAACAAAAAATATGTCTTGCAAGCGCAGATCACAGAATTCACAGCAGAGAAATCAGGCTATTTTTCTGTAACCAATAACACATGAGTTGGCCTTCACTGAATATGGAAATCCTGTTGAGTATCAAAATTTTCCACTTTTTTGAGAACTTTCCCATTTTTTGTTAAATAATTAAACCTTCAAACATGACATAATAATGGCTGTTATCCCCCCGGCTGACCAGAGCATGTACGATGTGAGCCCCTCAATGTCCAAATGTAATGTTCTTGGTTATTCGGAAACACAGCCAAGACTGAATAACCAACATTAATACGGCTTTTCACACCAGGTATCCAAGGAATTCCATTGTTGAAATGTTTGCGTGGCAACACGTTTCGTTAAATGAATATAATTTGTACAGAGTATTTTCTGTCGGTATTTTAGATAGGATCACGGGTAAAACCAGGACTCCAGCTGGCTTTTAGTACACCGTCTTGCAGGTAACGAGTCGAAACGGTATGTGGCATATGCTTAGTATACCACAAGTCAGCAAACTGCAACTGATGATGACCCTATCAAAAACTTTGGCACCTTTTCCAAAACATCAACCTATTAGTAACATATAAAACCAAATTCCACCTTTGGCATAAATAATTTATCTTTAGGGGGTACGTTCTAAAACATTTTCAGAATTATATTAAACCGCTCCAGAAATATACTCTCCATTTCTAAATTTGGTTATGAGAACAGGGAACAAATTGTCTGCAAAAAAAGTGGGACCCTGACCATAAAAACATGCCTATTCATTAATATGCTTAGCAGACAACCTCCCCTTTCTCATACCTATACACCTTTTAATAAATGTAATCCCCTTATACAAAGCCTTATACCACTTAAAAGATGTATATGCATGTAGAACATTAAGTGATGTCTACAATTTAACAATGTTTATAATGTACAATGACTATATGTTATGTATGTCTGTCTGTTTGTTTAACTGTCTGTCCACCACGATACTTTATGTACATTAGTATGCCTGGTTTGAACGCTGGCACCCAACATAATACTACTAGCTATAGGATACTAGAACTTAGTATTATTAAGGGGTATAGGACACTACCTTGGAATATTTACATAATTGCCTTAATTATTATAAAGAGATACTATATTAAATGCCAAATCCTATATTTATTATAACGGGCTTAGTTATAAGCACACATAAAATGGACTTAATCATGTTTAAAGATTATTTAAGAAAAATAACTTTACAGTTATATAACAATATAATTTAAAATATATATACAATTACCGGTATAAGACGCATAAGAGATTGTTATAAATATAATCCATTAAAACATTTATACCCCTTTATGAGATACCCCTATAACGACATAGCCTTTACAGCTATACTGGGCTGCTAGAAACAAAAACCTATATTATACACTATAATAATATCGATATAATAAATAGATTTATTCATAATTATATAGGGTTTGATACTCATTTTACATAAGTGATAATCAACGGAATCTGATTAAGAAGGATTTGAGGGAGTTTTATTTTATATATAGGCTTATTGACCAACTTTGGTTATAATTTAAAGTTATGAATGCTAACAATTTTGTTTATAAATAATTACCTATGACAAGTTTAAGTTAACTTTTTATAAATGCATTCAATTATAACCATAATGAATACTATATTGTTACATAACAATAATAACCAATATTTCAACCTAAATACATGTACAATATTGATAATTAAAAGAATTTTGACTGACTTCCAGGGTACTCTATAATTTTATCTTTTATTTCTGCCTTTTTACTTTTGACTGGCTAAAACTGCTCCTACGGCAGACTATCTGTTCATCATTAGCATAATACAGCTTCCGGTGAGCAAGGCAGGGTACCCTTTTTGTGGGCCCAGGACACTGCGGCATCCCCAATTGCTCACTATGAATGTGGGCACCATAAAACAGTGATTACATACAAAACAAAATTGGCCCATTTGACTGTTGGAAATAAATGTATTAAGTCTCACGAAATATTAATAGTTGGAAAAATCAGAACAACAATATGTAGAAATTGTTCTTATAAATTAAAATTTTGCAACCAGTAATTAGTGGGGTGGGGGTTGAAACTTTGAGATAACATATTAAAAAGTTATAACTCAATGTGGAGTGGTGCAAATTGTATTTTGCAAAGTTGGGACTGGGAGGGAGTTAACTCGATATGGGTCAATGGGCCGTGCTTTTGGAAATTTCAGACAGTGGAGACATCCAACCCTCAACAGAGATCATCTAGCTGGGTGTACTGGTTACATGGAACTAATTAATTACATATGTGCATTATGTTAGTAATTAATATGCAGCAATTTTATTTTCCACAACATCTGGAATATATACCATACTATTGTGCAACTTAATCCTCAAGAAATTAATTCCTGATTACCTGTAACTGTCAATATGTACAGTTAAGTTGAGGTAGATACTTTCAATTCATTAAGGCGGCTACACAATTAGCTGGAAACAATGTTTTGAACATTCCACCATATGTTAATTGCATTAGATAACAGCTGCAATTTTGCCCCCCCCTCTGTACATGTAAGTATATCGCACCAGAGTTAATGGACTAGGAGTTGTCACGTGAACTGAGGTCTTTGTTAAGTTCAATCTAAAATACATGTGTATTATCAAACTATTTTATGTTTTATTTGATCATGTCGCACTCAGGATCTCTGACATGTTATATGAATTTTTAAATAATGAAATTGAGTTGAGCTTAGTTATATGTTAGATTTTATCCAAATATTCAAATTAGTACCAGTATAGGGCAATTGAGATCAACATGAAACTATCAAGTAATTAAATGAAAACCCCAACAGTTGCTGGAACCCATTTGAGGTGTTCGTTAAATCTAATTCGTAGTCCCTCCCCATAAAACATTTTACAAGGCCTTGAGATGGACCACTGAATGCTTCATCCGTTTTACATGACAATAGTTTGTGTTATTTCATTTGTGCAATGTATGGTGTCTAATGCGAATTTAGCCCGAGAGAGCTTTTGTTATTTTATTTGTAAACGTAAGTTAAGAAAATCAAAATCAAAATGTGTCTGTCTCTTATATGTGATTGAATTAACTTGGAATCAAAGAAATGAAATCCTTGCCATTTGTAATCATTTACAATGCCGACTAACTATGAGGTTGCTTTGCTGATAACAATGAGCAGATGAGCAGGTATGCAATTTAATTCAGCGACAATAGTGCACAACAGTGATTTTTGGTATAACCTATTACCCATGATCCATAATATTATAAATACACTACTTTACATAAAGTGACACACTTGAGGTCAATATAAACTGTATTCCAACAGACTTATCACCAATATCCAATGTCATAGTTAAATTGATTACTTTGATGCAGTGTGAATACTTTGCATCATTAGGACACCTCACCATTATGTCACTAATGTTAGGGAGGATTGGCTTACTTGACCTTGGGGATATCGAGTGCTTTGAATTTGTGGGGTAGGAGCGAATCTGACAGGTGAGTTTACTGTGTGATGGGTGGATTGGGTGGGGATGGGCTTTTGTGATGGTAGTACGTTATTACTGTTTACCTTTTTGTCCGCATTCTAGGAACGAAGTGTTGTTGCTGAGTCGAGTGATCTCCGCCTTTGTCTTCTCTAAGTCCAGTTCTTGCATTATTAGTTGTTCCATTAGCGAGCTGAGGTTCATCAAAACAGCATAATGCTCGGTTATTTGATGAAGTTGTTGTTGGGTTGTTTCGTTCATAACTGTAAATTCAAAACAACACTCAAGCTTAAGTACTTGGCGCACCAATGTCAACTGTGGTTGCACACAGTTATCCACTATTATGGGTATTTAAACCAATTGTCACATATGCTGGTTTAAACTAATTAAGACCTACATTGATGCAACCCAGAAGCATAATCATACCTTCCATTATATTTCCTCCATTAATGAAGCGATCACAGAGATATACATGTAACATATACATAGTTCAAACGAGAAAGACAAGAAAAATCACACAAGACGGAGCATAAAGATACAGTCATGTGAAATACAGAGTATTAAGACAACGCATCGCACTTGTTAAGTACAATATGTATATGATAACGACATCGCACATCCAATCACACGTACAGCGTATTCGCAGCACTCAGACGGGTATCTGCGGAACCGATATACGAATATACTCTACACCTCTCTCTCTCTCTATCGCTGTCTCTTACTCCTATGTCTCTCTATTTCTCTTTCCGCTATATCTTTCTCTCACAAACGCACGTACCCTCGCACACACCCAGACACACCCTCTCTCCCTAATCACACCTTCCATTGCCGACAGCTCAGTCATACAGGCGATACAATTATGTAACAAATATGTATCTTCATATCATATAACATGATTTAACCCGCTTGGTTATATGTATATCAGGAGCACATACCACATGTGATATAACCTATGACTTGCCAGGAATAAGATTTCGCATGTAAAAGTAATTTTTATATATTCACAAACCCGGTTGTGTTATACTGAAGGATAAAGCTCAACTGAGTCATGATGATTTTTGGAATATTGATGTAGCACATTAGTACACACAAATGAATCGGTTGCACCCGCGATCTGGCTTTGAAATTGAACACGAATATATCCCATTCTGGAGGATATCAAAATTCATTTGTTTCTATAATTCAGTGTTTAACATAAAATGCATACGTGATTATATCTTTAAACATTCCGTTTGTAACCATGATCGAAACTTATTTGACGTTTGTTTTTAAATCAATCCGCAACATATGACAACATACGTTTTGCCTGCTTCATGTTAATGTATGACTCCGTAATATACTAAACCATGAACTATACTAGTCCGTTCCAGTGACTGTTGTTTCAATACGATTGTATTTAGATGCATTTAACTATAGAGTGTCAATTAGTAAATTAGTTAGTTTACTGTCTTCTTTGCCCATGTTATGAACCATTCGCTCAACGAGTTTGTCGATGCAACATGTCACATTAAGGTGTTGCCCTGTCTCTTGCCCTGACACCGCGATCGACATCACGATAAGAATAAGGAGTTTCAGAAGATGATCCATGCTGCACCTGAAATGCAAACCACAGAATGTGTCGTAACTAGCTGATGGGATAGCTCAGCACAATATGTCGTAGATCGCTAATGAGATTGCTATAAGTTACACGGCTTGTTGATGTGGGATACGGTGTGGTATGCCCCGGTAGATGCTCGTACTCGCCGAGGCGATAGCCGAGGGGATACGAGAATCGACCGGGGCATACCACACCGTATCCCACATCAACAAGCCGTGTAATGTATTTATCCCCGGTCAAAATTAACAAGATATTCCCACAGACATAAAGCGCGGAAACGAGCCACGAACAGTAACTCTATTTGATTAGACTGCTCATACGATGAATATATTTATATAGCTGTTTCCACAATTTGTCCATAAATACTTGCTGGCCTTGCTTACTTTTGTAATCTATATGTTAGAAGATATAAAAGAGAGCAATATACACTTCAAAAATAGTAATGGTAAATGAGTCAGACAACCTAAATAAATGAAGCAAAAGTAGCAAGATAACATCACACCAGGAATCAACGTGGCTTTGAAAGATGTACATTAGACCTTCAATCTTTTACCGGGTCATAAAAAATCTACATGGGGCATACGCGATTGTTATGACCTTGTAAAATCTGTCTTCTCTATATAGCGACGACAATTTTTGCGGGGTAATATCACTTTTACACGGGGCATACGAGATTGTTATGACCCGTATAAAATATGTCTTCTCTATATAGCGACGACAATTTTTGCGGGGTAATATCAGTTTTACACGGGACATACGATATTGTTATGACCCGTGTAAAATATGTCTTCTTTATATAGCGACGACAATTTTTGCGGGGAAATATCAATTTTACATGCGGCATACGAGATTGTTGTGACCTTGTAAAATATGTCTTCTCTATATAGCGACACGACAATTTTTGCGGGGTAATATCAGTTTTACACCGGGCATACGAGATTGTTATGACCCGTGTAAAATCTGTCTTCTCTATATAGCGACGACAAGTTTTGCGGGGTAATATCAGTTTTACACGGGGCATACGAGATTGTTATGACCTTGTAAAATCTGTCTTCTCTATATAGCGACGACAATTTTTGCGGGGTAATATCACTTTTACACGGGGCATACGAGATTGTTATGACCCGTGTAAAATCTGTCTTCTCTATATAGCGACGATATTTTTTGCGGGGTAATATCAGTTTTACACGGGGCATACGAGATTGTTATGACCTTGTAACATCTGTCTTCTCTATATAGCGACGACAATTTTTGCGGGGTAATATCAGTTTTACACGGGGATTACGAGATTGTTATGACCTTGTAAAATATGTCTTCTCTATATAGCGACGACAATTTTTGCGGGGTAATATCACTTTTACACGGGGCATACGAGATTGTTATGACCCGTGTAAAATCTGTCTTCTCTATATAGCGACGACAATTTTTGCGGGGTAATATCAGTTTTACACGGGGCATACGAGACTGTTATGATCCGTGTAAAATCTGTCTTCTCTATATAGCAACGACAATTTTTGCGGGGTAATATCAGTTTTACAAGGGACATACGAGATTGTTATGACCTTGTAAAATATGTCTTCTCTATATAGCGACGACAATTTTTGCGGGGTAATACGAAATAAATGTTTCCTGTTTATTTAACATATATCGAACAAGAACACCGGGATACGGCGTGGTATGGCCCTAGAAGAACAATGGTGCCTAAGAAGGCTTACAGTTCTACAGAGGGGATAATGTCAAATATGAATGTTTTATCGCTTATCCCTGAAAACCACACAACATATTGATACAAACGGTTTAAGAAAATAGCTTTAACAGTTTTGTTTAGCGACAGATTACAAAGCGAGCCAAAGAATGAGAGTTTGCGTTTATCGATTAAAGACATGAGTGGAGGAAGACCGACTAACCCAAGTGCTATTTCTGTCTTTGTGCGTGTATGTAGACCCTGGAAAAATTTAACGCAAAATCGATGTGTTCTTTCCAGACGATCACGGTTATTCTGAGACAAATTCCAAAGTAATTCAGAACAAATCCCCTCGGAAGTACCACAGACGAGTAGATAATCGAAGAGCTCTTTGGAGTTATACCACCCGGATGAACACCAGCATTTGTGAGCACAATAAACGTACTTCTAGTTTTTTCGCAAATATTTTAGACGAAGGCACCGTTGGAATCGTATTTATCGAGTGGTATCCCCAAATGAGTTGTTCGCGTATCCTCCCTGATCTGAGATTCCCCTAGATTCCATTCGCGATTTTGACGAGTATAATTTACTGTTGTCTCATTAAAAAACAATAATACAGCATTTATTTGGGTTATATCTGTACCTCCATGTATTGCTGTAAGATACGCATATTTCACAAAGTTTTTGTAAACCCTTTTTACTGAGAGACAGTAACGACATATCGTCCGCGTGTGTAGGACTGGTGCAATTTATGCCCAACATTTGTAGTCCATATCCTGAGCTGGCTAATTGGTTGATCAATTCATCTACGTAAATCATATAGTAAAATGGCGACAATATACTTCCCTGTCTAGCTCCCTGTAATACATTAAACCACTGAGATGAAGTGTGTTGGTATCGAACTGAACATGATACATTTTGTCAAAAGGTTGTATATTAATGTGAACAAATGTCCCTGCACCCCTAGTTCGTAAAGTTTATACAATAGACCATTTACCCAGACGGTGTCAAAGGCCTTCCAAACATCAAGGAAACACGAATACAAATTTTGTTTGCTTTCGCATACGTATGAAATGCATTCTCTCATCAAGTAGGAGGTCGTGTTGTCACTTATTCCTTTTTGGAATCCGTGCTGCAATGGGTTAACTTCGAGTAAGTATGGTGTATATCGCTCTAATCGAGTCTGGATTATTTTTTCAAGTATTTTGTAAAGTACAGGCATCAAAGTGATGGCTCTATAACTGTCGTAATCTGTTTAGCGGGAATATGATATTCTTGTCAATTTTGCTTTCACTTGTGTTGGTCACTTCTCGGTCAACAAAAGAATTAATACGGTTAAATTGTTCTGAGTCAAAGCTCGGTTGATATAACGGCGAGTACATATTTCGAAGTATTTCGCCCAACCTTCAGTTATTTCCCATTCCTCACGAAGAACAGTTCCATTGTGCACGAAAAATGGATTTTTGTTAGCGTGTAATTTTTTTTGTTTCGCGTTTAACATGCGGAAAAGGTAATCTTGGTCCACCTCAGCGCGTTCATCTATTTCGTTTACCACTTCTCTCATGTGGTTATGGGATGCTCTCCTGTAGAGCCTACGAAAATTGCATTTGGCTTCTTTATATTCAACATAAGTTCCGAAATCGATTTCGTTTTGTTATCGGGGTCTTCCTGACTCTATCCATTTTCTCCGATATGCCCGCATTTGTTCATGTAACGCTTTTAACTCATCATTCCAGAAGGGTTAAGATTACGTTTGAAACGTTTACGAGGAAGGCACGCAGCCGATGCGGTTTCAATAGCCTGAACGATTTCTGCGTATCTACATACAGCGTCAATGCGATACAAATTGGGATCTCGGTTTTTTATTTTGATAATTTCAATATCAAGATATCTCTGATAGTCTTCTATGATTTCTGGGTGAGATCTCACTCGCTTTCAGTCGATCCCACCATCAGCATTTACATCTGGCCCTGCATGATGGTGGGATCATTTACGGGCAAAGAAATATTTGCGGATATTGGACGATGATTCGATACATCTATAGAGTTATCGTCCATTATCTTAATACTGCGTACAAAATGTATGAATATATCGGGTATCAATATATGGTCAATTATTGTGCCGATATTGTCGCCTCTCTGACCAAAAGGTAAACATGTAGCTTGAGGCGATATCTCATAATTGGCGGATTTCAATTCAAGGGCTTTAACAAATTTAATGAATGCTGAGTTTCGCTTATCTGATTTATCGAAATTTCCATTTAGATCACCCATTATGATGATGTTACCGTGTACTTTATATATATCGCATATATCTCTAAATGTATTTATATATGCTATATATTCTTCAGTGGGATAACTCGTGGGTGGTAGGTTAACTTGAAATATATACAGATAACTCCCACCTCGTAGCTTTAATTGAATCCCGATGATGCGATCATCTGCAATGTCAAGTGGACATATACAGTGTGAAAGCCTTGTATGCCACATCAGTGCCACTCCGCCCTTGGGTCTACCTGGCTTTATTGTATGGATGGGAACTTGTTGGCTATAATCGCAGAAATCATGATATTCATAATTTGACCCCAGCATTCCGAGAAAATCTACATTGTTTTGGTATAACCAATGTTCACTTAGACCCATAATGTCATAATGATCATTTCTCATTAAGTATGTGATATATGCACCCGATGACACAATTCCCGTACAATTCCAGGTAAGGAAATTTAATGTTATGTTCTCCATATATTTAAACTTGGTGGAATACGATAAGCTAGCACGGCATTGGTTTCGTATACGGAAATTGCATATGAATACAAACAATAATAATATACATAGATTGCGCACATTAGACATCTCTAGAACAGAAGAAATGACTCAGGAATCATTACATTGAAGAATGGTATGACAGTCAACAATCAAGCATATACTGGTATAATTATTTCAGAATTATGGTTCTTTGTGGACCCACACCCTACAAGTTGCACCAATTGGCCAGAACTTCGAACCGAGGACTATGTCAATATCATCGTCACAAATATTTATACGAGCAGAATTACATCTTAACATTCTGATGACTGTGAATCTAATTTTATAATGAAGAAGATGTGACTTAATATCGAACACTGTTACAGAATCGTCAAAACCGGCGAGATACACTTAAGATGTTTTAACTGGGCCATCCATTCTGTTAAAGTAGAAATCACTTTTGGACTGACGGTCATAGTTCCTATGAGTTTCCTGTTTAAGTGGTGTCTGTTTGGAACTTTCATTCGGATAATCGGGTGGAATTTCTGATTCAGTAGATATGTTGTTTATGTCTCCTCGTTCACTGTCTGTGTCTTCTTGTTCACTGTGTGCTGATTGTGAAACAGTATCATCGTAACTGTAATTCATTGCCATCTCAATTAATGTAGCCATGTCACGTTGTGTTTTTATCATCTCACCCATTGATCTGTCGACCACTTCAACAAACTGTTGCAAGCTGTTGGTTGTAGTGAAACTTCTGAACTCATCTTTCATCATATTAACATTTTGTTTAATTGTTTCGTTTACCATTTTGTCGCATGCATGAGTCGGTTGAATGTTTTTCTTGTTCACTAAATCTTTCAGTGTTGCCACTTGGCCTTCCAGACTGTTCTGCTTTTTATGGAACTCACCAAAACCGCTTACAATTTCGCCAATATCAGTCTTTATTTGAGTTATGTCACCCTTTAGTTTATTTACACCCGTATATTTGTCATCTTGTATTCGCTCGATGGTAAGAGTATCTGTTTCAATTTGTTCGTCCAATTCTTTAATGTTTTTGTTTATCGTAATTATGTCTGTTTTAGCTTTCCCAGTCGTTTACTATTTGCAACTTTTCCTCAATTTTTGCTGAATCGCGACTCCAGGCTAGCAATTGATGAATCAATATTGGGAACACATTGATTGAAGTCTTTGTGAAAAATTTCATTTTCTGTTTTCATGCAAGAGATGTCGCGTTGAATTTTCACCAGTGAATTGTTTATACTGGATGTACATGTATCATCTTCATCTAGAATGGTTACGTTTCCGGCTATGGACTGTCGACCAACACTCTTGCTTCGGCTACCTTTGCTGATAACATCGATTAATGAGTCACTCTCTTCGTCTACCATAAACTTCATTATATTATATACTAGCAGGGTTACCCGGCGTTGCCCAGGTTAATGCGATGAGAAACCCTCTGTATGCTGTGGATATTTGTTGGGGATAGAGAATGCTCTTGATTAAAAGTGTTATACGTTTTCTCAAAAATTGTATATTCAAATAGCATCATAAAACATGATTATTACAGTCATGGGATATAAGTAATGGCTCGCCTTGTCAATTGTCATTATGTTTGTCGCGATTAATCTGTTCCAACAATAATGAATTATGTATTTATTTACAACTGCGTATACATTAGACGTTATAATAAGATACATGAACAGCACAAACACATTAGTTCGATAACAGATGATAATTGGGTTTTCAATATTGAAATGTATCAATCAATTTAGTGGGTTGGACTAAGTTCTAGAGGACACCTGGCTAACTCCATGAAGATACAGATGTTTCAAAGAAATTTCCAGGTGTTCATGGTGCTATATATTGGCTAAATATTCTCTGTTTAAACGAATGTTGATGCGCATACATATTAGCTACATGTGCCAGGCACAGAGCGAGATTTTGAGTTGTTTATGTCAGTCAAGGAGTCTGTTATAAAACCCTTGTCAGATGCATGTGCAGTATTGGGAGGATCCTGAAAAGTCTTAAGCTAATAACTGCATTTTCTTGTATATCAGAAGAAACTATATTTGACTGCACACTGTGACCACTATTTTTAAACAGGCCTTCCATATCTCTTGACAAATTGTAACTTTTTTGTGGAAACTGTATTGAATGGAACGGACTCAATTTTGTTATAATATATATGCAATCCTCTGATGGTTCGGAGTATCTCAGTTTGCACGAATAAACGTATCTCTTCAATAGAATGATAAATATACATTTAATGCTTATTCTATGCATCTCTTTTTGCCAGCTCATATTGTGAATGCCCTGATTGCTATTCCCATATAAATATGACAGTTAAGAAGATATAATTGTTCAAGTGACTTAAGTGGGTCACCATATGTCGGGATTGTGAAATGTGAACGTCCAAAACTACTTAAAATGATATGGAGATGGCCTGGGTGACTGTATATAAAGGCGAATAGCAATCTTATCAATGAAAGTGCATATCTGCTCGCCATCCGCGACGCAAACGACACCAAATGTGATTTAATTCATGGTATATCATTAGAAAAAACGTGTATGAATTCGGTGGAAATTGGTGCCAAATAAATTTGTACGAGCGTTTGTCTCTTTTGACATATATAAACCACTCCCATTGGACTCATGGATGCATGGTATACTGGCAATGATTATATATATATGTTTGGTGGTAATCAGCAACTAAAAAAATTCTGAGAATAGTTATGAGAAGAATAATATATAAATTTTGTGGAAATTTGGGCTAAAAATAGTTTACTAAATCAATTGTTGATGCAACGCTGACTCGAACAACGCCATATTGCGAAGGTGATTATGTATTCGTTTGGTGGAAATCGGCGACAAAACAATTTTTTTAATTTTGCCCACCTCCCCCTTTTCTTCCCCTGACACAGCGTCATTTAACATTATTTTTACCCGCACCGTTATCTTCCTTGTAAAAAGTTACCCCTCTTAGAACGCATTGGTGCCATCTCGATTGTACCGCGTGAAGTTATATATAGAATGCACAGAGACAGACAGAAAGACAGACAGAGAGCACGATTTGATTTCTTGCATCATTTGAGAAGAACGTGTAATGGTAATTAGTACTAAAAATATTTTGTATTAGTCTTGGTGACCGTCCTGTCCTTATATTTCAGTCTCAAGCTGCACACACTAAGACTCATTAGAGATTAGAGATGCATATATATGAAACTGGTGAAAATTGGCGAGTATACAAATTCGTATCAAATTTAAGGTCACCATAATATCTCTCACCATATGTCACAAATTTGGTGTATCACAGATAAGAATATGTATCAATCTGGTGGAAATCGGCACTAAACATATAGCTATAATGTGTTGTGTCCCTCTCATCTATATACACCACTGACTCGAATGGCCCAACTTATGTCATCCTTAAACCACACGATTATACTCCTGATATCATGGAGATGATTGCTTATAAGTTTGGTGATAATCGGCGACTAAACAATTTTTTTTTATCAAATTTGGTACCAATCCACATCCACCATCTCTCAAACAAACAGCACCACAATGGCGTCTTTAAATCACCCGATTTGATTCCTCGTATCTTGGATAAGAACGTGTATCATTTTGGTGGAAATTGGCGCAAAACAAATCTGCATCAATTTTGGTGCCCCTGTCCCTTTCAATGCAATCCTGACTCGAATGAGGCCACATTTGACAGATATAAGCAACACCATTAGACTCATCATATCATGGGGATTATTTTGTATAAGTGTGGTGGCAGTCGGCGACTAAACTAATTATTATCAAATTAAGTGCCCACCCCTCACAATATCTCAACCAAAAGACATCAATTTGGCGTTGTTAAAGCGCACAATTTGATTCCTTGTATAATGAAGAAGAATATATATCAATTTGGTGGAGATCGGCGCTAAAATAAGTTTTTCAATTTTGGTACCCCCCTCCCCTTCCGTGCATCCCTGACTCGAACGACGCCACTTTTAAACCACACCGTTGGTTTTTTATATCATGGGTTTGGCGTTGTTAAATCGCACAATTTGATTCCTTGTATAATGAAGAAGAATATATATCAATTTGGTGGAGATCGGCGCTAAAATAAGTTTTTCAATTTTGGTGCCCTCTCCCCTTCCTTGCATCCCTGACTCGAACGACGCCACTTTTAAACAACACCGTTGGTTTTTACATATCATGGGGATGAATATATATAAGTTTGGTGGAAATCGGCGACAGAAAACAAATCTGCCCCTCCCCTTTCCGGGCACCCCTGACGCGAACGGCGCGACTTTTGCCACATTTAAACCACACCATTATATTCCTCATATCATTGGGATTATTACATATAAGTTTGGTAGCCATCGGCGACATTTTTTGTTCTGCCCCTCCCCCTTTTCTGCCCCTGACAACAACGGCGTCACTTTAGAAAATTCTAACCCCGACCATTATCTTTCTCGTAAAAAGCTACTCCTAGTAGACCCATTTGGCATCATATAGATGGTCCCCTGTGAATTTCTATATAACACAGACAGACAGACAGACAGATATTCGCAAATATAGATATAGATGTCATTAGACATTCGCTTGTTTCTGTTGTTTCGGTCAACCACATTGTTTCCAGATTGATTTCGCACAACTCGTTGTTTCATTGCAGATGATTGCTCATATGGGAAATATTTGTTTGACTTGGCGTGAGTGAATATATTCTCCCTTAGTGTTTCTAGTAATTTGTCCTGATTTCCGACGAATTCAATAATAGTTGCTGTGAATACATCGTGCGTAGTCGAGCTTATGAATTCGAGAACTGATTTTAGATTGTCAGATATTTTGAGGCTGTCATCCGGTTGCCGAGTATACTGGAATTACTCAACGCTGGCATACCAATCTGACAAACAATCGTGTAGGCTCCGTTTGTGGGAATCAGTCGAAGCGCTGCTTGTCGCCATATCGATTAATTGATGTTGTTGTTGTGCTATTCTGAGTAGGGGATTCCCTTGATAGTGAATATTGTCACTGAACCATGTAACTTTCTCGCCGCGAAGCCTAGTAAGTCGTCAAAACGTCATTTCGGCCAATTTATATTTATTTATATAATAGCCCAGTGGCTTATTTCGGCCAATTTGGCCGGTTACTTCATGTGAGTTTTTCATCTGACGTGTGTGTCGGAATTCTGATATGGAGGATTTATGTAAATGTTAGCCCAAACTACATTTCCAAGTAACGATGGTTTTGTTGTTTATTTTGAGGAATAATACCGCGTCAGATGAATTCAGCCCAAATATGTTAACAGTTGTCGTGTAAAACATTCGGCAGTAAGTAAGCGTTATTTAGTATTTGTGGATGTCCTTTAACATGGGGAAAATAGACTACCGCGTTTGAACGAGCATTTAAATTGTCATTTTTAATGTATAGCAACTTTATAATCAATAACAGAGGCATTCTCTGTCAAATAAGGTCGCTCTATTTACGATACCAATTGGGGAACATTGTTAATTAAATTACGCGTAAACTTAACCTTCTGCAAATAGAAAAGGTGTCAGAATCGGCGTACTCGCCCCACGGCTAACTCGCCCCAACCGGCGCGTGCCAACTCGGATAAAAGGCCAACTCGGAATAAAAGATGCATACGGGGTGTTATATGGCGTTTGGTCCGTTGTTTCTCAATGAATATTTTGGAAATTTGGTGTATATGTCCGGGCTGGGACATGGAATACAACAACGTTTGAACTGTTTTTAAATTTACAAATTTGTTGATTTTATTCATTTTGTTTTCGTTCTGAAACACACTATAAAGTGTATATAATATAATAACGAACACGAGACATACATAATTTATAAACTGTTAACAACATATATCAAATTCAATACATGACAAAGATGACTCAGTGGAGTTTATAAAGTGAACATAAAAACATTGAGGTAAGAATCTTTTTAAGGAATGCAACTTTATTTAATAATAATAAACACATAAATTAAAATAACAAACATGAGACATACATGATTTATAAACTGTTAACAAAAGATATCAAACTCAATACATGACAAAGATGACTAAGTGAAGTTTATAAAGTGAACATAAAAATATTAAGGTAAACATCTTTTTAAGCATTACTAAACCGTTTAGCACAGTCCACTTCACTCATCCGATCATCACTAAACTTCATATTTATCTTTATATTGATCTATCAGATGAGAGCTATCAAATATTTTTTTAATTTTATAGGAAAAAAATGGTCGCCAGCGGCCATATTGCATTTACGTTATATGTTATCGCGTCATGTCGATATCTAGTATTACTTAGAAATTTCACCATTCCAGATTCATAATTGCTCCATTGACTGTAACAGATGGAATTATTCCCCTCTTCGGATAGAGTGTCACTGAAACTTTATTTTGTCAGACTGTCTGTATAGTCATTGATTATATATGGCAATAATATGTAATAAGATGTAGCACTATTTTATTTTATATTTACATGCAGTGCTGTTTTATACAACAATTCTAATCCCCCTAGATCATCATGTGATCGACGATACATCGCGCGAGGACCTGGTTGAATTACGGGGGGTTTTATGGATAACTTCTGTCCTCAAGCTAGATTATACTTATGACATTTAATGGCATGTTTCTAACGTGGCGGGTTATATATGCTTGAGACACCACCACTCTTCAATTCACATAAAGTTATCAGCTGTCATATTCGGATATTAGAACCCATAGCCATGATATATGGTTTATATTTTGTATACTAGTAATATTGTTATTTTCAGTACCTTTATATACCAGTACTGTGTATAACAATGCATATAAATTAATCCATGTATACATGTATATCGATTCAACGGATTCAGTGGTTTTGTCCATCAGTCTATCAACTTTGCGGGGGAAACATGGCCGCAAGCAGTACACCCTGTTAAATTTCGGATTTGAATCAATTGGCGCACCCTGCATCCAGCTTTTATTGGAGAACTTTTTCTCATGTGGATAGTTTGGGTCACCGCTAGATGTGAGCCATGTTTTGTTCTCAAGCTGTCCCTGTGAAGACATCACTGCCAGCGGTGTTCTTGAATTTTACTATTTTTATGGCTAAATAATTTGGTTGATCCTACAGACGACACCCCTTGTCCGATTGCCACCAGATTCCACAATGATCTTCTGGATAACCAGGGTGAGAGTAATCTAATTTTCCCGAATTTCGTTACAAAACATTACCACAGGCAACAGTTTGGTATCTTACTGTTTGATCCTCTTTTGCGTGACTGAATTGTTTAGCAACTGTACAGTCATATCCCTCATCTGATAGTCACCACACTTTATATTGATCTTCGGGCTGATAACTAGATGGGAGCTATCGAATGCTTTGAATTTTTTTGGAAAACATTGTCGCCAGCAGTCATCTTCTAATTTGGTTTTTACACTCAGTTGTATGGTCATAATGATACTGCATATCAGAATAAACATCATAAAACACGTTTATGTTACACTAATTTCCATAAACAAACACTATTGGGAGGCCAAGAAGCAATTAAAGTATCATTAGTGAATCCAAATGTGGCCATCTAATGGGTGTCAAATGCCATCCAATATGTGTCCAGGCCACACTATATGTTTCCAGAACCATCATATGGGTGTCCAGGTCCACCATACACACTATTTGTTTTTTTGATGGTTTTGAAGAAAACCCCATAGTCCAGTCAATCTACCGATTGACCTTCAACAAATTGCAACATGGCGTCCAAGCTGGCCGCGGCTACGTGTTTTTGCTTTTGTGGAAAATATATTCGACCAATCGCCATGAAACGACTACGATATCGTAGTCGAGATGGCGGTCATTTTGTTGTTTCTGTGACCTAGAAATTGTATCTAACCCGCACATATTAAGTCACATCAAATGCCATGTTGAATAGCCAATAATTATTAATCCATAATACCATGGCAAATTCTAAATGTATGTAGAGTTCTGTTGAAAATTGTAACAAATTATTTTCAGATAAATAATCTATTATGGTGGCCATAATAACCTAATATGACAGTCAATTTATGTCGGCCATTTTAGAATATGGACAACTAAGTTGGGTCATCAGTGCACGAGTAATGTTTGTAAAATTACAGTGTGGTTTAATATAAATAGATATCACTAGTAAGTATCATTATGACCATAAAACTGAATATCTAGACATTTACGCGAAAATGGGGAAGTCGATTTAGCGGCCATTTTGTTTGTTCCTTGACATACAAATTTTAACTGAACCACATGGAAGTCACACCACATGGAGCTCACATCAGATGGACTACTGAAAATTTTCTGCATACTAATCCACAATACCATGGGAAATTGTGAGATTATGGCCAACTAAATTGAGTTATTATTGCAGATACAAGGGTTGGAATAATATAGGCGTGTTTAAATAGAAATAGATATCACTAGTAAGATTCTGTGTATATAAAGTTTTAGGAACAATAACTATATTTAAACAATGTGCATTTATAATTGTAGTCATTTATAAATGTTTAATCTACATTCGAATATGGCCAACATTATGTTTTGTATCTATAAATGCAACACGCGATGGATAAATTCAACATGCGATGGGAGGAGATAGCCGAAGGTATGTCAGAACTTTATTAGTTCATCACCTCATTAAAGAGTGAACATATTGAGGCCATGGTTCTGAACACCAAATATAATTCAGACATGTGAACTATATGCATTCAATATATCACAAACTGTGTTAATATCTTCCGATAGTCCTTTATCGAATATTATTATTCCAGATATATTCAAATTTGATCGATTATTCTGGATGTATGATCCCAGTTTAGTTTATGAATTATGACCAAATATTCCCTGAGCTATCCTTTCATCCCATAACTTCGTAAATACCAACTCAACTATACTTGTTTTAATAGTGGTAAGGGTGGATATTAACTCATGTTCACAGTGTTAGTGAAATCCATGATTTGAATATTACTCAACGTTAAGTTAAATTTAACACCAGCAGTGTTATATACATGTTGAGTTAGTATAACTTATAGTTGATTTAGTCAATTTACAAACCTGTGGTTGAGTTAAATTTAACACCCTCGGTTATAGAGTGTGTTAGATATTTCAACGAACCTACATATTCGTCAATTCGTACCATAATCTCAACTGTTCAGATCTATGCCTGGTTTGAGATAACCCCGCCTACTGAATTTTCTGATTGGCTGCGCCATATATCTATATATAGATAACATATTTGTCCGGGGAATCTAAGATTTCGCCTAAAAGATCAATCATTTTCACACTTTGTCTGAACTTTATTGCACAACAAGCATTTTATGCGACAGAAATGAATATAGTGAATGATACTCTTTTCATTTCTGTAAATACTTGGCAGTGAAGTTGCGTAATTCGTGAGAAATCTGCGACTTTCTACGAAGAATAAGTTACGTACGTTCTTCGGGGTGCTAATTTCTGATTCAACGCTCGCCGTTCCTGGCCAAATGTACGCTTTGTTCGCAATATTAGTGTCTAAATGTTGCAATATTAATGAAGAGGATATGCTAACCTTTCGAATGATGTATAATATGTAATTTTACATAGCGTAAAACGCGAGAAATGTGAGCTTATATCTCTGTTCTTGATTCCTGTTAGTCGGATTTTTCCCCGTTTTTAGCTCATTTCTTATTCAACGCTCGCCGTTCCCGGCCACATGTACGCTTTGTTCGCAATATTAGTGTCTAAATGTTGCAATATTAATGAAGGGGATATGCTAACCTTCGAATGATGTATAATATGTATTTTTACATAGCGTAAAACGCGAGAAATGTGAGCTTATATCTCTGTTCTTGATTCCTGTTAGTCGGATTTTTTCCCGTTTTTTAGCTAATTTCTGATTCAACGCTCGCCGTTCCCGGCCAAATGTACGCTTTGTTCGCAATATTAGTGTGTAAATGTTGCAATATTAATGAAGGGGATATGCTAACCTTTCGAATGATGTATAATATGTATTTTTACATAGCGTAAAACGCCAGAAATATGAGCTTTTATCTCTGTTCTTGATTCCTGTTAGTCGGATTTTTTCCCGTTTTTAGCTAATTTCTTACTCAACGCTCGCCGTTCCCGGCCAAATGTACGCTTTGTTCGCAATATTAGTGTCTAAATGTTGCAATATTAATGAAGGGGATATGCTAACCTTTCGAATGATGTATAATATGTATCGTTACATATGGCAAAACGCCAGAAATGTGAGCTTATATCTCTGTTCCTGATTCCTGGTGCTCGGATTTTTTCGTTTTTAGCTAATTTCTTATTCAACGCTCGCCGTTCCCGGCCAAATGTACGCTTTGTTCGCAATATTAGTGTCTAAATGTTACAATATTAATGAAGAGGATATGCTAACCTTTCGAATGATGTATAATGTGTATCGTTACATAGCGTAAAACGCGAGAAATGTGAGCTTATATCTCTGTTCCTCGTTCCTGTTACTCGAAATAGTCATTCTGTTACTCGGAACTCGTTTCTGTTCCTCGTTCCGTTCCTGTTACTCGAAATAGTCAATCCCCTTCTATGTGCCTTCAAAGCAAGTAATGTATCATACATATAAATATCCCAATAAACCAGTTGAGGGCATTGTAAAACCCTGTGTGAATATTGTTGACCAGTCACCGAAATCAGACAGCACACCAAATACGATATTATACGATATCGATGATGTGGGTACGTCCTTAAATGACTTATTCTCAGTAAGTTATATCAACCCTTCCGATGATGTTGGACATGTGCGAATTGCAGGTAAATGTGCCAATGACCTTGCTGTGAGTACAAGGAATTATTTGTTTTCAGGTTATGAAACGGGCCTCACCGGCCTCACCGGGCAGATGAGGTCCTTATATAATGATAAATCTCAACCAAATACAATTATGGATGAGCAATATTTGCCCGATGTCCGTAAATCTATAACTGACTCTCAGCACATTTCAGATACCTCTATGCTGGGCACAGGTGAGTTAGAACTATTCGGTGGTATTACACAAGAATGGATTTATACAAACACTAGTGTGTTTATCGATTTTTTAAATGATAATTCATCTGTCAACTATGACGATGACCACGACGAGGACAGTGATGAAAATGATGATGATGAAGATGATGACGATGATGATGATGATGACGATGATGATGATTATGATTATGACGACGACGATTGTGATGACAGTGATGACGATGACGTCGATGATGGTGATGCTGATGACGGTAACGATTATGCTGGTGATGAAGATGGTATAATTAAGTTGAAGTTCATAGCACTAAATGTAGGCGGCATACGGAAGCGCCTTCATTATCTTGAATAGATATGATATACTGTGTTTGTCAGAAACGAAGCTGTATGCAGGGGAATCAGTTATCATTTCAAACTTCGAAATTATATCAAATGTATGTAAATCCACTTCTAGTGGCAGCCGGGCAGGTGGTATTTTAATTGCTACAAAGACATCTTCACGTTTGCGTATTGACGTGATACGAAGCGAACTCAAGAGTGTTGCATGGGTTAAAATTGGTCGACCCGGGCATAAGGCAAATAGTTGTCTGATTCTAGGGGCGGTATATAATCCCCCCGAAAACATAAAATATGCTGATAGTAATTGGCATTCGGATTTACAATTAGAAATTATACGTTTACGAGAACTTAGTCATGCTATACTCCTTATGGGGGATTTTAATGCACGAACGGCTCTATTGGATGACCGTATTGAAAATAATAATATTACACATAGCCGGGGCGCAAGTGCGATACTAGATGCATACATGTTTGACGTTAGCACGGAGTCAGATATTCTCATTCCGGCGCGATGTTCCGAAGACACCGGGAGGCCTAACACATACGGATACAGACTTTGACGCATGTCGCGTCAGCAACATGTACATAGTTAATGGTCGCATAGGCAGGGATTGGTAAGCGCACATGCAGAGACGCAGATCTTGTTGACTATGCAATCGCTTCAAAAGATGTATTTGCGCGTGTATTGGAGTTTGAAGTATTGGAATTCTCATGTTTGAATTCAGATGTGCATTGTGGTATAAGTTTGGAACTTAAAACGCAGCACCGGATGTGCGAGCACTTACCAAACAAACAAACAGACGTGCCGAATTGTCATTCAATTAAACCGATAATCAAACCGTGGAATGATATGAAAGCGCAGGATTTTATAGCGGGAGTTAAAAAACGTTCAGATGAAATATAATCCAAACTTAAAGCAGTTGAAAAGGCTCCATCACAGTTGGGTATTGACAACGCGGCGAACTGTTTAGGAAATATTCTATCAGAACAAGCCGTTCAAATATTTGGCACTCACAACCGAGCATGCACATCGCGACGCACAACAAAATGTAAAAGGTGGTTTGACTCAGAATGTCGCCGTAAAAGAAAGTCTTTTAATAAGGCTAGAAAGCAGTACTATTTATGCAAGTCTTTGGACTTTAGAACTAAATTGAGGAATTCGAGCAAGCAATATAAGCGAACGATGGATAAAAAACGCGCAGAGATGCTTGAAAATTGTAATCGGGAACTGAGGGAAATCCCGAAAAAGTCATCGGAATGCTTTTGGAAAACTTTGAAAAAATTTACAAACGATAGTGCACGTGTAGCAGTTGAACATATTAACCTTGATAGTATATTCGATCATTTTAAGGCATTGAATGGGGCAACAAATGATACTGACTTGACTTCGCTCATCGATATTATGTATGCCCTCAATAACGCAGACGGCGAGCTCAATTTGCCTATTGAAACGCATGAAATCATTGATGTTGTTAATTCTTTGAAAGTAAATAAAGCTGCTGGCGTTGATCAGGTAAGTAATCGTTATATCAAATCTACAATTGATGTACTTTTACAATTTTACTCCAGATTATTTCACCCAAACCTTTGGGTGTTTATTTCACAGCAGTTTCTGGGATAACCTGTGTGTCGGCTCATAACATGCGTGCCAATTGAGGAGAACACGCGAAGGATTTGTGTAAATGTTAGCCCAAACGACATTTCGAAGTAACGACTGCTGTGTTGTTTATTTCGAGGAATAATACGGCATCATATGAATGCAGCCCAAATATATTGACAGGTGTCAAGGGTCTAACTCGAAACTGAGCAATAAAAAACTAATATAATAAATACCGAGAATATTTAATTTAACGCCAATGGGTCGTTTATGTGCGTTTAAGAGTGTATTTATGCTTAAAGCAACGTGAAATAACGATCTTAAAATGAATTGGCCGGTATATTTTATTAGTTATCAGGGTTACCAGGGTCGTAGTTGCATAAATTACAATATATTTTTATGCTAAGATAATTGCGTGGTAATTTGTTTGTAATGAATTGATCGGTATTCAGGTTAACCCAACTCCCATTCATATATGGACATTCCAAATATGGAAAGTGACTAGGGGAACACTCCGACGTTCGTACTCATAATCACCAATTTTTGTACCTAGCTTGCCTGTCCTAAGTTTCACGGAAAAATTGCTAAATTTATTCTATTTGTCGTTATATATATAATTACCACCACGTTTATTATTCCTTTCATAAAAATAAAATGAAACAAGCTGAAGATGATATGTTTAAAATTTATTAAGCATGAAACTGACGATAAGTGACAAGTTGTTATCAGAGTACGTTATACTTGAGATAGTTACGTTACGCACACGGTCCCCTATCGTATTGCGATAATCGAGATGTCAACTTTTCCGCTTTTATAATTCTCACTAAGTTATACCGTGTTTATATCCGTTTTATCCTATTTGTTGTTGTGTATTGCATTACTTTGATCAAGTCTGCGCTTGTGTTATTCTCACAAAAGGTAATGCGTGTTTACATTTCACAATTCAACTGCATAACGCGTCACCGCTCAGTTTACTGGTTCAGTCTGCGAGTGCAGCGGAAAAAATTTCCACATGTCCGAGCGCCATTAATTCCTTAAATACGACACTATTTAATCGAATGAGGTCAAATATTCGCATATAACTTGACTCATATGTTATTCTGCACAATTCTGGCCAGTGCCGACTTTCATTTCGCATTACTTTCGTTTTTATCAAAATATAACCGTTTTCTATGGAGATTACCATGTAAATTTGTTCAACATAAAAAAAAATCATAGTTTTGCTAATTTCAAGCTAATTTAATACTTTATAGCATGGTCAGTGCATAATCTGGCTCATCGAGTGATGGTAGACGTTCCTTCAGTGTACACACCAAATATTTGGTCCCAACGAAGCAGGCTAAAATCCTGAAATTTGTCAATTGACTTTGAGTGTGAAGAAAATATTCATTTAAACTTCCAAAATTGGTTGAAATATGCTCAACAACATTCAGTTGAATGGTGACATTATTTATAGTCACCGACTAACTTCCACGGTGAATACAATTTGTTTTTATTGATGACAATTATGTTGCGAGTCATAAAAATGTTAATTTTCGGAAGAAAAAAAATCATTGTTTCGCCAATTTCAAGCTAGTGTTGAGCATGGTCAGGGCATTACATATAATGATTAAGATTGCTAAAGAACTGAAATAATGAAATGGGAAACTTTTACTGACATCTGGTAAGGATTGAGGAGCAGTTGCTAGAGGCCCCAACCCCACCCTCATGGAATACGGAATACCACTTAACACAGAAGTTGGAATACGGAATACCATATGGAATACATAAAATTATATGAAAACTTCATTTTTTGGAAGGTCGGCGTACGAATACCGGTATTTTTGGAATACCGAATACCTCCCTAACTGAGGGGCCGGAATACGGCGTACCTCATAACAGGGCATGGAATACGGCATACGAAAAAGGGGGTGGGGGCCTCATGCTATGGAGCCTCCCAATATATTGTCTGCTCCACATCTCAATAGAATTCAACAAGATTCAGTTGAATGGTGACATTATTTATAGTCACCGACTAACTTCCACGATGAATCAAATTTGTCTTTATTGGTGACAATTTATGTCGCGAGTGATAAAAATGTAAATTTTCTGAAGAAAAAAATTAATTGGTTTGCGAATTTCAAGCTAGTTTATAGCGAACATGGGAACCAAGGTTCAATTTATGCCACACTTCAGAGTGAAATCTGGGCTTATATTTCGGCGAGAATCCAAATCTAGATTCTCGCAAATTACCCTGGATTCTCATGAAAAAGTATATATGGATTCTCGCAAAATCAGATGAAATATATGCCCTAGTGGAAATATAGCAAATCGTTTAATGTTTTAGAATTTTTTTTTCGGTGATTTATATAATTTATATGTTTAAAGACATATTATGGACTTTTTCGGGAGCGAGAAATTGATAAGTTAGTGCTCAGGCATTTTTCCAACGTGGGGAATGTTATCATTCTACTAACATCACTGAAAATTTCCAAAAAGATCTACCACACCACTCCATATAGAACTACTCCAAATTGTAAATATTTACATCTCGATTTGGGGCGCAACTATCGGCTGTAATTAAACAAAAATCATTTTGACACCGATAGTCATTGCATTTAACTAATATATAAGAATGACGTTGTGTAACATCCATTTGGATTAATATTCGTAACAAATAACTACTTTGAGAAAGATTATTCTTAATTTCTATTTATTTGATCACTCTGCCCGGTGTCTCCCGGAGTGTTTCACATCACTTTAATCAAGGAAGACTGTAAAGAAAAACTGCATTTCAAGACCACCAAACAACTTTCCTTTTTAGGGCCACCAGATCTTCCAAATATGTACTTCTTCCATTTTGCTATCAAAGACCGAAAAATGTCTTTAAACTAGAGATCCAAATACCCCCAAGGGCCCCTCTATCTTGATATATTAAAGACCGAAAAATGTCGTTAAACTATAAAGACCGGCCTGGGACGAAGTAATGCACCTGGCACTCTACCGACTGGACCACCGGGGGCCCCCATTAAACTGTTAAAGACCGAAAATGTCGTTAAATTGCAAAGACCGAAAAATGTCGTTAAACTAGAGATCCAAACATCCCCACCCCTATTTTTAGCTCAACTTTACTTTGTAAAGTTTGAGCTATTGCCATGGCTTTGTCGTCCGTGTGTATGTGTGTACGTAAGGCGTCAACAATGCAGGCTACAGGTCGTACCTTTGGTCGGATCATTATGAAATTTGTCATAGCTGTTGACATCAACATTTAGACCAGATTATTAATTTTGGGATCATTCGGAAAAAAAACATGGCCGCCAGTGGCCATCTTGGATTTCAAAATTCAATCCATTAGCACGGGCTACAGGTCGTACTGTTTGTCTGATAATCATGAAATTTGTCAAGAATGTTAATAATGACATGTGGATGGGAACGAGTCATTTTGGGGTCATTCGGTCAAAAAACATGGCCGCAGCAGCTATTTTGGATTTTACTCTTTGTATGACTAAATCTTTAGCACAGACTACAGGTCTTACCTTTAGTCTGATCATCGTAAAATTTTTCATGGCTCTTAAAATTGGAATGTAGATGGGAACGAGTCATTTTGGGGTCATTCGTACAAAAAATATGGCCGCCAGTGGCCATCTTGGATTTCAAAATGTAATCCATTAACACGGGCCACAGGTCGTACAGTTTGTCTGATCATCATGAAATTTGTCATGGATGATAATATTGACATGTAGATGGGAATGAGTAATTTTGGGGTAATTCGGCCAAAAAACATGGCCGCCAGCAGCCATCTTAGATTTTACTCTTTGTATGACTAAATTCTTTAGCACGGGCTGCCGGTCGTACATTCAGCCTGATCATAGTAAAATTTGTCATGGATATTAACAATGACATGTGGATGGGAACGAGTAATTTTGGGGTCATTCGACCCAAAAACATGGCCGCCAGCAGCCATCTTGGATTTTACTCTTTGTATGACTAAATTCTTTAGCACGGGCTACAGGTCGTACTTTCAGTCTGATCATCATAAAATTTGTCAGGAATGTTAATAATGACATGTATATGGGAACGGGTCATTTTGGGGTCATTCGGTCAATAAACATTGCCGCCAGCAGCCATCTTGGATTTTACTCTTTGTATGACTAAATCCTTTAGCACAGGCTACAGGTCTTACATTTAGTCTGATCATCATAAAATTTGTCATGGCTGTTGAAATTGGAATGTAGATGGGAACGAGTCATTTTGGGGTCATTCAGACAAAAAACATGGCCACCAGTGGCCACCTTGGATATCAAAATTTAATCCATTAGCACGGTCCACAGGTCGTACTGTTCGTCTGATCATCATGAAATTTGTCATGGATGATAATATTGACATGTAGATGGGAACGAGTAATTTTGAGGTTATTCGGCCAAAAACATGGCCGCCAGCAGCCACCTTAGATTTTACTCTTTGTATGACTAAATTCTTTAGCACGGGCTACAGGTCGTACTTTCAGTCTGATCATCATGAAATTTGTCAGAAATGTTAATAATGACATGTAGATGGGAAACGAGTCATTTTGGGGTCATTCGGCCCAATAACATGGCCGCCAGCAGCCATCTTGGATTTTACTCTTTGTATGACCAAATCCTCCAGCGCGGGCTACAAGTCGTACCTTTAGTCTGATCATCATGAATTTTTCATGGCTGTTGAATTGGAATGTAGATGAGAATGAGACATTTTGGGGACATTCCGACAAAAAACATGGCTGCCAGCGACCATATTGGATTTCCAAATTCAATTCTAAATCTTTCCATTCATTGCTCATCACACAAATTTAACTTCTTCTCAAAGTTGAGCTACAGTGTCATTGACACTTTCATTTGAGACATTAAAGAACGAAATATGTCGTTACACCATTAATGATCATTAATACATAATTTGTGTTTATGAAAGTCTGGTACTGACGGGTTTGTTTCCATTACATATTCATTGGAACGTAATCAATTATTCTGACAGAAATCATGTTAATATTGCATTTCGTTACTGGTTTCCTTGACTCACATATCTCTCACTGCTTAATACTTATAATTAAATCAAATGTTCTGTGTTTTGTGTCACTTCTTCATAGCATTCTGTATTCTGCTATTGAAAAGAAAAACAGTTGTAGTATACCTTAAATGTATGAAGGCCTTGGTGGGTATCATGTGAACATATTTCCACCTGTCAAAAACCGCTACAAACGAAATAATATTCAAATATAGACAGACTTTGTTAATATACAAATGAGAAATATTTCATAAACATTATGTTATAGTCGTAAATTTGCCGACTGTTATGTAAACAAAGCATAAAAAGTTACTTTCCTGGTGTTTCTTTATATTATGATGGTAAACATAAAGAGCGTTCTTTGTTGCTCAATTCCTTATTTGGAAATAATAAAGAGCGTTTATACCATTTGTGTGTGATTAGCCAGTAGCATTATGCTGCCTTCTATAACACAATCAGACTCTTGTTTAGGTAAAATGTAGTAGGTCTTTATGTAAGCATGATGTTTAAGGGATAGTGATCGTATATTTGAACCAAAATGTATGCGTTTTAATATTGATCTGTTTACGGTGTTTGGAACAAATATTTTCGACAACTAAACACTCTCGCCCCTTTAATATAATTAATATAACATCCCTCATCCAATAATCTCCAAATTGCATATCTAATTTCAATCCTAGTTACACGTCACACCGCCCTCATCATTTGCCTTTAAACCGAGTATGCACGGTGGTGTAATAGAACAACCATTAATTTAACCGTAACCGTAGCATATTTACACGTATACGTGTACGTTTTCACGACAAATCCCCGCTGATCTGTTATTAATGAACCAAACAATTAACATGTCAACACATTCTGGCCCGCCAATGCTACAGTGTATACACGTAACGGGGCAAATATGCATATTATATTGACAGCTAACGAGAACATTCATCACTATCAATCTGATCACCCCTTTCAGTGGATACGATAGAAACTAAACGAGTTGTTACTTCTAATTACCCGTACTTAATTACACTACTTGCGTGTTAATAAAGTACGACCCCCACCCCAATCAGAACTAAAGGTGAAACATGGGATTTAGAACATTAATATTTACTCTTACACAGTTCCATATTCAAGGTGTGTCTTGTGTAATCGTATGTCAGTTGTAACGTTGTGAAACCGCAACCGAACTGAATTCTATTGCTAAATAGTTCATGGGTGACCTGATGCATGCATCTTAGTTTTCTTGTTCAACTTGGTATTAGATACGGGAATATTCTCAGATTGGTGGGCTATCGGCCGATGTATAAAAATAAGGGATGTAAAACAGACCCTAACTCATACCGAGGCATCACCTTATTGAGCTGTATTGGTAAGATGTCCACTGGAATCCTGAATCGGCGTCTTGGCACTTATGTCGAGAGTAACAATTTGCTCAAGGATAACCAAACGGGTTTTTAGAATGGGTCGCTCAACACTAGATAATATTTTCGTTTTATACAGCCTAACTGAAATTTACCTGCGTGATGGGGAGAAACTGTTCTGTACTTTTGTTGATTTTCGATACTATTTGGCGAGAGGCGTTATGGGTGAAACTTATGAGAACCGGAATCAACGGCAAGATATTTAATATAATCCGGAACATGTACCAGGCTACAAAGTCTTGCGTAGTCAGCAATGGTCGGTTGTCAGATTATTTTGTAAGTAACGTAGGGGTAAAACAAGGCGAAAACCTATCCCCTCTCCTGTTCTCTATTTACTTAAATGATCTGGAAGATTTTCTAGAAAATTGCGTTACCGAGGGGTTAAACTATCTTAACGATCGAGTTTTCCATGAGTTAGAGATTTATCTCAAACTATGGTGCATCTTATAAGCAGATGATTTTGTTTTGTTTGCGGACAATCCTTATGAGATGCAACGAATTTTAGATGCCTTCTCTGACTATTCAGAGTCTTGGGAGCTCAAAATTAACACTCAGAAAACTAAGGTAATAATCTTCACCAACATGAAATTGAGTTCTCTCCCAAATTTCATGCTTTGTGGTGATAAATTAGATATAGTCGAACAGTTTTAGGCATTGAATTATTTTATAACGGATGATTCTATCGGGCAATCAAGTCGATACAAATGAAATCGACAAAAGCTATGTACGGACTCCTGTCCAAGGTGAGAAATCTTCACCTATCTGCAGACTTAGCATTAAAACTTTTTGATTACCTCATACAACCCATTCTGTTATATGGATGTGAATAATGGGGCTTTGAGAATACTCGCGATATCGAGGAGGCTGTCCATCTCAAATTATGTAAGCTCCTAACGAACATGAAAATGAGTACTCCAAATTATATGGTTTATGGTGAGCTTGGAAGATGGCCATTGCGTGTTGAAATTGACAAAATAATGACCTCATTTTGGAGCCGCCTAATGACGAAAAAAAAAGTAATCACCCCTTCATATTGTACAAGTTAAATTTAGCTATGAAAGGCGGTGGCAGCAAAAGAATACGATACCTTGATCACATTGAAGACATTTAGGTGCGTGCGGATTGCGAAGACAACTGGAAAACACAGTTACCCGTTTCGAATTCTAAACTTCAATATATGCACAAAAAACCACTTGGCAATTTTTGTCTCCAGTGGAATAATGAAGTTTCTCAATCGTCACGAGGAGAATTTTATCGTAACCTGAAAAAATGTCCTTCGCTTAGTCGTTTTTATGTTGAATGTCCCTTTAATTCAATTATCTCGCTAGTCGACAAACTATTACAAAATGATATTCATCGCACATGATGGCGCCACATAACTGACATGAGCCAATTCCAGATATCCCTTTCTTTTGGTTCTTAAATTTTGCCCACTTCATAGTTTCAACGCCTAATCTATGATTTGATGTACGAATTCTCTGTATACAGAGAATTCGTACATCTGTATACAGAGAATTCGTACATCAAATCATAGATTAGGCGTTGAAACTATGAAGTGGGCAAAATCTAAGAACCAAAAGAAAGGGATTTGGCTGGAATTGGCTCATGTCAGTTATGTGGCGCCATCATGTGCGATGAATATCATTTTGTAATAGTTTGTCCAAATTTACGTGAATACCGCGTGAAATATATTTACGAATCGATCTGGAAAAATCCATCGCGAGAGTCTTTTTATGGCTTATTAAATTATTCTGACACAATGAAGCTAAACAAACTTTCAAACTTTATAAAAATCGGATTGAAACAATTTAAATAACTATTCAAATATTTGGCGATCGTGGTGCTTACATGTGTATGCGTCTGTATGTGTGAACATGCAGACATACATATATGTGAAGATCACGTCGTAGATTCCTTATTCATAGTACAACTATGCATATTATGTTACTATTTGTATGGCTTCCACGTGTTTTAGATATGCAAAATTCCATAACGATTATCGAGTGTGCCATAATACAATGTCTATGTGTATGTGTTTATGTATGTATATATATATATATATGTATATATATGTATGTGTGTGTATGTATATATATATATATATATATATATGTATATATATATTGTATATGTGTATATATATGTATAAATGTGTATGTGTATGTATGTGTTTGTATGCATGTATATTTATACATATGTATGTATGTTTGTGTGTAGGTATATACATGAGTATGTATACGTATATAATATGTGTGTATTTATAAGTGTGTGTAAACATTATATGAGTCAATTTAATTACAGATAATAATCATGTACGTAATATTGGTACATCATTATTTACAACAACTTGGTTTCCAAAAATAAAATGAGAAAACAGTACTATATATACTAACCATGATGTATATTTATGTAATTTCTTCTTCTTTTTTTCCCGGTTTGCTTAGAATCTTTAAATAAGTCTATCGAGATCTGTATTGTTCTATTCCGGACATGTTAATGCAATATTGGACCGTAACTGATTATTTTCTGCATTGTATTCTGTCTATGTATACCCCGGAAAGTTCTAATTTGTATATAGTGTATATATGTTTTCTCATGTTCCATGTAGTATAATGGCTGAAAATTCAGCATTACTTACTTACTTACTATTCTTCATCTTCTATTTCTCCGAACTCTCCTGAATTTTTGTTTTTTGTTTGACTGATCGTATCAGGGTCAGTCAGCCTCAATTCAGCCTTGAAATTTAATTTAATTTCTTGGTCCTGTCAATGGTAATCGAGATTGTTTTTGCATGAATTCATGTCTTCTAATTTGTCAGTAAATGTTACAAGTTGCACGTATATTTAGAGAGAGATGTTTTATTCACACAATAATTAGTTTACAACAAATCAACAATAATATATCAAAAATCAAGTGTAATTATTGTGTGGGAGTGGCATAACCAGGATTGGCTGTCTTCCTGTCACCCCCGTTGTCAAATATAATAACTAATATATCAATGGCATAATCTCAAGTTGATGTGCTAATAAGAAAATACTGTAATTTATAATATCAAAATATTGTATTAAGTACATTGTACCGTATAGTTATGGCTATGTATGCGTGTGCACGGCAATTTAAAGAACACTTTCTTATAGTAAGTTGGACCCTGCTTAAGTAACAATGATAATGCGTATGTGATATTTAAATCGTGTTAGCAGGGTCCAATAAGGGCGAGTTTTCAGGGTAATCAGCACTCACGACCGGGGAGGGGGCTGGCTTGTTACTCGGGAGTTAAGTATATGTAGTTTAATTATGAGCTTTTGGGAGGAAAACATTCTCTGCAAGTTTTGTTTTTACATTTAAAGTTTGCATCATAGGCATTGATAACATTGACCTTCATTTGATATTTAAAGTTTTGTCGGCTTTCAATTGATTTTAGTTTTTTGTCAGTTTCATTCCATAATCTTGGGAATGAATGTTTAGGTAAAACCTCTGAGAATTTAGTTCGTGATTTAATTTCCCTAATGCATCCAGATTGTCTGGTGATTGATATCTTGTTGTCAAATGCTGTTAGAAATGATGCCGGTAGGTTAAAATGTGTCCAATCATACATAAACAGACTAACATGACAGGCATGCAAATCTCTGAATTTCAAAATATTTCTTTTTTTGAATAAGGGTTCAGTGTGGCTGTTGTATTTGGCATAGCTTATTGTTCTGATAGCTCTCTTTTGGAGTAGGAAGGCCTTATTGGATGATACTGAGTGCCCCCAAATTTGAATTCCATAGACAAGACGGCTTTGAATTAAGGCATAATATAGCGTTCGAAGGGCATCTCCTGGGAAAAATTTCCTCACCTTGTTCATACCATATAGGGCTCTTGCCATTTTAGAACATACCGCCGAGGTATGGTCTTTAAACGTGAGGTTTTCATCGATTGTAATTCCGAGAAATTTTAGGGATGTTTCATCACTTTTGTTTCCAACACGCTTGAGTTCTACGTCGTTTATGTATATCTTTAGAAAATTCCATTTGTCGTCATTGTTTTTTGGATGAAGAAGCATATATTTACTTTTAGTTTTATTTATGGATAGGCAGTTACAACAACACCATTTGTAGACATCTTTTAGCTCATTGTTCACGATGTTTTCAATAAGATGGCCGTTATTGCCGGATTTGTATAGGGTAGTATCATCGGCGAATGATAACAATTTCAATGAAGTTGCAGCAGACATATCATTCACGTAAATGAGGAAAATTGTCGGACCGAGTATGGAGCCCTGGGGCACTCCGTTGAGTATACCCTTAAGACTAGAAATACTACCATTGAAGTCAGTAAACTGTCGTCTTTCGGACAGATAGTCTCTGAACCAATCATTCGCAATGCCACGTATTCCACAGTGATCCATTTTACTTAGTAGGATATCATGACTAATTGTATCAAAAGCTTTTGAAAGGTCAATGAAAATGGCTAAGGTGGAGTCTCGAGTGGGTTCATCATTTTGTTCGACTACATCTTCAAGTAAGTGCATAACGGGATGTATTGTTGAGTGACTTTTTCTGAAACCATACTGATGTTCATACAGGGTATCGTTATCATTTAAGAAATCTACCAATCTTTTAGACATTATTTTTTCCAATATTTTCGAGAAACAAGGCAATATACTAATGGGTCTATAATTACTGAATTCATCCTTATTACCGCTTTTGTAGATCGGGACAACTCGGGACAATTTCATTTTTTGGGGAAATATGCCATATTTGAGTGATAAGTTGAATATATGTTTTAGGGCGATTGCTATCTCTTCTACCGTTGCCTTCATTATCTTACTCGTTAAACCATGCACGTCTTTGCTATTTTTGCTTTTAAAATTTAAGCAAGTCAGTATGATTTCTTGTTCATTAGTGGGGGCTAATTTTAATACATCTGTTTCCCTGTAAAGAAGATAATCTGAGTAATTTGCACTATGTTCGTGTATGACCCTTTCACTTGTTTGTTGACCAATACTTGAAAAATAATCATTAAACTTTTCTGCTATATCGGTTTTATGAGTGATTTTTATCTGGTTATCTACAAATATAGAAGGAATTGAGTTTGCATTAGAATTTTTATTGATCGCTCCATTCAATATCCTCCAGGTAGCTTTTATATCTCTCTTGTTTTGTTCCAATATATCACAATAGTACGTTTTCTTGCTTAGTCTTATTGTGCTTCTGTACGTCTGGCAGTACGACTTATATCTGTTTTTGTTTACTTCTGTTGGTGTCTTCAATTTTTTTATATAGAGTTTATTTTTTTCCAGAGAGGATTTAAGAATTCCATTTGTAATCCATGGTTCTCGTTTGATGTACTTTTTGGGGACTTTCCTATTTGTCAAAGGGAATGCTTTTTCAAAGGCATCCATATATAGTTCCAAGAATATATCATATGACTCGTTCACTGATTTACAGTTTAAGACTGGCTGAAAGTTACAATTTTTTAATATATTTTTGAAAGTTCTAGTATTTTTGTCATTAAAGACTCGATATGGTTTTATGTTGTCACCATCCGGCGTACGTGAAGGTTCTGTGCCTCGTGATGGTTCGAGAAAGAAGACAGCGAGATGGTCCGATACATCAGTGAGTATTATACCAGATTTGCTGCCCGCAGTTGCACTGTTTGTATATATATGGTCTATGAGGGTTGCCGAATGTTCGGTAAGTCGTGTCGGCCTAGTTATACTAGGTATGAAACCAAAGGAAAATATATTACTTAAGAAATTGTCCGTTTTCTCGTGGGTTTCAAATTTGAGTAAATCATTATTAAAGTCGCCAATTAAAAATGCCTTAAGATTTGATTTATTTATTTCGCCCATAATACCTTCAATATCTTTCGTAAAGGTATCAAGGTCAGCGCGTGGTGCAGTGTTGGGCCTATATATACATCCAACTAGGTATGAATTTGTGCATCCTGGATTTATCTCAACAAATATAGTTTCTATGATGTGTGGTTTAAATATAGACAAATCTTTCCTCAGTATATACTGTAGACTGTCGCGGATGAATAGGCCAACTCCTCCTCTTCCATCATCCCTTTCTGGACGAGTTTTAAATTCGAGGTTATGGTACCCAGTTAGCTCAAATTCAGTTTCGTGTACCTTAAATATTTCTGTGAGAGCAATAATATCAAAGAGATTTTGGCTACTTTGAATACTTATTAGTAGGCTATTTAATTTATCCCAGTTTGCATTCAAACTACGACAATTCAACCCAAAAAATGATTTATCATACTGTCTACCCCCAAATTTGTTCTGAAGTTGTTCAGGAGAGTAATAGTTACAGTTTCTATTCATATTAAGCAAATCCATGTTAGTATCTTCTATATCATCCTGGCCTAATTCATCGAGCTTATAAGCTAGGTCATAATGTGTTGAGCCCTGAATCTCGCCCAGACTTAGATTACCCGCAATCGACATGTGTCAAAGATAATTCAACAATTAAGTAAATTGCCGTGCACAAACCAGTCATTTCATTGCTGTATTCATCAGTGATACTATAAGTTCCTTTTCTCATGAATAAATAATTGTTTGGTATTTCTTCGCGACTGGAGTATATCAGACTGTATAATTGTGTAAGCCACAATAATTTAGAAAGTGTGTGACAAACTATTTGAACAAATAACATATTACGCAAGTTGAATAGTGTATGTAACATAAAGTTTGAGACCCTTCGACCAGCACATACCTTATCATTGTTGGATTTAATTTCGATGCGATCATGTGCATTGTGATCGAGGGGAACTAACTCAATGTAAGTATGTAATCTCTCATGACAAGCGTGAAACGTTCGTATTTCTAATAGAGTTATCTACCTCTGAAATTGTTTGCGTTAATTCAATATTAAGTTTAGTTCGTATCAATAAAAAACGTTACTATTTTGTCTATATCGACACCGTGTTAAACATATTATTAGATAGTAGTCATGCATTCATATACGCAGCGAACACCGTCTCCACTGCTCAAGGCTGAACAATCGAGGGGTCTCAAATATACAATGACAATTTATAATGACCATTAATACAATTGGAATTTCAAAACAAGTGAGAAAATGCATATATCGTACGTAAATACAGAACACATTTATAGCAGTGAGTCACTCTGGCGACCTCCTGTCATAACAGCAGAATTCACACAGTCCACACGCTATACACACCAACCACTAACATAATCTAGCCAGAGCTATTATAAAGAGCGTTCATTTTACAAAATACATGGTTAATAGTCATGTAGATTTACCTGTCGCTCGCCCTATATAGGAGACCATAACAACACACAACTGCATGGTTTTGAACGAAAGACCACATATTGTTTTAAGGAATATACGCGGGTTTCAATTTGTGATCGACGATAGCATGTATGCAATGTATATAGCACTTCAAATTATTAACACGAGGTGCAGCATGCATGGGATTCGATCAGATATCAATGTCTGTAAAATACAAGACTTATGTCAATTCGTGATCAGAAGCCTGTCTTATGTTATGGCTACACATATAACGAATAGCAATGTGTGAGATATCGTCGTTTGCAAACGAGTACCGACCTTAAAATTTGACCCACTACTGTGTGATTTGATCGGGGTCGAGCTCACGGGTAGATGGATTTGCTCGTACTTCACAGATGTGGTTAGTCCATTATGCAGAGAGGAAAATTAGTTGAGCTATAACATTATTTCATTAAGTGGTGATTATATGTCGAGTATGACAATATTGCATGCATTAATATAAGAAGAATCAATTGCTGTATGATATATTCATATCAATATGGTTACAAATCACGAGTATACAATGATAGAAGGGGTATGACAAGACCCACCACCCCTTGTCACAATATGGCCCAGCCTCACGCTTATCTCACCAAGGGGATACATGTTATTCCAATTTCCTCATGTTGTGGTCAGTGGGTTATTGTTTTTCGATTTTCGTAAATTGGACATCGGATTGCAGATTCCATTTGGATACCATGAGCTTCATCCATTGGGTACGATATCCTATGCGTATATTTGCACACGGATAAAATACAACAGGCACATTTCTGGTGAGCATATGGAGCTATAGGTAACCAAGAACACAGCCCCGGTTTCCTGAGATTTACATAGTGAAAACAAATGCTGGCCATTCTGGGTGGGGTTTGAAGGGGTACAGTATGGTTTATGGGGAGTAGGTCAAGTGGTATTATATTACTGCTAGTCTCTAGTTTCATTTGTAAAATATGATTTTTAGTTTAGTAATTATTTATGGGCATCATAATTCATGATGTGACACATTTGGTGTCAAGGGTGATTTAGTGTTCAGTGAGGGCTTTTTATTTTGTTTTGTTTAGTATTTTTGTTTTGTTCCTTCCTTGTTCGTTTTTTTTTAAATAGGGAGTATATATAAACAAAACAAATAAGTTTGATAAGAAGTATATTCTGATTGATATTGAGTAATTTGTTTACATACATTATTTTAATTGTATATTTATTATATATTCAATTTAGTCTAGTATAGTATATGATATTTAGTCTGCACATGTGGCACATCATATGGAAGTAAAATTTTGTGGATAGTTGATTGTGGGAAGTGTGGATTGTAGTGACTAGTCAATTTATGACCTATTAGCATGATATTCATGAATAATACACTGACATTTCGTATTTTTATAATATGGATGGTTACCACTATACAACAATGTAAATATACAACTCTACACCATGCCTAATATTCTAGGATTTATCCTGGATCTAAAGTTTAACAACTTATAGTTCAACACATCACTTCAAAAATATACTTCTGTGGATGGGTGGTTTTGTGGTGTGGTGTGGTGGGTGGGTGGGTTATCACCACTAGTTAATTCTAACTGACTAGTATTATACGACCCCCATACACACACACTTTGTTCATAATACGTTAGTATTCCAATAGATAATCATCACTAATTGATTTATAACATTTTATATAGTAATTATAACATTATTTATTTAAAGCCAAATTTGTATGATAATTATAACATGATTTATTTGAAACCATTTTTATATATTAATTATAACATGATTTATTTAAAACCGTTTTTATATAGTAATTATAACATAATTTATTTATAAGGTTGCTTTGAATATTTTGGTCTAGAAGTGCATTCTTGTACACTGATGAAATTAAATCTTAGTTAGTCTGAACATGGGCCGTTTTTTGACTACATGTAATTCAAAACAACATTTTACAACAAGTTTCACTTGATGGGGGACTGTGGGTATGTGAGGTGGGTCATCACTAGTTAATAACCTTCTATCAGTATACACTTATGTCATTCATAATATTTTAGTATTTAGTATTTATTTTATATTTAGTACATATTATGAAATATTAAGTGGCACATACATATACACATATACACACATATATATGCATTATACATACACACATATATATATACATATATATATACACATATGCCCACATGCATACATATACACACCCAAAATACATACTCATGGATAAACATTACATATGCATATGTTATAAAAAAGAAGATATATTTGAGTGGATTGGTGGGGCAACATAAAATAAACAAGTCTAGTATTCATCTTTACTGCTCAGGTTGCAGGAATTAAAAAAAGGATACTGAGATATATGCCCTTGTGACATAATGGACATAGACTGCTCTGTTTTGTGCAAAATGTCAGAGCTAATTATGCATTTTGCTCATATGAAACGATGAGAAATGAGTTGCAAGTTTAGCAGAAATTAATAGCTCAATAAATTGATTCATTTTCGAACATGGTGATCTTTAGTCAATGTTCACTTCACTGTAATCATGAATGGAAGTGGATGTTGTGTATTGCAGTGATAATATTGCCAGGTTGTCTCTGCATTTAATATAGATATATAAAGTATGGGTAATTTTAATCATATGCAGTTTAAGTCATTAGTGAGTAGTATATAGTTGTAGATATATATTTCCAACAAGTTCCACATACAAAACATCTTTATTGTGGTGAATAATGATATTCATATATCTGTTGCTGCCTTTATGTGCTTAATTCTGCCATTTGCAGCATATTTAACCAGAACTTTTCCTCCAGTTGACCAGGCATCTTCCACTTGTCCATTATCTTGTGCTTTCTTTAGAAGGATGTTGTTTTTGAGTGTTAAGTCCTCCTTTATAACTATGCCACTTCCCTTAAGCATTCTTCTAACCTTCATAACATCCAGTTTGTCCATTCTATTTACAAACTTCACAATCATTGGTCTGTTTTGATCTTTTGTAGGTGCTCCCAGTCTGTGTGCAATGCTCACATCTTTTGTTACAATTTTGAGGTTCAGTTTTTTATTGCACACATCAACCACTTTATCAATACAGTCTTCAATTTTCTCCTGAGAACAGTCTCCCCCGATTCCATATATCCTCACACTCTCTTGTCTAGTATGCTGTTCCAAGTTATTCACTTCTGTTTTTAGTGCTACTACTTCCTTTTCTAGTCTTGTTGTGTTTTCATCTCTTTCACTGTCTTTTTGTCTGATTGTTTCAATTTCTTTCTTCATCTCATCATACTTTTTGTGCATATCAAATATTTCACTTTCATGTTTGGATTCCAGTGTATTTATTTTAGTTTCAAATTCTGTTTTAACATTGTCAATAAGTGAATTAACAGTTTCAGTTGTTACCAGTGGGAAAATAGCAGCTTCCAAATCTTGTTTAGTAACAACATTGTCCAATTTCATGTTCATCTCTTTGAGGAGTTCAGCAATTTGCTTTTCTGCTGGATCAATGTGTGTGGATGATTTCACCTGTTTATCAGAAGCAAAGTTTTTCATCGATGTCTGACCTGAATCTGCAGTTTTTTGTTTTTTGGGTGGAACATTAGATTTGAATTTGGTATTAGTCACGTTTGGTAGCGTACCCTTGTTCAAACTATCGTCGTTACTGGACGTTGAACTTGTCAGATCGCGTTTTGGTGGCATCACTATAGCTGATAACACGACGATAGGAGACTCAACTTTCGAGTAATAAAGTTTCTGCCTGGGGTCAAATTACTAACTTGAAGACTCACTATAGTGTAGAGTGTTGATATCTAAATTCAATTGTCAATATTGAACGGCTGTAGCGTATATCTAAGGTCTATATTCTGTCCGATTAACCTGCCACGTCGAAAACAAACTTACACGGCCGCCATTGTTGTTGTTGTTATGCACTGATACACTGCACATAGTATAGGGAACCAGATAAGCTTAGTTGGTTCAACAAACTGTCCCACTGGCGGAACCAGTTGGTTCCTCACAGTCGAAGAACCAATTTGTTCTTTACCCATTTATTGAGGAACCAAACAAAGAACCAATTGGTTCTTGGTTGACGAAGAACTAAATGGTTGACGAGGAACCAAATAAGAAATATGTTTGACATCACTAAAGAACCAAATGAAGAAATGAAATTGTTACCAAGAACCAAAATGTTGGTTCTACAACTGTGTTACAATTACTACAATTACCAAACTGTCCCAGTGACGGAATCAACTGAGCTATTCGGTTCTTCCCAAGAACCAGTTGGTTCCTCATAAATTTTCTTGGTTCTTCGCGAAGATTGATCAATTGTCTTGGTTCTTCGCGAAGAACCTAATTATCCGTACCGGGGCGATAATGATGATAACGAACAGCGAGTATGGTGACAACTACGACAACATCGATGATGAGATGATGACGATGACTACGACGACAACCTCTGTGATTATGATGATCACTACGACGACAACTATGATAACGATGATGATGAATTAGACGACGACAGCGTTGACGATGACTACAACGACAACGATGATGTTGATGACTACGACGACGACAGCGATGATGACAACGTCTATTATGATAACTACGACGATGATGACCATGATGATGACGACGAAGACGACAACAACAACGATGATGGTAATGACTACGACGACGATGATGACGGTGACTACGACGAAGATAGAGATGGTGATGGTGATGATGATAGTGGTGGTGACTACGATGACGACAGCGATGATGACGACGGCGTTGACGATGACGATTGCGATGACGGTGCTTACGATGATTACGATGACGACGATGATAATTACGACGAAAACGACGACGATGATTGGAGTTTAGTTGTAATTAATCCGTCAGTCCACTGTCCACTGTTTGAAGCACGAAAAACCAACTACTGGTTCTTCAGCTTGGTTCCTATGCCTCTTTTCTAACAGTGTATGGTTTAGCCTGGGTATACTGTCGGGTTGGTCGCTATGTTGAGTCAAAGGCTATAATATGTCACTGAACGTTAACTGAGGCTCTTAGATCTACAAACGAAGGAAGGACATACCTTGTAATGAGTCGCGTGGTCTTTCTTTTAACGCATGAGTAATATTAGAATAATCTCTTGCATAATCATGACGCCTGTCCAGGGATGTGGCTAGAGGGTCTCCGTTGGGGGGGGGCGTCCACCTTGGGAAATTCGAATTACACCCCCCCCCCCCCTTAAATCAGAATCACAGACCAAACACAAGTTTTGCATAATTCCATTTGCACTCCCTTGCACATCAGTCCTCAGTCCTAATATCCTATGTATTCATAAACTATGTTGTTCTATATGCCCGGTATAAGAAAATTCAGATACTTTAACCTGAGAATTGCATAAATCCTAACATCTAGTAGCCTACTCCAGACAAATGCACACGGCTACGGGTAAGAGACCAGGTCATTGTGTCCGTCCATGTTTGTTCATACAAGAAAATCGCAAATCCTAGCATCTAGACTGGCCTCAACTGAAGCTTCCCTAGTGATTTCAAATCTCATACTCCCTCTTAGGTTTGAAAATTCTCCAACTGATGACCATTTCAGTCCACAAGTTTGACTGAATGTACTAAACTATTGTTTTGTTAAACTAATTAGCAGTTTTGTATTGGTCACGGGGAGGGACAGTGACACACCGGGCCGATCATGGTTTGGCCCGGTGTTCGAAAATTTTGAAATCTGAACAAGAAAATCGCAAAATCCTAGCATCTAGACTAGCCTCAAGTCTTCTTAGAGTTGGAAATTTCAAACCTGACATCCCCCCACTTAGGCTGGAAAATGTCCAAATGATGACAATTCCAATGACAATGTTGACCAAATGTATGACAATATCGTTTTCTTAAATTTAGTAACAGTTTTGACTAGCCACGGAGGACCAGGACACAAGCTTTCCAAGTGTTGAAATTTCCAACCTGTCACCCCCCCTAAGGTTGGAAACTTTCCAACTGATGACCATTCCAACTAATGTTTTGGCAGGTATGAAATTTCCAACTGTTGAAAATTGTTACCAAAGTTGGGGGGGGGTGAGACACCCCACACCCCCTCTAGCCACATCCCTGCGCCTGTCACACAGTAAATTAGGGAAATTTGTAACCACCATAGCTTTGGGAGTGACAATGCAATGCATTAACTTTCAGGAACAGTGCCAAGTAAATTGAATGAACAAATATTTGAGGGGATTCCCCAATCAGCAACTACCCGGAAGATATGTATACCTTGTCTCAAGAGGATTTTGAGTGCATATATATCTATATACGTTCTGAATATTAGAAGTAACCACGAATCATTTGTAAACAGAAAGAAGAATACGACTGTGTTTGCCAAGTATTGAAGTATAACGTACAATACGGTCGATCGTAAATTATAATGTCAATGTTTTGGTGCATGCCCCAATCTAAAGGTCTACACAATGACCGGAAGCCGAAGATTATGTATACAAGTATATCTATACTAGCTGGTGGGCCCGACTTCGTCCGGGCTGTTTCCCCTCCGCGGATCTAACATCTAAATCCGTCAAAAGGCGCGATTTGACCTTGAATTGATTATTTTGAAGGTCAAGGTCAGGTCAGTGTCACGATTTGACCCGTCCAAAACACTCCCCGGACAAAAACACCCATAGGTATCAAATTTCGTCGAAACCGTCCGATTTACCCGATTTGACCTTGAATTGACAATTGAAAGGTCAATGTCAGATCGGGGTCACGATTTGACCCATCCAAAACACTCACCGGACAAATGTACCCCTAGGTATACAATTTCGTCGAAATCCGTCCGGCAGTTTTCCCGGCCATTGCTAACAAACTGACAGACAAACAGACAAACAGACAAACAAACAAACAGGCACGACAAAATAACTTGAGAAACATATTCCCCGTCCCGAGTTGACCATACATAACAAATGTCACGTCGATGTCACCGCTGACGACCGAGATATCGCCCAAGGTCATTTGTGGGTACCCGTTTCAAGGTCAAAGTCACCTCAGGCGGACAAAATGACCCGACGAAAATCTTCCCCGTCCCTTGGAAGCCCTAAGTACGAAATGTCGTCTCGATATCCCCAGTTTCCATTGAGCCGTATTTATACTCGTGTATATAAACGCTCTTTAACAACGACACCGCAGATACGAACGCTCTTTAATCATTAACCCATCAATTACAACGACGGTGGCCGGGCGAATGGTGAAGGAGTGCTCGGACGTTCTCAGAAGTGGTGCGATGACACTTCCCGTGGATTTTTACCCCTAGATAGGAAGTTTGGGCTCAATCGGCGTAGCCGTGTTCGAGTCTATAAAGGATATACATACACATATACACACATATATACGGAAGTCTCAAAATATATAGGAGATATATCTATATTTGCGAATGTCTGTCTGTCTGTCAGTGTTCTATAGAAATTCACAGGGACCATCTAGATGGCAACAAATGGGTCTAACAGGGGTAACTTTTTACGAGAAAGATAATGGGACCGGTTATAATTTTCGAAAGTGACGCCGTTGTTGTCGGGGGCAGAAAAGGGGGAGGGGCAGATTTGTTTGTCGCCGATCGCCACGAAACTTACATATAATCATCCCCATGATATGAATAATCTAATGGTGTGGTTTAAAATGTCAATAGTGGCGTCGTTCGAGTCAGGGATGCACGGAAGGGGAGAGGGGCACCTAAATTGATAAAACTAATTTTAGCGCCGATTTCCAGCCAATTGATATCTATTCTTCTTCATGATACAAGGAATCTAATTCTGCGATTTAAAGACGCCAAATTGGTGTCGTTTGGATGAGAGATGGGGGGGGGGCACTAAATTTGATAAGAATGGGTTCAGTCGCAGATTGCCACCACACTTATACAAAATAATCCCCATGGTATGAGGAGTCTAATGGCGTGGCTTAAATTGACAAAAGTAGCCTCATTCGAGTTAGGGGTGCACTGAAAGGGAGAGGGGCACCAAATTGATGCACAATATTTTTAGCCCCAATTTTCACAAAATTGACACATGTTCTCATCCATGATACGAGGAATCTAATCGTGTGTTTTAAAGACGCCATATTGGTGCTGTTTGAATGAGAGATGGGGAGGGGAGTGGTGGCCACCAAATTTGATAAAAAATTGTTTAGCCGCCGATTAGCACCAAACTTATAAATAATCATCTCCATGATATCAGGAATGTAATTGTTTGGTCTAAGGATGTCACAAGTGGGGCCATTCGAGTCAGTAGTTCATAGAGGTGAGAGGAACACAATAAATTATAACAATATGTTTAGCGCCGATTTCCACCAGATTGATACATATTCTTCTCCGAGATACGAGGAATCTACTCGTTTGGTTTAGATACACCAAATTGGTACTGTTTTTGGTGAGAGATATGGGGACCTTAAATTTAAACGAATTTGTATACTCGCCAATTTTCACAAATTTGATATACATGCATCTCCATAGTGAGTCTAAGTGTGTGGTTTAATGGTGATAACAGTGGCGCTATTTGAGTCCGAAATAGGGACAGGAGGGTCACCAAAACTGATAAAAAATATGTTTAATACCAATTACCATCAAATTCATATAAACACGTTCTTCTCAAATGATACGATGAATCAAATCGTACTGTCTGTCTTCTTTCTGTCTGTATGTATGTGTTCTCTATATAACTTAACGGAGAACAATCGAGATGGCACCAAAGCTGTCTAACACGGGTAACTTTATACGAGGAAGATAATGGTGCATGTTTAAATTTTCTAAAGTGACGCTGTTTGTGTCAGGGGAAGAAAAGGGGGAAGGGCTGCAAAATAAAAAAATATGGTGAAATAGTTTTGTCGCCGATTTCCACCAAACGCATACATAATCACCTCCGCGATATGGCGCTGATCGAGTCAGCGTTGCAGGGGAGCATCAACAATTGATTTAATAAACTATTTTTAGCGCAGATTACCACAAAATTTATATATTATTCTTCTCCATGATACGAGGAATATAATCGTGTGATTTAAAGACGCCAAATTGCTGCCATTTGGGTGAGAAATGGGGGGGGGTCATAACTATGATAACAATTTGTTTAGTTGCTGATTACCACAAAACCTATATATACTCATATCCAGTAAACCATGTACCCATGAGTCTAATGGACGTGGTTTAAATATGTCAAAAGTCATGCATGAGGATGCCAAAGCTGATACAAATATATTTAGCACTAATTTCCACCAATTTCACACACGTTCTTCTCTAATGATACGATGAATTAAATCACATTTGGTGTCGTTTGGGTCATGGATGGCGAGATGATATGCTCTATCATTGATAAGTTGGATATTCGCCGATATCCGCCTATAAGTTATATATTGTCACCCAGGCCACCTCCATATCGTTTTAATGAGTTTTTGGCGTTCAAATTTCACAATCTCGACAATTGGTGACCAAATTAAGTCACGTGAACAATTATATCTTCTCAACTGTCATATTTATATGGGGATGGTAATCAGGGCTTTCACATAATGAGCTAGCAAAAACAGATACATAGAAGAAGCATTAAAAGTATAGTTATCATGCTATTTAAGAGATACATATATTCTTGCAAACTGAGAGACCTCGCACCGATTGCATACTAGAATGGCTCAAGTATATACTATAACACAACTGAGTCTGTTCCATTCAATACAGTTTCCACAAACAAATTTACTATTTGTCAAGGGATATGGAAATGTATCGAATGCCTGTTCAAAAATAGTGGTCACAATGTGCAGTCACATATAGTTTTTTCTGATATAAAAGAAAACGCAGTTAGTATATTTATTTCAATACCTCCATTTCTGGAGAAGAGTATTTACAACAAGATTATTTACAATTTTGAACACGAGTAAGACAGCTGTGAAAAAGTATACTATACACTTATGTGACAGCATATGTGAAAGTTAGTATGCAGAATGTGCATGCCACATTATAAGATGACGTGTGGTTTCAACCACGGCTGTATGTCATTGGTTTTCCTCTAATCAGTGAGCACGAGGCAAGAAGGTACGATGCAGAGAACAGAATTATTGCGTGCTTATTGTCGAGTAGATTCTGTTGCTGTGTTGGAACATCCCCTCCCAGAATAAGTGCTTGAAGTTCTTCGTCGCTCAAGGAATCGTGCATGAACAAAAACACAGAAACTCCATAGTGGTTGAGAATTGTCTCCCAGTCGCTATTTCGTAGCGACAGAATAACACGCGAAGAGCAGTACCTAATTGCATGGAGAAATTCGTTGATATATTGCTTACCACATGCGCAGCATGTCAGATTGTTAATGTAAGTAGTCTTATTGAGTAGCAGGGCGAGATTCCGAAGTTGAACTGAACGGTTGGGATACTGTCTAAGAAGAGTCCATATCGACCAGGGAGTGCTGGGATCGGAATGAACTAGCCGAAACGTAGATAGTGATGGGTTGTTGTCAACGGATGATTTCCAGAATGAGCAATAGTGGTCTCGAACAGCTTTTTTGTAAATATTTTTCCATGTAGATTCTGATGGAAAATGTCCAGTTTGTACAAAGCTGTCTAGGACATTGTAGAGTTTATATTGCCGAAGAACATGAACAATGTCGGGAACAAATCCAGTATTGTGTCTATCGAACAGAGTGTATTGAAAGAATCGCAAGAGGAAGATCTTTAGCGGTACTTGGTGTCCTTGGGGAAGGTGGATCAGATGGCCAAGGAAATTCAACTTTTTCATATGGATTTCGGACTCAAGAGGAAGGAGTCCCAACAAGCTGAGAGCGACGTCCGTTGATGTTCGTTCGGGAAGAGATTCTATATGTGTTACACAGCATCGGAAGGCTCGCTCGAGTGAGATGCTCATAGAACGGGTATTGACTGGTGTGAACTCGCATCCATATAACGCCCTTGGAAGGACAACCGACTTCAGCATATATCCCATCGTCAGGGGAGAGCACGATTTCAAAGGCTGCTTTCCAGCAAGGGCGAAGTAACTTTTACGCAGTTTCGTTGTTAAAACTTTCGCTCGGACGGAGTCATTTTGAAACTTGTTATGCTGAATTCCTAGGTGCACACACGAAGAAGTTTCTGATATTGGTAGATCTCCGATGAACCACTGCCTGTTGTGGGATTCGTCCTGACGCTTCGTCTCATTAAAAACGATTACTACATGCCGTCATGGGTGATTTCCTTTCAACAATTAACTCGAACAATATTATTGTGCAATCGCTGATAGACCAGCCCGCTTTTCACCTGTGTATATATTGGTCAGTGTGCCAGTTTGATTGTCTCTAATCAGCTGTCCGTCGGTGGTCACGCACCTTGGTTATAAGCTATTATTATAAATACTAACTGGTGATGGTAGACGTACTCTGCATGTGCATGGTACATTTGTTGCGCATGTATGTCCATATATATGTGGAAGAAATGGGATGGCACGTTTCTATGGATTCAAACTTAATGGACAATTAGTTCAATAATCTAAATCTGAGTGGACATATGTACACAGGGACGGGTCTAGAGGGCCTGATTTGGAGGTGTGGGACTGTTCATCTTTGGAATTTATCGACCGACCGTGGTTATGGCCAGGTGTGAGAAATTGTTTTAATCTGAACCCTGAAAATTGCAAAATCCTAGCATCCAGCCTTAAGATTTCCAATTGTTGGACATTTTCCAAACTTGACGCACCTCTAAGGTTGGACCATTTCCAACTGATGGCCATTTCAGTCCAATAATTTGGCCAAAAAATAAGCAAATGTTGCCTAAAGAAATCACAAATAACAAATTGTTGAAAATAAAACTACGAGAACAATTTCAACATATTGCTGTCAAATTTCCAACTATTGCCGTGTCAGGTATGAAATTTCCAGCTTTTGATTATTTTGATTAAAGTTGGGATGAGACACCCCCATCGCCACGGCCCTATATACATGGACATGGTGAACGCCCGAGTAAAATTAAAAACATATTTTATTGTATAATATGCAAACGGAAAATGTGTCACATTTGATTCGCATTGTTGAAACTTATATAATTTATATAATATAATATCCAATCCGAATGATTAGACACCAATTTGTAGATGTATGCGACGAAAAGATATCAAAACTGACAATGACCATGCTTTTGGTGCGACACTCACTTCACAGGCTGTATATGAACCCAAACAAACCATTAACAATGTTGTTTAAATATCTATAAAATTACCAATAGCAATACCTGAAAGTTTGAGTTGGATATTAATAATTTCGGCATTTCCATTTCTAAAAAGTTTCATTTCACTATATATACTGCCCAACCATATCTCTAACAGGAAGCGGCTAGATGTCTACAGGTGTACAGCAATATCATATTGCAGTTCAGTGAGAACTAAAACGAAAACTATTAACAAGTAACGGAGACACATGAATATATGCTTATCTTCGCCGGCGATGTGTAAACACTCTACCCAACCTTCGCCGGCTAATGGGTTCGCCGGGTAACGGCTTCACCGGCTATGTGTAAACGTCACCTGACATCTGACAAGGGTATATCTGCCCGATACAGCGGATTTTTTAGACCAGACTCATCGACTAATATAAACAACACAAAATCTCGCTCTGTGTCGGGCACATGTATAGCTGATATACACGCGCAGCAACATTTCTTTTAAACTGATAATATTTAGCCAATATATATAGCACCTTGAACACTATAGAGGAGCACCTGGACATTTCTTTAAAACATCTGTATCTTCATGGAGATATGATAGCCAGGTGTCCTCAAAATCTTAGTCTAACCCACTAGATTGATTGATACATCTCTATATGTAAAACCCAATTGTCGTCTAATGTGTTTATGATGTTCATGTTATAACGTCTGAAGTATACGCAGTTGTAAATAAATAAATACTTCTTTATTGGTGGAACGGATTAATCGCGATAAACAAAATGACAATCGACAACGTGAGCCACTACTTATATTCCATAAGAATCATGTTTTGTGATGCTATTTTTAATATACAATTTATGAGAATACGTGTAACACTTTGAGCAAGCGTATTCTCTATTCCCAACAAACATCCACAGCATGCATGCTGAGGGTTTCACATCACTTTAACCTGGGCAACGCCGGGTAACCCTGCTAGTATATCATATATTGAAGCTTAATTTAAGTTGAGGGACATCTCAGTGTACCATTACGATCGAAATATGACCATATCGATGATAAATGACACAAACCGGTCTAGTCCAACTGTGGTCTTGTCTGTCCGGTTGACCGATATATGTTCAGTTGTTCCTGTTTATTCATTTATTTCTGTTCAGTAACTCAGTTCTTGATGTATATTTTTTCATTTCACGCAAGGATAATGTATCTATATAGATATTAATATGAAAACAAATCACTGAGCATGCATACAGATATTACAGAAAAGCACAAACAATTAACAATTTGTCTTCTAAAATATGACACTTAATTTTCCAACATCCAAATGTACACCCACCATCTATGTCATCTCTCTACACCTACACAATTATACACCTAAACAAACTCTTCTAACAACCAGATTGGAACAGTGTGTAAACTAATTTACACTGTATTGCAATTTGCTTCTAAACTGCACGGTGAATATGTGTCAGTATCGTTAACGGGGATCCAGTTCGAAACTGCCTCCCCATTTTCAAATAAATAAATAATAAATAACAGTTTTATATAGCGTAAAATCAACTGAAGTGTTCTATACTGTCCGCGATCGGGCCCCACCGCTTGACATGTTGAACATAAAATACAATTGCAGACATAAGATATACGAACAACAATAAAATAGAAACACTATATGCACCTTATAAAATAGCGAACACAGATTTAGAATAACAGAACATTATTTTAAAAGACATAATTAATTTAGTGGTGATAACTGGCTATGCTAAACACAATATTAACTGCCAAAGGGTAAAAATGGTGGACGGGAAACAATAAAATACTAATATAAATAGCAATAACAGGTTGAAATAAAATTAGTTTTTTTTAGTTTTGATAGCATTTCATGATAAAATAAAAAACAATTATCACACATATGTATGTGACAGTGCTATTTTATATACCAAAACAGTATATGCCTTTATTACATGCTACACATGTATACAAACTAAGTTATTATACCTAAATCACTAATATACATTTTATAGCCGCATTATCATTTCATTCCGCGTACTTGGTCCATTTCATTCCATTTCGCGCTATTCCGTTCTTTAATTTCCCGTTCCTAGTTCGGTTCCTGATCTCTATTTTGCTATTTGCTATTTCTATCTACGCCCAGTCTCTTACCCACTTAAGTCTATTATCTGTCTATGTTTGTGCCCAATATTAGATCTAACTGTCGGACACTAAGGTGTCTTAGCCAATCACAGTTAAGCTTATTTGCCACCTTTTGTCAGTTCATAATTAGCGTTCGAAGAGTGCACATCGTTCGTCTCGTTTGACATTTAGTGTCGTCGCACTTGAAATTCTTCAAATGGTTGAAGAATGTTAAAGTTAAGAAGTATAAGATGAATACTACGTTATGACATCTGACCTATGCTTTCCAAAGGATGGTATGTAATACTTGTTATATGCTTTTACCCGTTATTATATCTTGTATTTTAATACTATTGTCTTCGTTTTGGAAGTTTAGAATTACGTCATATTTGCAATATATATTTTCCCAATAGTTTAGGGATGTTGGAAATCGCACGCCGCGTTCGTAATCTCCCTTTTATACTAGCATGTTGGTTTTATGTCTAACTGTTAATTACAGTTAGGATTGTGTCCAATAGTTGTTTATATCGACAATAGGGAAGTTGGTTTATTGACACAATCACATTTCACATATTTATTAATATCCATTCTGGATATATATTTTGGTAGCAACTACAATCTATGTATTTGTTCACCAGGGTCATTTTTCTCGTTGGACATCTCTGGATTGGTGTCTGATGTGTGATGTCTGATGTTTGATGTTGTTGGATGTCTAGCTGTCTGTATAGATGTGTGTGATGTCATCCATATGTGTCTTGTGATGTTGGGTTGTGTTTCCGTTGCATGAGTATCAAATAAATGCATGATGAAGACTTTTAAGGTAGGCGTAGTGTTTCAATAGACCCTGCCAGATGTTAAGACTCAGAGCCCATAAATGTTTGTGATAGCGACATGGTTCACTTAAGACCCACCCCTGTGCTCTACCACATGTACACATGGTATGAAGGAGGAAAAATTAGCACCAGCACTGGGGTCTGATATATTTGTTATGTCGACACAATTACAACCTATTTGTGGTGTAAAATTTTCTAACAAAGTTTGTGTGAGGCATGAAATTTCCAATTGTTTGTCACAAATGTTTGAGGGTAGACTTTCCCAACCCCAACCCCCTGTCTCTGCGTCCCTGTCTAAGGTGATCTATGGTGATCTATGGTGCGGTGGTGGTTGATACAGATACGGTCAGTAGAATAAAATTCTCGTTATTTCTTACACGAAATAGCAATCTGTGGACGTAATTACAACTGGTTTACTAAATATACATTATATCGAGCAATCGCTCAGTTCGTTTCGTTTCCCCGCGGCTGATTCCGGATTTTTTAGATAAATAGATTACGAGGCGATTAAGCCGGAGCGTCTCAATATGACTTGATAAATTTCGTTTTCTATTAGTTTCGCATCTCGTCCGTGTAGTCTCGGTTTTCTTCCTGCGCGCGGATGTTTGCTTCGCCATGCCCCCACACAATGTCGCAAAATCAATCAACAGAAGATTAGCTTCCGATCGAACGATAAATTACCCAGTTCGATAAACTCGCTACTTAACATCTTCCCACTCTCGTCTGTCTGCGTGTAATGGACGTTATTCATCAGAAGAGAGGTTTAGATTTCAAGACGGTAAACTGCAAACTGGTAGCTAACAGACCCGTACCATTGCGACGTTCAGCTTTTTCGCGTGGTCGGTAGCTGTTTCGCGTGGTCGGCATGATGCAGCTTTTTCGCGTGGTAGCTAACAGACCCTTTACTTTAGCGACGGTCGGCAGCTGATTCGCGTGGTCGGCAGCTGATTCGCGTGGTCGACAGCTCTTTCCGTTGTACCCACACTGTTTTAGATTATTCACAGTTCATACCATAAAGAGAGAGAGAGAGCAATGCTTCGAGTTGAGTCAAATATTGTGCATGTTATGAGGTACGCCGTATTCCGCCCCTCTGTTAGGAGGTATTCGGTATTCCAAAAATACCGGTATTCGTACGCCGACCTTCCAAAAAATGATCATAATAATAACATAAATGAGATATTTGTCACAATAAATTCACGGTTTGACATACAGATCGTCGACCATCGTCATTTTAGGTCATTTTAGACGTGGACACTGCGGGATGACCGGCTTTCGTACGGCAATAGAAAATTTATCCATATGGCTGTTAACTGGTATTCCGTATTCCACCCTCTGTGTTAAGTGGTATTCCGTATTCCAGGGGGTGGGGGCCTCGTTTAGATCCAACAGTGAAAGTTAGTCTTTGTTATACTGTTATTTTCATGTTATTTACTTGTACGCTTGTCTTTTGTCATTATTTGTGTAAACGTTATGCACCATTGGGATTAAATCGTATCTTATCTTATCTGCCATAGCTTCTAACGTTTAGCACAATAGTCCTAGTAATGCATCTGGTCGTACACTTCATAACTTTATATGATCAGTTTACATGTATAAAATCAGGGTTTGTGACATCCACGTATGTCCTCATAGAACAAGACGCGAAGTTCAACTCAATGACACGGCGACGTCTGAATTGTTAGAACATACATTTCATACATTATTAGACATTCAATTCAAGCGAATGCCGTCGCTATAATTTAATTCAAGCGAACATCGTCGCTATAAGCGCTGCCGAGACACAACGTGTACATTCGCCAGATCGCATTTTCCCTCTTACGAAGTCACACGGTTGTTCAATGTATCGGCAAACGTCGATCAAACCAGCGGATAAAACTTATCATCTGAACTGTACTGGAATATGCCGCGCCAGTATGGGATAACTGTTGTGATTATGATGCAAAATATCTGGAAGATTTGCAATATGATGCGGCTAGAGTCGTTAAATGGTCCACAAGAAGTTGCAGTTTTTCAAAGTTGCTTGGTGGGACCATCTGGGACACACTTGAAAAACGCAGAGAGATTGGAACTTATACAATTTTATAGAATTGTGACCAAATTTACTCCTGCGTACTTATATGATTTTGAACCCCGATCTCCGGCGTCCAATCCAATTATGATTTCAGAACAATTAATCTTAGTATTCCTTTTTGCAATATTCGTAAAACCAATCGCTGATATCCCCGACCGCGAATTTATTAAATAAATTACCATAAAAGGCAAGACAGAGTGAATTGGTAAAATAATTCAAATTATTCTTAACTGTGGGACCGACTGAGAGACAAAGAGTGCACACGACAAAGCCAGATATATTACCGCCGAATACGTGCACACGACAAAACAGGTATGTTACCGCCGACTACGTGCACACGACAAAGCCAGGTATATTACCACCGACTACGTCTAGCCAGGTATATTACCATCGATTACGTCTAGCCAGGTGTATTACCGTCGATTACGTCTAGCCAGGTGTATTACCGTCGATTACGTCTATAGGCTGCAGCAACTTCAAGTATGACCTTCATCGCAATCACCTTATATGTGACCCGCCATATCAAATCCAGTCGTAAGTCGGGATTTTTTTACCCTGTGCCAATGCATTCTCTTATATATGCGAGTCGACCATATGTCGCCTCTCATATATAAGAGAATGCATTGGTCTAACAATTTTTTACAATTTTAATAATTTGTTCTTGTATTCTTTAACAATTTTATAATTTCACCCATACAGAGCCCCAGACAAACATGAGCAGACGACACGCTTCTATATGCTTCTATTTAAGAAATGGTTGTTGATTTTGTTGCGTTCCATGGAGTATGGATGCAAGTTGGTCCGACATTTTGTTCTTGTATTCTTTAACAATTTTATAATTTCACCCATACAGAGCCCCAGACAAACATGAGCAGACGACACTCTTCTATATGCTTCTATTTAAGAAATGGTTGTTGATTTTGTTGCGTTCCATGGAATATGGATGCAAGTTGGTCCGACATTTTGTGTGGAACGCGAAAGCGTTCCACACATGAAAATGTCGGACCAACTTGCATCCATACTCCATGGAACGCAACAAAATCAACATCCATTTCTTATATTTACACGCAACTGGTGATTTAATGGGTTAATTATTGTATTTTCTTCATGTCAAGTGGCGAAATCAATTCGCAGCAAGAACGCCAACGGCCCAGCGAGGTACTAAACCCGCCCAATTTTCCATCCAACTATTTTTCACAGGGGAGCGCACTCAGTACAATTGTTGTGCTTCGATTCGTTTCAAACAAACTAACACTTGCATCATTCGTATTTGAGAAGATAATAAACAACTTGGCATTATATTCTTTGAATATACTTTGCGAGATGGAATGGAAAGACATTGTGGATATATGGCGTTTTTTCTCTAGTAAGTTTGATCAACATAAAATCGCTTCAAACGATTCTACATTTCTCATTTTCGAGTGAAAATCTTTCAGTGAATAAATTTTAAAAGAGGAAAAGCACTGAATAAATACAAAACACTACATCACAAATTATTTGATGTAGTGTTTTCTATTTATCTTAATTCTTATTGTAATTTGTGTATGCAGTCAAAATAAACTGAGTGAATGTGTAATTTTATATATCTGCAACTTAGTACCGGTACCTCATTTTTGTTAAACATTTTAGTTGACAATCAGGCTTGGAGGGTTCCACTTAGTACTTACTGTGACTTAGGGCAAATACTCCAGTGAATGAAAACACATTTATATAACATAAATTTCTTCAATTGAAACAAGTAAACAACAATTCTCAACAGTTCTGGTCAATTTTATCATATTCGTAGAACAGCGGAATGTTTGCCATCAACTGACGACCAAAGTCTCGTAGACATAGAACATCTGAAAATTTATCAAATTATTACTTGTCTTTATGTAGATGGATTCATATTTATCGTAAATGAGCATTTTTCGAACGAACAGTTTGGCAACAATGCAGGGCTAATACTGGTTGCGCTTGATGATTTGTTGATTACTGTGCCATTCTTTGGTACAATCATGAAGTCATTCCCAATTATTGGCATTAGCGGCTGACGTTGTGGAATTGCTAAAGCTGTAGAATTACTAGTAGGAACGGGCGTCTGTTCAATTTCATCACCTCTAGCCAAAGAACTCAGGGTGCTGCTCAGGGCAGCTTTCTGTTTTGTAGAACACCCACGGTTGTAGCTTCGAATGCTGCTCTCATTCTTATGGCCGGTCATGAACATTATATGATGGAGCTCAAACCCAGCATCATTCATTGCAGAAATGGCGGTAGCACGCAGACAGTGAGCTGTGTATTTCCTGGAACATCCACAATTTCTACTGATCTCTGGCATAAATGATGAGAAGTATCGTTGTGATATACTTATTGGTGTATACCAAATGTCAGTTGTTGTGCACTGAAAAAAAAAAAATTAGTCATAGCCTTAGTCAACCCGTAACTTAGTTATTTTTGACTAACGTAGCCAAAAGTAACTAAGTGTGACCTTAGTCACACCTTAGTTACTAAGGTTAATATTTTCTTGATTCAGTCATGCCGTCAAAACTCAATAGTATACTTATCGGCGACATATTATATACGACAATGACTCCATACAGTATGACTGAATCTTACTCTGCTGACATTTAATATGTATATAATATCGCATTCATTCTGTGTTAATCGGGTCGGTACGTCTATGGACGAGTACGTAAATTTAACGCAAATTATTGTCACGCCATTTTTTGGCTGACATTTTTAATTCGGAAAAATCACTAAAATCATAGTGATTTAGACGTGATATTGGCGTCGAAAGAACTAAAAGAGACGACATATTACATAAATAACAACCATGGCGTATTTGGAGAGCGGATAAAACCAGGATAAAAGAGAAGTTAGGAAAATAATCTGCGAAACCGTTCATCGTGTATTGTTGAACTAATTTATTATTCAGCTGCTTTCAACAAGTGGACAATTTGTCAATAATAGCTTGAATCTTTATTCTACATGTGAAAGAACGGCGCCTGAAATATTTGCTGCCAAAATTAGATTTGTGCCTGATGACTCCTTCAAGGTTACATGTACCGTACACAGTACTGTACAGTACATACAGTGTGGTGAACGTTTTTCGCTGTGGCATTGTGGACGCCTACCCCAAGTTGAAGTTCATTCCGGCTTGGTTTGGTGATCGAGACTGTTACCTGTTCGATTGCGGACAGTTGTTAAAGACGGTCTGATTTCGGTTCCTTTGATAACCGCACAAGTTTAAATTCTGCGAAAAAAAGGCTTATTAATCATTGACAATTTCCACTAAATTCATCGAGAGCAGTGATCCATGCCAATTAATCGATGAATCATGACATGATCCATTCAATCGAATCAATGGTCTGACTTCATTCAGATGAACACAAGGCTGAAGCTTCGATGTCAAGCAATAGTGACAATAATAACAACGACTCAACGAGCAGAGCTATTAAAGGTACTCAACCCGATAAAACTCCTCTCAATTACTATTTCAATGGCTTCGGGGGTCAAAAATATTTGATTCGAGTCGAGGAAGTCACCCATCAAAGCTCAGATTTGTTAGATATCGATTTTATAAATCTATTATTTTTCATTATCGGGAATACTATCTGGCCCAGAACTCAGTCAAAATTGCGTTAAAATTACCACTTGATTTTAGAGTTATTCATCATTGTCTGTTTGAATAGATTTGAGGTACACATCCAGAGCAGATTACGGCAGTTATTGGTACTCATCTCGAGAACATAACAAATTTGAAAAATCAATATCTAATAACTCTGAGCTTTGTTTGATGGGTTGCTCGACTCGAATCAAATATTTTTTACCCCCAAAGCCAAAGAAATAGTAATATAGGACCCTCTGATCGGATTGTTGTTGTTGGAATATGTTGAGATGGGGACCCTCTTTACGGGTTGAGTACCTTTAATATTAGAATGGTGAAAATGCAGTTGACAGTACTTGTTCAGAATCTGATTCTTTCAGAGCACATTGACATGCATGTACAATTACAAGAGAGGATATGCGGCGTGCGCACCAGTGTAATTCACAGAGCTCCAACGTCAACAAAACACCAAAAACAATGAAACTGATGCCGTGTAGTGATGGATGATCACATACATGTATCTACAGTTCCAACTTTACAATGACCCCGACCAATTCATCTGTGTTCATCATTGTTCATTGAAATGTGTGGATATGAGACATTGTCATTATTCGCCATGTTATCGTCAAGTTTCCGGCATCACGACAATTTGCCAGGAGTACACTGTTATTGGTTGGATGTTCTTATCAAACTATCTTCGGCTGATTCACTGATATTTCATGGAAAATGTGCGACTACATGAGAACATTGTCGCCAAGTCATTGCGCACAGTTACATGTTTATTGGATCTGCTGTTGTCTTGAAGGGACCAATCCCAAATACCGGTAGCTGTTGTTGATATATACAGTAGTACAGTACCAGTCAAAAGAAGTGGTGTATTAAGCATGCTATTTTTGCAAGTGGAAACACTTATAAGCATGTCGCTTGTGATATTATTGCAATATTTTGCGCTTAATATGGTGACACTTTGCGCTCAAAATTGTGACATTATATCAAATATTGCGAGGTTTGTTTCCGCGATTCACTCAAAATGTGACCGCAACAAAGCGTTCATAATTGCATGCATTTCTGAAAACACATTCATTTGTTAAATAGAGGTATTCACCAAGTGATATGCATGTGTGGATATGCACGCTTGTATCAAGCCAAGGCGGTGTTTCTGAAATTATTGTGACGAGCCTGAAGGCAAGGCACGATGTGTGTCGGAAACTCCACCGTGGCTTGATACAAGCGCTCAGTTCCACACATAGTGGTGAAGATATTTATCATATAATTTTTCTTCTAAAAAAAACTCTTCATTTCCTCCGATTTAATCTTCTATGTTGGTCGTTCGTTATCATTTTAATGTAAGCATAAATTTTTGTTTCAATTTGAAACAATTATCGACTGGTCAGATATTGAATGTATATTCAATGCAATGAATGCATACTAGTATTCTGTGATGAATAATTTTCTTTCAAGATAAAACATTGTTTATATTGTCTAATTGTTTCAATAGTTAATAAAATTTATGTTGATACTTGTAAGTCATTATTTTCAGTTATTTTAATCTGCAGTTGCGATGTTCAGCTGAGGCTGCAGGGCTATGATACCCCCAATAATTAGGCCCAATTAAATGTACTATCTGGATACAGTGATGACTTAGTCAAGCCTTAGTTATTTCTGACTAAGGCCTTAGTCATTTCTGACTAAGGCCTTAGTCATTTCTGACTAGGCCTTAGTCATTTCTGACTAATGCCTTATTTATTTCTGACTAAGGCCTTAGTCATTTCTGACTAAGGCCTTAGTCAGAAATGACTAAGGGCAACCTTAGTCATTTCTGACTAAGCTAAGTTAGTTAGTTTTGAGACGGGGGTTCTGACTAAGGTAACTTAGTTACTTTTGACTAAGTTTTTTTTTCCAGTGTGGGATTGACCAACGCATTCTTCTCAATTTTATTAAACAGTGATGTAGCATCCTTGGAAGTTCTCATTAGAAATTCTTTCAGCGACTTGACTGGGCAGTCATGTTGTCCAGTAGCGTACATTCGCTCGTCGATTCCTGGTTCATGATTTGCACCCACACCTCCTGTCGCATTTTTCTGGTGTGTCTCGTGAGTCAACGACGCATACTCCTGACCTTTCTCATCAACTTTGAATTCGAATGAATCAACCTTTAGTTGATGATGCAGCTCTAATCCCCTTGACACAAAGTGAATTGTAATTAGATACCATGCACGCAGCCTGATGTGGTATGGAGAATCTACGCACAGATAATCATTAATTAATTTGAGGTCCTCACTGTTTATTATATCTTTGTGTTTTGTTGGTCTCGAATTTCCCTCTTGTAACATTTTCTTCAGCTTGGAGTTCAGCATGCGATTCGCTGCTTTAAATTCTTGATCCCGCACTATATCAATATCTCTTCTCAAATCTGCCAGACGTCTATTTATGCCACCTCTGATGTTGATCAAAGAATTTTTGTGGTATTCGCCAGCAATCTGATTGGGCAGGGTCTCTTTCCTCTTCTCAACATTACCTGGTTTCGCTTCTGCATAGAAGTGGCGCAGGGCATCACTTAATTCAGCTTTTGATGCTATTTCCAAATTCACCGCCAAACACCAGTCTTCAAATATTTTCACTCCCCACCGAGTGTTCGCCTGCGTCTTCTTTGAGCAATGATAGTTGTTCTCTAGCTCCTGAAGTTCATTCTCCCGCCGTGCTTGGAATCTACCTGTTGTATATATATATATGACTTTATTTCCTCCGTAAACGAAGATATAGTGTATAAAATCACATACACATTATTACATAATTAACATAATTATACATTAAACATATTCATTGGCATAATGTGCGTGAAAGAACAATATATCGAAAATGATTTGAGTATAATTCGCGACGAATACCAGCTATATACAATTGATTGTGGTTGCATAATACAAGTATGCGTCTACATGTTCATTATACATAGCAATTACACATATGATGTAGTCATAGATATATGGATATACAGTCGTATGTCACGCGTACGTATATATCATTTTAATACAGAACTATGGAGGTACAGGCATAAATGATGATATGCTATCAACATAGAGAAGCTGATTTCCTAACGAAAAAATCGATCAATTCATTATCTATTTCACGTATACAATGGTCAAGTTCAGCTATTCCGGATAATAGAACTCGCGTTTTTGGATTCCGCATTCAAACTATCATATTGCATGTATACGTCTACATGAAATTCGTTTAATAGGTCAAATTCAAACATATTACGGTTATCACATATTGAGACACACTCGATTAATGCATGTCTGACCATATCGTTGTATTTCCTGTCACACAATAGGCACGATTGTTCGTCCGTTTCAAGAATGGAAATAAGACGTGCTACAAGGAGATAAGAATCTTTATGCTTGGGATATATGTAACAGTTTTCCCATAGCCTAGACATGCATAATGTAGGCTGAAGTGCCGAGTAACGGTTTAATCGAGTATCATCGCCTTTGCTACATTCCCATTCATCTCTATTTATATTTAACCATGAGGTCTTCGTTATATGTTTCCATGATAATTTGTTGGGAAAGGTCACATTTAATAAGTATTTCTCGAAATATTCGGTCATTCCATATTTGTCCAATGTACAAATAATATCAACCATGAAATTAGAATGTGAAGCTGTAGGAAACATTAGGTATTGGTATAACCGTGTAATAAATACATCTTTTGCGGTTTTGTTCGACGAAAGATTGCACATTGAACCAATGAATGACAGTTTACGTTTTTCTATTAATGATACCATTGACGACATACCGACTAATCCTTGAGCTATAACTGTTTTTGTGCGATTATGAAGACCCTGGTAATATTTTAGACAGAAACGGTGCGTTCTCTCGACACGGTCGCATAGCGTGTTATTCACACACCATAAAAGTTCAGATCCGTATAAACCTTTTGGAATGACCGCCGAATAATAAATCAACGAACAACTTTTTGGTGTAATGCCACCGGAGTATATTCCTGCGTTGGTTAACATCATGAATGTACTTCGGGTTTTATCACATATCCGATCAATGAAGACAGAATTAAAATCGTATTTATCGAGTGGAATACCAAGGTGGGTAACTTCTGTACATTCTTGTAAAGTAGTTGTCCCTAAGTTCCAGACGCGATGTTGACGAGAGAACTCTGACTTTTTTTCGTTAAATACCATTACCGAGCATTTATTGGAATTATACTTATATCGCCACTTTTTGCTGTATTCAACACACATATCAATAAGAGCTGATAATCCGACACTATTGAGTGATAATAAAACCATGTCATCAGCATGTGTTGGGCATGTGCAATTTACTCCGATCATTTGTAGGCCATATGGGGAATTTGCGAGAGTACATATCAACTCGTCAACATAGACCATGTAGTAAAATGGGGAAAGAATATTTCCCTGACGAGCCCCGTGACGAACGTCAAACCACCTAGATAAGGAATTGTTATAACGAATAGAACATGTAACATTTGTCAACAATTCATTAATGAGACAAAACAAATTTCCTTTAAAACCGCGTTTATCTAATTTATATAACAATCCGTTAATCCAGACGGTATCGAAAGCCTTCCAGACATCTAAAAATAAGCTGTATAATTTTTGTTTACTAGCGGACACATAGTCAATACATTCCTTCATTACGTAAGAAGTCATGGTTGCGCTTACACCTTTTTGAAAGCCATGTTGAAGCGGGTGCACTTGTATTAAATTGGGTGCATAAGATTCCAATCGAGTTTGTATAAGTTTTTCAAGTAACTTGTATAAAACAGACATCAACGTTATAGCCCTATAGCTATCAAAATCTGTCCTGGGTTTTTTGCCACCTTTAAATAATGTAACGATTATACCGCGTTTCATTTGACTCGGGATCTTCTGTGTATTAACTATATTAGTTAAAAGTTTAGAAATCGCCAACGTCAATGTGTTACTTCCGTATAATAAATGTTCATTGGATATCCCGTCCCATCCAGCCGCTTTCCCCGTACTTAGACCCCGATATATTTCATTCAGTTCATCAGTTGATACAGGAAATATTATGCGACTGTCAATATCACTGCTTTGTTTACTGGCCATTGTACGTGCAATAAATGCATTAACACAGTGGAAGTGATTGAAATCAAAGTCTGATTGGTATAGCGGTGAGTACATATTTTCAAAATACGATGCCCAGCCTTCAACGACATCAAGATCATTCCGTGGAACTTTCCCTTCATAACAAAAGAATGCATTTTTATCGATATGATTTCTCTATCGCTTTGCATGTATCACGCGAAATAGATAATTCTGATCGATCTGAGCGCGTTCGTCAATTTCATTATTTAATTCGGATATATAATTTTCGGACGCTTTTCTGTACTCTCTATATACGGAAATCACGTTTTGCTAATTTATATTGAGTGTAACTATTACATTGCGTACTTGCTCGAGGTCGACCATCACGTATCCATTGTTTCCGGAGATCACGCATATACTTGTGTTTATCTTTCAAACAATCTCCCCAATATGGTTTCAGGCGTTTAGTATATGACTTTTTTGGTAAACATGATTCGGATACTGTTGATATTACACGTGCAATTGACTGGTAAACTTCAGATATGTCTGTATCATCAGTGTATATTATTTTGTGTGCTGTTAGTTCAACATCACGACTTTGTTTGTAGAGTTCGAGAATTTCTGGTTCAGATTTAACTTTACGCCAATTTATGGTTTTGTCTGTTTCTCTTTCGGCTATATACGAAGATTGACTGCGTAGCTGGAACTTCAGATGTAATGTAACAGGTCTATGATTAGATACGTTAATGGCGTCATCATCTAAAACGTGTACCTCATGAATAAATGGAATAAATGTGGATGGAATAAAAATGTGATCGACAATTGTTCCTTCGTGTAATTGGCAGTAATCACCGAAAGGAATGCATGTAGATAGAGGATCATCGTCACAGAATTCATAATTCACAGATACCATCTCGATTCACTTAACCATTTTCTTGAATATCATATTTCGTTCATCAGATTTGTCAAATTGTCCGTTTGTGTCTCCCATTACGATTACGTTACCATATGATTTGTAGGTGTCACATAGGTCACCAAGCTTTTTCGCATACTCTTCATAATATGGTATGGTATAGTTAGTAGAGGGTAGATATACTTGAAGGAGATAAATAAAACTTTCACCCGTCATCCTAATTTGTATTCCTATAATACGATCATCATTAATTGCAAGCGGACATATACGATTTGAAAATTTCTTATGCCATAGCAAGGCAACACCACCACTAGGTCTACCTCTCTTGTTATGAATATTTTGGCGAGAATCGCATACGGCATGATACTCATAGTCCTTGTTAAGCGAATCGAGGAAATCAAGATCGCATTGATAAAGCCAATGCTCACTTAAGCCTACAATATCATAAACGCCATTCTTGAGCAATGATGCCAAGTAATGACCCGAAGATGTGATACCTGTACAGTTCCAATTGAGTAGGTTTAATTCAGGAGATTCCATCACGCGTTTGCATTCAACTACTGTTAATGTGATACTATTAGTGGTTACATTTATACTAGTGATTAGATATATTAATGTCAACAGCAATGTCGTATAACGCATTGTTGAATAATGTATATGCAATGTAAATACAACATAAATAATTGAACACAATCATATATAAATGCATACATGCATTGATTAGTCACGATTTTTATGGACCCACAATCTGCAGATTGCGCCTTTTGGCCAGAAGTTGGAACCGAGAACGTTGTCCAGATCATCGTCACAAATGTTGATACGAGCCGTGTTGCCTCTTAGCATCCGGATAACAGTGAAACATACATTTTCATACAGTAAGTGTTTCTTGATGTCGTGAATTGTCACTCGGTTGGAGAAACCACCAAGGAATACCTGTGATATTTTAATCGGGCCATCTTGCTTATTAAAGTAATAGTCATCAGGTTCATTGTCCGAATATCGCGGGCTTCTTGTATTGTAGGAGACGTTATGTCTGCGATTATCTTCATATGATGGAACTCTGGATTCATAGGAAATATCATTTGGGGCACTGGAATGCGAATCATCAACCGAAGCTTCATCACTGGCCTGAGAGCGCACACATGTGTCATCATAAGCAAGGAATGCATCATTCATTTTATTGAGTGTGTCTGATATATCACGTTGGGTTTTTGATACATTGTCCATTGAAACACTCACACATTCCACAAATACTTGTAGATTATTGGTCACGCTTGTGGTGAAGTTCCGGAATTCATCTTTCATTATATTCACGTTATTTTTAATTGTTTCATTCATTAGTTTATCGCAGGAGTGTGTTGGTTGAACATGCTTTTTATTTACTAAATCCTTTAATGTTGATAGCTGTCCTTCAAAGCTTTTTTGTTTACGACTAAACTCCTCCAACCCATTTAATATAGTACCCACATCCGATTTGACGTCGACAATTTCACTTTTTAATCTTTTCACACCAGAGTATTTTTCATCTTGTATTCTTTCAACTGTTAGTTTCACACTTTCTAAGTCTTCATCCATTGTTTTTATTTTAGTATTTACATTCACAACATCTTTTTTGAGTTGGTTCACATCTTTTACAATACATAGTTTTTCATCAATTTTATCTAATCGGGCTTCCATTTGAGCTATTGTTGAATCCAACTTCGGAATGCGTTCGTAGAAGTCTTTATGGAATTTTTCATTTTCCGTTTTTATCAGAGATATATCTCGGAGGATTTTAACAATCGAACTGTTGACGTTCACATTGGAGATTGCCTGGTCGTCGTCGATTACAGGCATGCTTGATATTGAAGGACGGCTAACACTTTTATTTCTAACACCTTTACTTATAACGTCACTGATGCTATCACCATCCTTATCGACCATAAATTTCATCAATTTGTATATATCCACTGCCATTCTCATATTACGACTGCTTTTATCAATAATATGATCACCGGTTAAACTTCGAACAACACGTTGTTTCATTGATGAGGACGAGTCATATGGAAAGCTATTGTCAATTGTGGCATGCATGAATACATTATCGCGGAGAGTATCTAAAAGTTTATCTTGGTTACCAACACATTCTATTATTGTGGACGTAAACACATCTTGCGTTGTTGAGTTTATGAACAGTAACACAGCTTGTAGATTATCGGTTATTTTAGTAGAGTCATCTTGTTTACGTGTATATTACTGTGATTCAATGCTATCGTACTACACCGATAAACACATCGCTAATGACCGTTGTCGAATTGAATCACCCATTGTCATTTGTCGAATGTTCACTTTAAGATCAGCGTCTTTGCTTGCGAGTCTATTAATATTGCAGTGCTCTGCGGCAATCAGCCATATTAGTAGACAGACAACGAGAAGTCACATATACGGTACACGTCAATCGAGATAACATGATTTCTTGTGAGTCCTGAGTTGAATTCATCCAGATTGAAGCAGAACCCGTATGCCGCGGGTGAAGGATTGGGCTGACTTGAAGAGATCCACGGCAGAGAGGCTTCGCTCATCGCGCTATAATTTTGGGCGTACTTGCAATTCAAAATGACATAATTAATATGGCTCGATAATAGACGATTTCAAATTTAACGTACCGAATAATATCGAATCCATAGTACAGTCCTCGCATTCCTAGGGTGAATGGAATCTAACAAGTGACCACAACTCGTGTAGCGAATTGGGATAACCGATCCTTGAATTTAAATGTTTTATTCATCAAAATTACAGAACAAAAATAAACACGATCATTATCAATTCTGTCACGTGATACCATGGGTTCCTCGAACAAAGTGTCATTCATTGGAAATAACTCATTAATATCAAATTCTGATTGTTTTGGAATGAACTTGTAGTTGCAGACACACTCACAGTTCCAGCTGTCATTGCCAATAAGGGATTTTCATCAACACTCATAACAGTTTTTGTGCCATCAGTAACATCCATGGCTGAATCAGAGTCCGCAAGACTAATCCCCATCAGCAAATCATCATCGAAATTTTGAAAATGTCATTTGCGAATAGTTCTTCGATGTTAAAATCGGAATTAATGAGAAAATCGCCGGTATTCATTTTTGTCGTTTTTCCAGGTAATCTAGAACGCAGACGTACATTCACGTGGATTCGTGTCAAAACAATGATGACGAAATGTTTACAAACTATTCTCTCAAAACAAAACATATTTATTTGGAAGAAATCTTCTCTAGTGTGCAACTTATTTCAATATATCAATATATAAGACGAGATAATCTATCATATACCGCATTGTTATGTCTATTAAAAGGGAACTATGTTGTTGTCGGTGACCCTATTAATGCGCGGAGTACATGGCTTAACTATACTTAACTGGGCGGAGTAAACGTCATTACCATAATTTATTTTTATTCGAAATGCGCCCAATTTCGCGGGTATATATCGACATGCAAGTTGCATCTACACTAAAATGGAAGCAAGTTGGGGCTAGCGGGCGACGTCACGTGACACGGTTTCAACCAATGGGCATCCATAATTTAAGATCTACAGGGTGAATGCATGTAGGAGTGTAAATATATATGTGTGGGGCTCCCTGCAGGGTAATGGATGTTTTTTATTTTATGTCCTAAAAATTGTAAGAAACATTTATTTTAAAAACATGATAAAAAATTGTTAGGCCAATGCATTCTCTTATATATGCGAAGCGACCTATGGTCGACTCGCATATATAAGAAAATGCATTGGCACAGGGTAAAACAAATCCCGACTTACGACTGGATTTGATATGGCGGGTCAAATATGTGTGTTTTTACTTAAATGAACACAATCGTCGAAAAACATTACTAGAAGGTTCGAACAACCTATCTCTAGAAGAGAACAAGTTCAGAAATGTATAATATTAACTAATATGCTCAACCCAAACCACCAAGCTCAACCCAAACCACCAAGCTCAACCCAAACCACCAAGACCATTCATTATAGAACAACTGCACACCGTGGTCAAACTTTCCCCGACTCGAATCGAGAAAACTTATGGATAGTTGGTGTGAGGTCCCACGTGAGCCATCGACCTGTGTATGAGTCCTGGAGGTGATATGGCGGCCGTATCACGTGAGTCATCGACCTATGGATACGGCTTAGCTCACTTTGGTCCTACATCTCTCCAAGACGAGTTGTTGAGTTTACCCGGCTCACTCAATCGGTCTCCACAGTATTTCAGATTCAATTTCTACTATATGTTGTATTGTTCTTTTGATGTTTGAAGTACTGTTTTCTGTGATGTTTTTCTGCATGATGTTTCTGTTTTCTTTGATTATCGTCCTGATGGTTGTTGTGTGTTTCTGTATTCTGCATTGTTCATGCCTGTATCGTTGTGGTGAGGTACCGGTGTGTGTTTCTGTATTCCGCATTGTTCATGCCTGTATCGTTGTGGTGAGGTACCGGTAGGTGTTTCTGTATTCTGCATTGTTCATGCCTGTATCGTTGTGGTGAGGTACCGGTGGGTGTTTCTGTATTTTGCATTGTTCATGCCTGTATCGTTGTGGTGAGGTACCGGTGGGTGTTTCTGTATTCTGCATTGTTCATGCCTGTATCGTTGTGGTGAGGTACCGGTGGGTGTTTCTGTATTCTGCATTGTTCATGCCTGTATCGTTGTGGTGAGGTACCGGTGGGTATTTCTGTATTCTGCATTGTTCATGCCTGTATCGTTGTGGTGAGGTACCGGTAGGTGTTTCTGTATTCTGCATTGTTCATGTCTGTATCGTTGTGGTGAGGTACCGGTGGGTGTTTCTGTATTCTGCATTGTTCATGCCTGTATCGTTGTGGTGAGGTACCGGTGTGTATTTCTGTATTCTGCATTGTTCATGCCTGTATCGTTGTGGTGAGGTACCGGTGGGTGTTTCTGTATTCTGCATTGTTCCTGTATCGATGTGGTGAGGTACCGGTGGGTATTTCTGTATTCTACATTGTTCATGCCTGTATCGTTGTGGTGAGGTACCGGTGGGTGTTTCTGTATTCTGCATTGTTCATGCCTGTATCGTTGTGGTGAGGTACCGGTGTGTATTTCTGTATTCTGCATTGTTCATGCCTGTATCGTTGTGGTGAGGTACCGGTGGGTGTTTCTGTATTCTGCATTGTTCATGCCTGTATCGTTGTGGTGAGGTACCGGTGTGTATTTCTGTATTCTGCATTGTTCATGCCTGTATCGTTGTGGTGAGGTACCGGTGGGTGTTTCTGTATTCTGCATTGTTCATGTCTGTATCGTTGTGGTGTGGTACCGGTGGGTGTTTCTGTATTCTGCATTGTTCATGCCTGTATCGTTGTGGTGAGGTACCGGTGTGTGTTTCTGTATTCCGCATTGTTTATGCCTATATCGTTGTGGTGAGGTACCGGTGGGTGTTTCTGTATTCTGCATTGTTCATGCCTGTATCGTTGTGGTGAGGTACCGGTGTGTGTTTCTGTATTCTGCATTGTTCATGCCTGTATCGTTGTGGTGAGGTACCGGTGGGTGTTTCTGTATTCTGCATTATTTATGCCTGTATCGTTGTGGTGAGGTACCGGTTGGTGTTTCTGTATTCGGCATTGTTCACGCCTGTGTCGTTGTGGTGAGGTACCGGTGTGTATTTCTGTATTCTGCATTGTTCATGCCTGTATCGTTGTGGTGAGGTACCGGTGGGTGTTTCTGTATTCTGCATTGTTCATGCCTGTATCGTTGTGGCGAGGTACCGGTGTGTATTTCTGTATTCTGCATTTTTCATGTCTGTATCGTTGTGGTGAGGTACCGGTGGGTGTTTCTGTATTCTGCATTGTTCATGCCTGTATCGTTGTGGTGAGGTACCGGTGTGTATTTCTGTATTCTGCATTGTTCATGCCTGTATCGTTGTGGTGAGGTACCGGTGGGTGTTTCTGTATTCTACATTGTTCATGCCTGTATCGTTGTGGTGAGGTACCGGTGGGTATTTCTGTATTCTGCATTGTTCATGCCTGTATCGTTGTGGTGAGGTACCGGTGTGTGTTTCTGTATTCTGCATTGTTCATGCCTGTATCGTTGTGGTGAGGTACCGGTGGGTGTTTCTGTATTCTACATTGTTCATGCCTGTATCGTTGTGGTGAGGTACCGGTGGGTGTTTATGTATTCTGCATTGTTCATGTCTGTATCGTTGTGGTGAGGTAAGGGTGGGTATTTCTGTATTCTGCATTGTTCATGCCTGTATCGTTGTGGTGAGGTACCGGTGGGTGTTTCTGTATTCTACATTGTTCATGCCTGTATCGTTGTGGTGAGGTACCGGTGTGTGTTTCTGTATTCTGCATTGTTCATGCCTGTATCGTTGTGGTGAGGTACCGGTGGGTGTTTCTGTATTCTGCATTATTTATGCCTGTATCGTTGTGGTGAGGTACCGGTTGGTGTTTCTGTATTCGGCATTGTTCACGCCTGTGTCGTTGTGGTGAGGTACCGGTGTGTATTTCTGTATTCTGCATTGTTCATGCCTGTATCGTTGTGGTGAGGTACCGGTGGGTGTTTCTGTATTCTGCATTGTTCATGCCTGTATCGTTGTGGCGAGGTACCGGTGTGTATTTCTGTATTCTGCATTTTTCATGTCTGTATCGTTGTGGTGAGGTACCGGTGGGTGTTTCTGTATTCTGCATTGTTCATGCCTGTATCGTTGTGGTGAGGTACCGGTGTGTATTTCTGTATTCTGCATTGTTCATGCCTGTATCGTTGTGGTGAGGTACCGGTGGGTGTTTCTGTATTCTACATTGTTCATGCCTGTATCGTTGTGGTGAGGTACCGGTGGGTATTTCTGTATTCTGCATTGTTCATGCCTGTATCGTTGTGGTGAGGTACCGGTGTGTGTTTCTGTATTCTGCATTGTTCATGCCTGTATCGTTGTGGTGAGGTACCGGTGGGTGTTTCTGTATTCTACATTGTTCATGCCTGTATCGTTGTGGTGAGGTACCGGTGGGTGTTTATGTATTCTGCATTGTTCATGTCTGTATCGTTGTGGTGAGGTAAGGGTGGGTATTTCTGTATTCTGCATTGTTCATGCCTGTATCGTTGTGGTGAGGTATCGGTGGGTGTTTCTGTATTCTACATTGTTCATGCCTGTATCGTTGTGGTGAGGTACCGGTGGGTGTTTCTGTATTCTACATTGTTCATGCCTGTATCGTTGTGGTGAGGTACCGGTGGGTGTTTCTGTGTTCTGCATTGTTCATGCCTGTATCGTTGTGGTGAGGTTCCGGTGGGTATTTCTGTATTCTGCATTGTTCATGTCTGTATCGTTGTGGTGAGGTAAGGGTGGGTATTTCTGTATTCTGCATTGTTCATGGCTGTATCGTTGTGGTGAGGTACCGGTGTGTATTTCTGTATTCTGCATTGTTCATGTCTGTATCGTTGTGGTGAGGTACCGGTGTGTATTTCTGTATTCTGCATTGTTCATGGCTGTATCGTTGTGGTGAGGTACCGGTGTGTATTTCTGTATTCTGCATTGTTCATGCCTGTATCGTTGTGGTGAGGTACCGGTTGGTGTTTCTGTATTCTGCATTGTTCATGCCTGTATCGTTGTGGTGAGGTACCGGTGGGTGTTTCTGTATTCTGCATTGTTCATGTCTGTATCGTTGTGGTGTGGTACCGGTGGGTGTTTCTGTATTCTGCATTGTTCATGCCTGTATCGTTGTGGTGAGGTACCGGTGTGTGTTTCTGTATTCCGCATTGTTTATGCCTATATCGTTGTGGTGAGGTACCGGTGGGTGTTTCTGTATTCTGCATTGTTCATGCCTGTATCGTTGTGGTGAGGTACCGGTGTGTGTTTCTGTATTCTGCATTGTTCATGCCTGTATCGTTGTGGTGAGGTACCGGTGGGTGTTTCTGTATTCTGCATTATTTATGCCTGTATCGTTGTGGTGAGGTACCGGTTGGTGTTTCTGTATTCGGCATTGTTCACGCCTGTGTCGTTGTGGTGAGGTACCGGTGTGTATTTCTGTATTCTGCATTGTTCATGCCTGTATCGTTGTGGTGAGGTACCGGTGGGTGTTTCTGTATTCTGCATTGTTCATGCCTGTATCGTTGTGGCGAGGTACCGGTGTGTATTTCTGTATTCTGCATTTTTCATGTCTGTATCGTTGTGGTGAGGTACCGGTGGGTGTTTCTGTATTCTGCATTGTTCATGCCTGTATCGTTGTGGTGAGGTACCGGTGTGTATTTCTGTATTCTGCATTGTTCATGCCTGTATCGTTGTGGTGAGGTACCGGTGGGTGTTTCTGTATTCTACATTGTTCATGCCTGTATCGTTGTGGTGAGGTACCGGTGGGTATTTCTGTATTCTGCATTGTTCATGCCTGTATCGTTGTGGTGAGGTACCGGTGTGTGTTTCTGTATTCTGCATTGTTCATGCCTGTATCGTTGTGGTGAGGTACCGGTGGGTGTTTCTGTATTCTACATTGTTCATGCCTGTATCGTTGTGGTGAGGTACCGGTGGGTGTTTATGTATTCTGCATTGTTCATGTCTGTATCGTTGTGGTGAGGTAAGGGTGGGTATTTCTGTATTCTGCATTGTTCATGCCTGTATCGTTGTGGTGAGGTACCGGTGGGTGTTTCTGTATTCTACATTGTTCATGCCTGTATCGTTGTGGTGAGGTACCGGTGTGTGTTTCTGTATTCTGCATTGTTCATGCCTGTATCGTTGTGGTGAGGTACCGGTGGGTGTTTCTGTATTCTGCATTATTTATGCCTGTATCGTTGTGGTGAGGTACCGGTTGGTGTTTCTGTATTCGGCATTGTTCACGCCTGTGTCGTTGTGGTGAGGTACCGGTGTGTATTTCTGTATTCTGCATTGTTCATGCCTGTATCGTTGTGGTGAGGTACCGGTGGGTGTTTCTGTATTCTGCATTGTTCATGCCTGTATCGTTGTGGCGAGGTACCGGTGTGTATTTCTGTATTCTGCATTTTTCATGTCTGTATCGTTGTGGTGAGGTACCGGTGGGTGTTTCTGTATTCTGCATTGTTCATGCCTGTATCGTTGTGGTGAGGTACCGGTGTGTATTTCTGTATTCTGCATTGTTCATGCCTGTATCGTTGTGGTGAGGTACCGGTGGGTGTTTCTGTATTCTACATTGTTCATGCCTGTATCGTTGTGGTGAGGTACCGGTGGGTATTTCTGTATTCTGCATTGTTCATGCCTGTATCGTTGTGGTGAGGTACCGGTGTGTGTTTCTGTATTCTGCATTGTTCATGCCTGTATCGTTGTGGTGAGGTACCGGTGGGTGTTTCTGTATTCTACATTGTTCATGCCTGTATCGTTGTGGTGAGGTACCGGTGGGTGTTTATGTATTCTGCATTGTTCATGTCTGTATCGTTGTGGTGAGGTAAGGGTGGGTATTTCTGTATTCTGCATTGTTCATGCCTGTATCGTTGTGGTGAGGTATCGGTGGGTGTTTCTGTATTCTACATTGTTCATGCCTGTATCGTTGTGGTGAGGTACCGGTGGGTGTTTCTGTATTCTACATTGTTCATGCCTGTATCGTTGTGGTGAGGTACCGGTGGGTGTTTCTGTGTTCTGCATTGTTCATGCCTGTATCGTTGTGGTGAGGTTCCGGTGGGTATTTCTGTATTCTGCATTGTTCATGTCTGTATCGTTGTGGTGAGGTAAGGGTGGGTATTTCTGTATTCTGCATTGTTCATGGCTGTATCGTTGTGGTGAGGTACCGGTGTGTATTTCTGTATTCTGCATTGTTCATGTCTGTATCGTTGTGGTGAGGTACCGGTGTGTATTTCTGTATTCTGCATTGTTCATGGCTGTATCGTTGTGGTGAGGTACCGGTGTGTATTTCTGTATTCTGCATTGTTCATGCCTGTATCGTTGTGGTGAGGTACCGGTTGGTATTTCTGTATTCTGCATTGTTCATGCCTGTATCGTTGTGGTGAGGTACCGGTGTGTGTTTATGTATTCTGCATTGTTCATGCCTGTATCGATGTGGTGAGGTACCGGTGGGTGTTTCTGTATTCTGCATTGTTCATGCCTGTATCGTTGTGGTGAGGTACCGGTGGGTGTTTCTGTATTCTACATTGTTCATGCCTGTATCGTTGTGGTGAGGTACCGGTGGGTGTTTCTGTATTCTACATTGTTCATGCCTGTATCGTTGTGGTGAGGTACCGGTTGGTATTTCTGTATTCTGCATTGTTCATGCCTGTATCGTTGTGGTGAGGTACCGGTGGGTGTTTCTGTATTCTGCATTGTTCATGCCTGTATCGTTGTGGTGAGGTACCGGTGTGTATTTCTGTATTCTGCATTGTTCATGCCTGTATCGTTGTGGTGAGGTACCGGTGTGTATTTCTGTATTCTACATTGTTCATGCCTGTATCGTTGTGGTGAGGTACCGGTTGGTATTTCTGTATTCTGCATTGTTCATGCCTGTATCGTTGTGGTGGTGTACCGGTGTGTATTTCTGTATTCTACATTGTTCATGCCTGTATCGTTGTGGTGAGGTACCGGTGGGTGTTTCTGTATTCTGCATTGTTCATGCCTGTAACGTTGTGGTGAGGTACCGGTTGGTGTTTCTGTATTCTGCATTGTTCATGTCTGTATCGTTGTGGTGAGGTACCGGTTGGTGTTTCTGTATTCTGCATTGTTCATGCCTGTATCGTTGTGGTGAGGTACCGGTTGGTGTTTCTGTATTCTGCATTGTTCATGCCTGTATCGTTGTGGTAAGGTACCGGTGGGTGTTTCTGTATTCTGCATTGTTCATGCCTGTATCGATGTGGTGAGGTACCGGTTGGTATTTCTGTATTCTGCATTGTGCATGCCTGTATCGTTGTGGTGAGGTACCGGTTGGTGTTTCTGTATTCTGCATTGTTCATGCCTGTATCGTTGTGGTGAGGTACCGGTGGGCGTTTCTGTATTTTGCATTGTTCATGCCTGTATCGTTGTGGTGAGGTACCGGTGGGTGTTTCTGTATTCTGCATTGTTCATGCCTGTATCGTTGTGGTGAGGTACCGGTGGGTGTTTCTGTATTCTGCATTGTTCATGCCTGTATCGTTGTGGTGAGGTACCGGTGTGTGTTTCTGTATTATGCATTGTTCATGCATGTATCGTTGTGGTGAGGTACCGGTTGGTGTTTCTGTATTATGCATTGTTCATGCCTGTATCGTTGTGGTGAGGTACCGGTGGGTGTTTCTGTATTCTGCATTGTTCATGCCTGTATCGTTGTGGTGAGGTACCGGTGGGTGTTTCTGTATGCTGCATTGTTCATGCCTGTATCGTCGTGGTGAGGTACCGGTGGGTGTTTATGTATTCTGCATTGTTCATGCCTGTATCGTTGTGGTGAGGTACCGGTGGGTGTTTCTGTATTCTGCATTGTTCATGTCTGTATCGTTGTGGTGAGGTACCGGTGTGTATTTCTGTATTCTGCATTGTTCATGCCTGTATCGTTGTGGTGAGGTACCGGTGGGTGTTTCTGTATTCTGCATTGTTCATGCCTGTATCGATGTGGTGAGGTACCGGTGGGTGTTTCTGTATTCCGCATTGTTCATGCCTGTATCGTTGTGGTGAGGTACCGGTTGGTGTTTCTGTATTCTGCATTGTTCATGCATGTATCGTTGTAGTGAGGTACCGGTGTGTATTTCTGTATTCTGCATTGTTCATGCCTGTATCGTTGTGGTGAGGTACCGGTGGGTGTTTCTGTATGCTGCATTGTTCATGCCTGTATCGTTGTGGTGAGGTACCGGTGGGTGTTTCTGTATTCTGCATTGTTCATGCCTGTATCGTTGTGGTGAGGTACCGGTGGGTGTTTCTGTATTCTGCATTGTTCATGCCTGTATCGTTGTGGTGAGGTACCGGTGGGTGTTTCTGTATTCTGCATTGTTCATGCCTGTATCGTTGTGGTGAGGTACCGGTGGGTGTTTCTGTATTCTGCATTGTTCATGCCTGTATCGATGTGGTGAGGTACCGGTAGGTGTTTCTGTATTCTGCATTGTTCATGCCTGTATCGTTGTGGTGAGGTACCGGTGGGTGTTTCTGTATTCTGCATTGTTCATGCCTGTATCGTTGTGGTGAGGTACGGGTGGGTGTTTCCGTATTCTGCATTGTTCATGCCTGTATCGTTGTGGTGAGGTACCGGTGGGTGTTTCTGTATTCTGCATTGTTCATGCCTGTATCGTTGTGGTGAGGTACCGGTGGGTGTTTCTGTATACTGCATTGTTCATGCCTGTATCGTTGTGGTGAGGTACCGGTGGGTGTTTCTGTATTCTGCATTGTTCATGCCTGTATCGTTGTGGTGAGGTACCGGTGTGTATTTCTGTATTCTGCATTGTTCATGCCTGTATCGTTGTGGTGGGGTACCGGTGGGTGTTTCTGTATTCTGCATTGTTCATGCCTGTATCGTTGTGGTGAGGTACCGGTGGGTGTTTCTGTATTCTGCATTGTTCATGCCTGTATCGTTGTGGTGAGGTATCGGTGGGTGTTTCTGTATTCTGCATTGTTCATGCCTGTATCGTTGTGGTGAGGTACCGGTGGGTGTTTCTGTATTCTGCATTGTTCATGCCTGTATCGTTGTGGTGAGGTATCGGTGTGTATTTCTGTATTCTGCATTGTTCATGCCTGTATCGTTGTGGTGAGGTACCGGTGAGTGTTTCTGTATTCTGCATTGTTCATGCCTGTATCGTTGTGGTGAGGTATCGGTGTGTATTTCTGTATTCTGCATTGTTCATGCCTGTATCGTTGTGGTGAGGTACCGGTGAGTGTTTCTGTATTCTGCATTGTTCATGTCTGTATCGTTGTGGTGAGGTACCGGTGTGTATTTCTGTATTCTGCATTGTTCATGCCTGTATCGTTGTGGTGAGGTACCGGTGTGTATTTCTGTATTCTGCATTGTTCATGTCTGTATCGTTGTGGTGAGGTACCGGTGTGTATTTCTGTATTCTGCATTGTTCATGTCTGTATCGTTGTGGTGAGGTACCGGTGTGTATTTCTGTATTCTGCATTGTTCATGCCTGTATCGTTGTGGTGAGGTACCGGTGTGTATTTCTGTATTCTGCATTGTTCATGTCTGTATCGTTGTGGTGAGGTACCGGTGTGTATTTCTGTATTCTGCATTGTTCATGTCTGTATCGTTGTGGTGAGGTACCGGTGGGTGTTTTTGTATTCTGCATTGTTCATGCCTGTATCGTTGTGGTGAGGTACCGGTGGGTGTTTATGTATTCTGCATTGTTCATGCCTGTATCGTTGTGGTGAGGTACCGGTGGGTGTTTCTGTATTCTGCATTGTTCATGCCTGTATCGTTGTGGTGAGGTACCGGTGGGTGTTTCTGTATTCCGCATTGTTCATGCCTGTATCGTTGTGGTGAGGTACCGGTGGGTGTTTCTGTATTCCGCATTGTTCATGCCTGTATCGTTGTGGTGAGGTACCGGTGGGTGTTTCTGTATACCGCATTGTTCATGCCTGTATCGTTGTGGTGAGGTACCGGTGGGTGTTTCTGTATTCTGCATTGTTCATGTCTGTATCTTTGTGGTGAGGTACCGGTGGGTATTTCTGTATTCCGCATTGTTCATGCCTGTATCGTTGTGGTGAGGTACGGGTGGGTGTTTCTGTATTCTGCATTGTTCATGCCTGTATCGTTGTGGTGAGGTACCGGTGAGTGTTTCTGTATTCTGCATTGTTCATGCCTGTATCGTTGTGGTGAGGTACCGGTGGGTGTTTCTGTATTCTGCATTGTTCATGCCTGTATCGTTGTGGTGAGGTACCGGTGGGTGTTTCTGTATTCTGCATTGTTCATGCCTGTATCGTTGTGGTGAGGTACAGGTTGGTGTTTCTGTATTCTGCATTGTTCATGCCTGTATCGTTGTGGTGAGGTACCGGTGGGTGTTTCTGTATTCTGCATTGTTCATGTCTGTATCGATGTGGTGAGGTACCGGTTGGTGTTTCTGTATTCTGCATTGTTCATGCCTGTATCGTTGTGGTGAGGTACCGGTGGGTGTTTCTGTATTCTGCATTGTTCATGTCTGTATCGATGTGGTGAGGTACCGGTGGGTGTTTCTGTATTCTGCATTGTTCATGTCTGTATCGATGTGGTGAGGTACCGGTTTGTGTTTCTGTATTCTGCATTGTTCATGCCTGTATCGATGTGGTGAGGTACCGGTGGGTGTTTCTGTATTCTGCATTGTTCATGCCTGTATCGTTGTGGTGAGGTACTGGTGGGTGTTTCTGTATTCTGCATTGTTCATGCCTGTATCGTTGTGGTGAGGTACCGGTGGGTGTTTCTGTATTCTGCATTGTTCATGTCTGTATCGATGTGGTGAGGTACCGGTTTGTGTTTCTGTATTCTGCATTGTTCATGCCTGTATCGTTGTGGTGAGGTACCGGTGTGTATTTCTGTATTCTGCATTGTTCATTCCTGTATCGTTGTGGTGAGGTACCGGTGTGTGTTTCTGTATACTGCATTGTTCATGTCTGTATCGTTGTGGTGAGGTACCGGTGGGTGTTTCTGTATTCTGCATTGTTCATGCCTGTATCGGTGTGGTGAGGTACCGGTGGGTGTTTCTGTATTCTGCATTGTTCATGTCTGTATCGTTGTGGTGAGGTACCGGTGTGTGTTTCTGTATTCTGCATTGTTCATGCCTGTATCGGTGTGGTGAGGTACCGGTGGGTGTTTCTGTATTCTGCATTGTTCATGCCTGTATCGTTGTGGTGAGGTACCGGTGGGTGTTTCTGTATTCTGCATTGTTCAAGCCTGTATCGTTGTGGTGAGGTACCGGCGGGTGTTTCTGTATTCTGCATTGTTCATGCCTGTATCGTTGTAGTGAGGTACCGGTGGGTGTTTCTGTATTCTGCATTGTTCATGCCTGTATCGTTGTAGTGAGGTACCGGTGGGTGTTTCTGTATTCTGCATTGTTCATGCCTGTATCGTTGTGGTGAGGTACCGGTGGGTGTTTCTGTATTCTGCATTGTTCATGCCTGTATCGTTGTGGTGAGGTACCGGTGGGTGTTTCTGTATTCTGCATTGTTCATGCCTGTATCGTTGTGGTGAGGTACCGGTGGGTGTTTCTGTATTCTGCATTGTTCATGCCTGTATCGTTGTGGTGAGGTATCGGTGTGTATTTCTGTATTCTGCATTGTTCAAGCCTGTATCGTTGTGGTGAGGTACCGGTGGGTATTTCTGTATTCCGCATTGTTCATGCCTGTATCGTTGTGGTGAGGTACCGGTGGGTGTTTCTGTATTCTGCATTGTTCATGCCTGTATCGTTGTGGTGAGGTACCGGTGGGTATTTCTGTATTTTGCATTGTTCATGCCTGTATCGTTGTGGTGAGGTACCGGTGGGTGTTTCTGTATTCTGCATTGTTCATGCCTGTATCGTTGTGGTGAGGTACCGGTGGGTATTTCTGTATTTTGCATTGTTCATGCCTGTATCGTTGTGGTGAGGTACCGGTGGGTGTTTCTGTATTCTGCATTGTTCATGCCTGTATCGGTGTGGTGAGGTACCGGTGGGTGTTTCTGTATTCTGCATTGTTCATGTCTGTATCGTTGTGGTGAGGTACCGGTGGGTGTTTCTGTATTCTGCATTGTTCATGCCTGTATCGGTGTGGTGAGGTACCGGTGGGTGTTTCTGTATTCTGCATTGTTCATGCCTGTATCGTTGTGGTGAGGTACCGGTTGGTGTTTCTGTATTCTGCATTGTTCATGCCTGTATCGTTGTGGTGAGGTACCGGTTGGTGTTTCTGTGTTCTGCATTGTTCATGCCTGTATCGTTGTGGTGAGGTACCGGTGTGTATTTCTGTATTCTGCATTGTTCATGTCTGTATCGTTGTGGTGAGGTACCGGTGAGTGTTTCTGTATTCTGCATTGTTCATGTCTGTATCGTTGTGGTGAGGTACCGGTGTGTATTTCTGTATTCTGCATTGTTCATGTCTGTATCGTTGTGGTGAGGTACCGGTGGGTGTTTCTGTATTCTGCATTGTTCATGCCTGTATCGTTGTGGTGAGGTACCGGTGGGTGTTTCTGTATTCTGCATTGTTCATGCCTGTATCGTTGTGGTGAGGTACCGGTTGGTGTTTCTGTATTCTGCATTGTTCATGTCTGTATCGATGTGGTGAGGTACCGGTGTGTGTTTCTGTATTCCGCATTGTTCATGCCTGTATCGTTGTGGTGAGGTACCGGTGGGTGTTTCTGTATTCCGCATTGTTCATGCCTGTATCGTTGTGGTGAGGTACCGGTGGGTGTTTCTGTATTCTACATTGTTCATGCCTGTATCGTTGTGGTGAGGTACCGGTGGGTGTTTCTGTATTCTACATTGTTCATGCCTGTATCGTTGTGGTGAGGTACCGGTGGGTGTTTCTGTATTCTGCATTGTTCATGCCTGTATCGTTGTGGTGAGGTACCGGTGGGTGTTTCTGTATTCTACATTGTTCATGCCTGTATCGTTGTAGTGAGGTACTGGTGGGTGTTTCTGTATTCTGCATTGTTCATGCCTGTATCGTTGTGGTGAGGTACCGGTGGGTGTTTCTGTATTCTACATTGTTCATGCCTGTATCGTTGTAGTGAGGTACTGGTGGGTGTTTCTGTATTCTGCATTGTTCATGCCTGTATCGTTGTGGTGAGGTACCGGTGGGTGTTTCTGTATTCTGCATTGTTCATGCCTGTATCGTTGTGGTGAGGTATCGGTGTGTGTTTCTGTATTCTGGATTGTTCATGCCTGTATCGTTGTGGTGAGGTACCGGTGGGTGTTTCTGTATTCTGTATTGTTCATGCCTGTATCGTTGTGGTGAGGTACCGGTTGGTGTTTCTGTATTCTGCATTGTTCATGCCTGTATCGTTGTGGTGAGGTACCGGTGGGTGTTTCTGTATTCTGCATTGTTCATGCCTGTATCGTTGTGGTGAGGTACCGGTGGGTGTTTCTGTATTCTGCATTGTTCATGCCTGTATCGTTGTGGTGAGGTACCGGTGGGTGTTTCTGTATTCTGCATTGTTCATGCCTGTATCGTTGTGATGAGGTACCGGTGGGTGTTTCTGTATTCTGCATTGTTCATGCCTGTGTCGTTGTGGTGAGGTACCGGTTGGTGTTTCTGTATTCTGCACTGTTCATGCCTGTATCGTTGTGGTGAGGTACCGGTGGGTGTTTCTGTATTCTGCATTGTTCATGCCAGTATCGTTGTGGTGAGGTACCGGTGGGTATTTCTGTATTCTACATTGTTCATGCTTGTATCGTTGTGGTGAGGTACCGGTGGGTGTTTCTGTATTCTGCATTGTTCATGCCTGTATCGTTGTGGTGAGGTACCGGTTGGTGTTTCTGTATTCTGCATTGTTCATGCCTGTATTGTTGTGGTGAGGTACCGGTGGGTGTTTCTGTATTCCGCATTGTTCATGCCTGTATCGTTGTGGTGAGGTACCGGTTGGTGTTTCTGTATTCTGCATTGTTCATGCCTGTATCGATGTGGTGAGGTACCGGTGGGTGTTTCTGTATTCTGCATTGTTCATGCCTGTATCGTTGTGGTGAGGTACCGGTGGGTGTTTCTGTATTCTGCATTGTTCATGCCTGTATCGTTGTGGTGAGGTACCGGTGGGTGTTTCTGTATTCTGCATTGTTCATGCCTGTATCGATGTGGTGAGGTACCGGTGGGTGTTTCTGTATTCCGCATTGTTCATGCCTGTATCGTTGTGGTGAGGTACCGGTTGGTATTTCTGTATTCTGCATTGTTCATGCCTGTATCGTTGTGGTGAGGTACCGGTTGGTATTTCTGTATTCTGCATTGTTCATGCCTGTATCGTTGTGGTGAGGTACCGGTGGGTGTTTCTGTATTCTACATTGTTCATGCCTGTATCGTTGTGGTGAGGTACCGGTGGGTGTTTCTGTATTCTGCATTGTTCATGCCTGTATCGTTGTGGTGAGGTACCGGTAGGTGTTTCTGTATTCTGCATTGTTCATGCCTGTATCGTTGTGGTGAGGTACCGGTGGGTGTTTCTGTATTCCGCATTGTTCATGCCTGTATCGTTGTGGTGAGGTACCGGTGGGTGTTTCTGTATTCTGCATTGTTCATGCCTGTATCGTTGTGGTGAGGTACCGGTGTGTGTTTCTATATTATGCATTGTTCATGCCTGTATCGTTGTGGTGAGGTACCGTTTGGTGTTTATGTATTCTGCATTGTTCATGCCTGTATCGTTGTGGTGAGGTACCGGTGTGTGTTTCTATATTATGCATTGTTCATGCCTGTATCGTTGTGGTGAGGTACCGGTGGGTGTTTCTGTATTCTGCATTGTTCATGCCTGTATCGTTGTGGTGAGGTACCGGTGGGTGTTTCTGTATTCTGCATTGTTCATGCCTGTATCGTTGTGGTGAGGTACCGGTGGGTGTTTCTGTATTCTGCATTGTTCATGTCTGTATCGTTGTGGTGAGGTACCGGTGGGTGTTTCTGTATTTTGCATTGTTCATGCCTGTATCGTTGTGGTGAGGTACCGGTGGGTGTTTCTGTATTCTGCATTGTTCATGCCTGTATCGTTGTGGTGAGGTACCGGTGGGTGTTTCTGTATTCTGCATTGTTCATGCCTGTATCGGTGTGGTGAGGTACCGGTGGGTGTTTCTGTATTCTGCATTGTTCATGCCTGTATCGGTGTGGTGAGGTACCGGTGGGTGTTTCTGTATTCTGCATTGTTCATGCCTGTATCGTTGTGGTGAGGTACCGGTGGGTGTTTCGGTATTCTGCATTGTTCATGCCTGTATCGGTGTGGTGAGGTACCGGTGGGTGTTTCTGTATTCTGCATTGTTCATGCCTGTATCGTTGTGGTGAGGTACCGGTGGGTGTTTCTGTATTCTGCATTGTTCATGCCTGTATCGTTGTGGTGAGGTACCGGTGGGTGTTTCTGTATTCTGCATTGTTTATGCCTGTATCGTTGTGGTGAGGTACCGGTGGGTGTTTCTGTATTCTGCATTGTTCATGCCTGTATCGTTGTGGTGAGGTAAGGGTGGGTGTTTATGTATTCTGCATTGTTCATGCCTGTATCGTTGTGGTGAGGTACCGGTGGGTGTTTCTGTATTCTGCATTGTTCATGTCTGTATCGTTGTGGTGAGGTACCGGTGGGTGTTTCTGTATTCTGCATTGTTCATGCCTGTATCGTTGTGGTGAGGTACCGGTGGGTGTTTCTGTATTCTGCATTGTTCATGTCTGTATCGTTGTGGTGAGGTACCGGTGGGTGTTTCTGTATTCCGCATTGTTCATGCCTGTATCGTTGTGGTGAGGTACCGGTTGGTGTTTATGTATTCTGCATTGTTCATGTCTGTATCGTTGTGGTGAGGTACCGGTTGGTGTTTATGTATTCTGCATTGTTCATGCCTGTATCGTTGTGGTGAGGTACCGGTGGGTGTTTCTGTATTCCGCATTGTTCATGCCTGTATCGTTGTGGTGAGGTACCGGTTGGTGTTTATGTATTCTGCATTGTTCATGTCTGTATCGTTGTGGTGAGGTACCGGTTGGTGTTTATGTATTCTGCATTGTTCATGCCTGTATCGTTGTGGTGAGGTACCGGTTGGTGTTTATGTATTCTGCATTGTTCATGTCTGTATCGTTGTGATGAGGTACCGGTGGGTGTTTCTGTATTCTGCATTGTTCATGCCTGTATCGTTGTGGTGAGGTACCGGTGTGTGTTTCTGTATTCTGCATTGTTCATGTCTGTATCGTTGTGGTGAGGTACCGGTTGGTGTTTCTGTATTCTGCATTGTTCATGCCTGTATCGTTGTGGTGAGGTACCGGTGTGTGTTTCTGTATTCTGCATTGTTCATGCCTGTATCGTTGTGGTGAGGTACCGGTTTGTGTTTCTGTATTCCGCATTGTTCATGCCTGTATCGTTGTGGTGAGGTACCGGTGGGTGTTTCTGTATTCTGCATTGTTCATGCCTGTATCGTTGTGGTGAGGTACCGGTGGGTATTTCTGTATTCTGCATTGTTCATGCCTGTATCGTTGTGGTGAGGTACCGGTTGGTGTTTCTGTATTCTGCATTGTTCATGCCTGTATCGTTGTGGTGAGGTACCGGTGAGTGTTTCTGTATTCTGCATTGTTCATGTCTGTATCGTTGTGGTGAGGTACCGGTTGGTGTTTATGTATTCTGCATTGTTCATGCCTGTATCGTTGTGGTGAGGTACCGGTATGTGTTTCTGTGTTCTGCATTGTTCATGCCTGTATCGTTGTGGTGAGGTACCGGTGGGTGTTTCTGTATTATGCATTGTTCATGCCTGTATCGTTGTGGTGAGGTACCGGTGAGTGTTTCTGTATTCTGCATTGTTCATGCCTGTATCGTTGTAGTGAGGTACCGGTGGGTGTTTCTGTATTCTGCATTGTTCATGCCTGTATCGTTGTGGTGAGGTACCGGTGGGTGTTTCTGTATTCTGCATTGTTCATGCCTGTATCGTTGTGGTGAGGTACCGGTGGGTGTTTCTGTATTCTGCATTGTTCATGCCTGTATCGTTGTGGTGAGGTACCGGTGTGTGTTTCTGTATTCTGCATTGTTCATGCCTGTATCGTTGTGGTGAGGTACCGGTTGGTGTTTCTGTATTCGGCATTGTTCATGCCTGTATCGTTGTGGTGAGGTACCGGTGGGTGTTTCTGTATTCTGCATTGTTCATGCCTGTATCGTTGTGGTGAGGTACCGGTTGGTGTTTCTGTATTCTGCATTGTTCATGCCTGTATCGTTGTGGTGAGGTACTGGTGTGTATTTCTGTATCCTGCATTGTTCATGCCTGTATCGTTGTAGTGGGGTACCGGTTGGTGTTTCTGTATTCTGCATTGTTCATGTCTGTATCGTTGTGGTGAGGTACCGGTGTGTGTTTCTGTATTCTGCATTGTTCATGCCTGTATCGTTGTGGTGAGGTACCGGTTGGTGTTTCTGTATTCTGCATTGTTCATGCCTGTATCGTTGTGGTGAGGTACCGGTGGATGTTTATGTATTATGCATTGTTCATGCCTGTATCGTTGTGGTGAGGTACCGGTGTGTGTTTCTGTATTCTGCATTGTTCATGCCTGTATCGTTGTGGTGAGGTACCGGTGGGTGTTTCTGTATTCTGCATTGTTCATGCCTGTATCGTTGTGGTGAGGTACCGGTGGATGTTTATGTATTATGCATTGTTCATGCCTGTATCGTTGTGGTGAGGTACCGGTGGGTGTTTCTGTATTCTGCATTGTTCATGCCTGTATCGTTGTGGTGAGGTACCGGTGGGTGTTTCTGTATTTTGCATTGTTCATGCCTGTATGGTTGTGGTGAGGTACCGGTTGGTGTTTCTGTATTCTGCATTGTTTATGCCTGTATCGTTGTCGTGAGGTACCGGTGAGTGTTTCTGTATTCTGCATTGTTCATGCCTGTATCGTTGTGGTGAGGTACCGGTGGGTGTTTCTGTATTTTGCATTGTTCATGTCTGTATCGTTGTGGTGGGGTACCGGTGGGTGTTTCTGTATTCTGCATTGTTCATGCCTGTATCGTTGAGGTGAGGTACCGGTGGGTGTTTCTGTATTCTACATTGTTCATGCCTGTATCGTTGTGGTGAGGTATCGGTGGGTGTTTCTGTATTCTGCATTGTTTATGCCTGTATCGTTGTGGTGAGGTACCGGTTGGTGTTTCTGTATTCTACATTGTTCATGCCTGTATCGTTGTGGTGAGGTACCGGTGGGTATTTCTGTATTCTGCATTGTTCATGCCTGTATCGTTGTGGTGAGGTACCGGTCTGTGTTTCTGTATTCTGCATTATTTATGCCTGCATCGTTGTGGTGAGGTACCGGTTGGTGTTTCTGTATTCTGCATTGTTCATGTCTGTATCGTTGTGGTGAGGTACCGGTCTGTGTTTCTGTATTATGCATTGTTCATGCCTGTATCGTTGTGGTGAGGTACCGGTCTGTGTTTCTGTATTCTGCATTGTTCATGCCTGTATCGTTGTGGTGAGGTACCGGTGGGTGTTTCTGTATTATGCATTGTTCATGCCTGTATCGTTGTGGTGAGGTACCGGTCTGTGTTTCTGTATTCTGCATTGTTCATGCCTGTATCGTTGTGGTGAGGTACCGGTGGGTGTTTCTGTATTCGCATTGTTCATGCCTGTATCGTTGTGGTGAGGTACCGGTGGGTGTTTCTGTATTCTGCATTGTTCATGCCTGTATCGTTGTGGTGAGGTACCGGTCTGTGTTTCTGTATTATGCATTGTTCATGCCTGTATCGTTGTGGTGAGGTACCGGTGGATGTTTATGTATTATGCATTGTTCATGCCTGTATCGTTGTGGTGAGGTACCGGTGGATGTTTATGTATTATGCATTGTTCATGCCTGTATCGTTGTGGTGAGGTACCGGTGGGTGTTTCTGTATTCTGCATTGTTCATGCCTGTATCGTTGTGGTGAGGTACCGGTGGGTGTTTCTGTATTCTGCATTGTTCATGCCTGTATCGTTGTAGTGAGGTACCGGTGGGTGTTTCTGTATTCTGCATTGTTCATGCCTGTATCGATGTGGTGAGGTACCGGTGGGTGTTTCTGTATTCTGCATTGTTCATTCATTTATCGTTGTGGTGAGGTACCGGTGGGTGTTTCTGTATTCTGCATTGTTCATGCCTGTATCGTTGTGGTGAGGTACCGGTGGGTGTTTCTGTATTCTGCATTGTTCATGCCTGTATCGTTGTGGTGAGGTACCGGTGGGTGTTTCTGTATTCTGCATTGTTCATGCCTGTATCGTTGTGGTGAGGTACCGGTTGGTGTTTCTGTATTCTGCATTGTTCATGCCTGTATCGTTGTGGTGAGGTACCGGTGGGTGTTTCTGTATTCTGCATTGTTCATGCCTGTATCGTTGTGGTGAGGTACCGGTGGGTGTTTCTGTATTCTGCATTGTTCATGCCTGTATCGTTGTGGTGAGGTACCGGTGGGTGTTTCTGTATTCTGCATTGTTCATTCATTTATCGTTGTGGTGAGGTACCGGTGGGTGTTTCTGTGTTCTGCATTGTTCATGCCTGTATAGTTGTGGTGAGGTACCGGTTGGTATTTCTGTATTCCGCATTGTTCATGCCTGTATCGATGTGGTGAGGTACGGGTGGGTGTTTCTGTATTCCGCATTGTTCATGCCTGTATCGTTGTGGTGAGGTACCGGTGGGTGTTTCTGTATTCTGCATTGTTCATGCCTGTATCGTTGTGGTGAGGTACCGGTGGGTGTTTCTGTATTCTGCATTGTTCATGCCTGTATCGTTGTGGTGAGGTATCGGTGGGTGTTTCTGTATTCTGCATTGTTCATGCCTGTATCGTTGTGGTGAGGTATCGGTGGGTGTTTCTGTATTCTGCATTGTTCATGCCTGTATCGTTGTGGTGAGGTACCGGTGGGTGTTTCTGTATTCTGCATTGTTCATGCCTGTATCGATGTGGTGAGGTACCGGTGGGTGTTTCTGTATTCCGCATTGTTCATGCCTGTATCGTTGTCGTGAGGTACCGGTGTGTATTTCTGTATTCTGCATTGTTCATGCCTGTATCGTTGTGGTGAGGTACCGGTGTGTATTTCTGTATTCTGCATTGTTCATGCCTGTATCGTTGTAGTGAGGTACCGGTTGGTTTTTCTGTATTCTGCATTGTTCATGTCTGTATCGTTGTGGTGAGGTACCGGTGTGTGTTTCTGTATTCTGCATTGTTCATGCCTGTATCGTTGTGGTGAGGTACCGGTTGGTGTTTCTGTATTCTGCATTGTTCATGCCTGTATCGTTGTGGTGAGGTACCGGTGGATGTTTATGTATTATGCATTGTTCATGCCTGTATCGTTGTGGTGAGGTACCGGTGTGTGTTTCTGTATTCTGCATTGTTCATGCCTGTATCGTTGTGGTGAGGTACCGGTTGGTGTTTCTGTATTCTGCATTGTTCATGCCTGTATCGTTGTGGTGAGGTACCGGTGGATGTTTATGTATTATGCATTGTTCATGCCTGTATCGTTGTGGTGAGGTACCGGTGTGTGTTTCTGTATTCTGCATTGTTCATGCCTGTATCGTTGTGGTGAGGTACCGGTGGGTGTTTCTGTATTCTGCATTGTTCATGCCTGTATCGTTGTGGTGAGGTACCGGTGGATGTTTATGTATTATGCATTGTTCATGCCTGTATCGTTGTGGTGAGGTACCGGTGGGTGTTTCTGTATTCTGCATTGTTTATGCCTGTATCGTTGTGGTGAGGTACCGGTTGGTGTTTCTGTATTCTACATTGTTCATGCCTGTATCGTTGTGGTGAGGTACCGGTGGGTATTTCTGTATTCTGCATTGTTCATGCCTGTATCGTTGTGGTGAGGTACCGGTCTGTGTTTCTGTATTCTGCATTATTTATGCCTGTATCGTTGTGGTGAGGTACCGGTTGGTGTTTCTGTATTCTGCATTGTTCATGTCTGTATCGTTGTGGTGAGGTACCGGTCTGTGTTTCTGTATTATGCATTGTTCATGCCTGTATCGTTGTGGTGAGGTACCGGTCTGTGTTTCTGTATTCTGCATTGTTCATGCCTGTATCGTTGTGGTGAGGTACCGGTGGGTGTTTCTGTATTATGCATTGTTCATGCCTGTATCGTTGTGGTGAGGTACCGGTCTGTGTTTCTGTATTCTGCATTGTTCATGCCTGTATCGTTGTGGTGAGGTACCGGTCTGTGTTTCTGTATTATGCATTGTTCATGCCTGTATCGTTGTGGTGAGGTACCGGTGGATGTTTATGTATTATGCATTGTTCATGCCTGTATCGTTGTGGTGAGGTACCGGTGGATGTTTATGTATTATGCATTGTTCATGCCTGTATCGTTGTGGTGAGGTACCGGTGGGTGTTTCTGTATTCTGCATTGTTCATGCCTGTATCGTTGTGGTGAGGTACCGGTGGGTGTTTCTGTATTCTGCATTGTTCATTCATTTATCGTTGTGGTGAGGTACCGGTGGGTGTTTCTGTATTCTGCATTGTTCATGCCTGTATCGTTGTGGTGAGGTACCGGTGGGTGTTTCTGTATTCTGCATTGTTCATGCCTGTATCGTTGTGGTGAGGTACCGGTGGGTGTTTCTGTATTCTGCATTGTTCATGCCTGTATCGTTGTGGTGAGGTACCGGTTGGTGTTTCTGTATTCTGCATTGTTCATGCCTGTATCGTTGTGGTGAGGTACCGGTGGGTGTTTCTGTATTCTGCATTGTTCATGCCTGTATCGTTGTGGTGAGGTACCGGTGGGTGTTTCTGTATTCTGCATTGTTCATGCCTGTATCGTTGTGGTGAGGTACCGGTGGGTGTTTCTGTATTCTGCATTGTTCATTCATTTATCGTTGTGGTGAGGTACCGGTGGGTGTTTCTGTGTTCTGCATTGTTCATGCCTGTATCGTTGTGGTGAGGTACCGGTTGGTATTTCTGTATTCCGCATTGTTCATGCCTGTATCGATGTGGTGAGGTACGGGTGGGTGTTTCTGTATTCCGCATTGTTCATGCCTGTATCGTTGTGGTGAGGTACCGGTGGGTGTTTCTGTATTCTGCATTGTTCATGCCTGTATCGTTGTGGTGAGGTACCGGTGGGTGTTTCTGTATTCTGCATTGTTCATGCCTGTATCGTTGTGGTGAGGTATCGGTGGGTGTTTCTGTATTCTGCATTGTTCATGCCTGTATCGTTGTGGTGAGGTATCGGTGGGTGTTTCTGTATTCTGCATTGTTCATGCCTGTATCGTTGTGGTGAGGTACCGGTGGGTGTTTCTGTATTCTGCATTGTTCATGCCTGTATCGATGTGGTGAGGTACCGGTGGGTGTTTCTGTATTCCGCATTGTTCATGCCTGTATCGTTGTCGTGAGGTACCGGTGTGTATTTCTGTATTCTGCATTGTTCATGCCTGTATCGTTGTGGTGAGGTACCGGTGTGTATTTCTGTATTCTGCATTGTTCATGCCTGTATCGTTGTAGTGAGGTACCGGTGGGTGTTTCTGTATTCCGCATTGTTCATGCCTGTATCGTTGTGGTGAGGTACCGGTGTGTGTTTCTGTATTCTGCATTGTTCATGTCTGTATCGTTGTGGTGAGGTACCGGTGGGTGTTTCTGTATTCTGCATTGTTCATGCCTGTATCGTTGTGGTGAGGTACTGGTGGGTGTTTCTGTATTCTGCATTGTTCATGCCTGTATCGTTGTGGTGAGGTACCGGTGGGTGTTTCTGTATTCTGCATTGTTCATGCCTGTATCGTTGTGGTGAGGTACCGGTGGGTGTTTCTGTATTCTGCATTGTTCATGCCTGTATCGTTGTGGTGAGGTACCGGTGGGTGTTTCTGTATTCTGCATTGTTCATGCCTGTATCGTTGTGGTGAAGTACCTGTGGGTGTTTCTGTGTTCTGCATTGTTCATGCCTGTATCGTTGTGGTGAGGTACCGGTGGGTGTTTCTGTATTCTGCATTGTTCATGCATGTATCGTTGTGGTGAGGTACCGGTGGGTGTTTCTGTATTCTGCATTGTTCATGCCTGTATCGTTGTGGTGAGGTACCGGTGGGTGTTTCTGTATTCTGCATTGTTCATGCCTGTATCGTTGTGGTGAGGTACCGGTGGGTGTTTCTGTATTCTGCATTGTTCATGCCTGTATTGTTGTGGTGAGGTACCGGTGGGTGTTTCTGTATTCTGCATTGTTCATGCCTGTATCGTTGTGGTGAGGTACCGGTGGGTGTTTCTGTATTCGGCATTGTTCATGCCTGTATCGTTGTGGTGAAGTACCGGTGGGTGTTTCTGTATTCTGCATTGTTCATGCCTGTATCGTTGTGGTGAGGTACCGGTTGGTGTTTCTGTATTCTGCATTGTTCATGCCTGTATCGTTGTGGTGAGGTACCGGTGGGTGTTTATGTATTCTGCATTGTTCATGCCTGTATCGTTGTGGTGAGGTACCGGTGGGTGTTTCTGTATTCTGCATTGTTCATGCCTGTAGCGTTGTGGTGAGGTACCGGTTGGTGTTTCTGTATTCTGCATTGTTCATGCCTGTATCGTTGTGGTGAAGTACCGGTGGGTGTTTCTGTGTTCTGCATTGTTCATGCCTGTATCGTTGTGGTGAGGTACCGGTGGGTTTTTCTGTATTCCGCATTGTTCATGCCTGTATCGTTGTGGTGAGGTACCGGTGGGTGTTTCTGTATTCTGCATTGTTCATGCCTGTATCGATGTGGTGAGGTACCGGTTGGTGTTTCTGTATTCTGCATTGTTCATGCCTGTATCGTTGTGGTGAGGTACCGGTGTGTGTTTCTGTATTCTGCATTGTTCATGCCTGTATCGTTGTGGTGAGGTACCGGTGGGTGTTTCTGTATTCTGCATTGTTCATGCCTGTATCGTTGTGGTGAGGTACCGGTGGGTGTTTCTGTATTATGCATTGTTCATGCCTGTATCGTTGTGGTGAGGTACCGGTGGGTGTTTATGTATTCTGCATTGTTCATGCCTGTATCGTTGTGGTGAGGTACCGGTGGGTGTTTCTGTATCCTGCATTGTTCATGCCTGTATCGTTGTGGTGAGGTACCGGTGGGTGTTTATGTATTCTGCATTGTTCATGCCTGTATCGTTGTGGTGAGGTACCGGTGGGTGTTTCTGTATTCTGCATTGTTCATGCCTGTATCGTTGTGGTGAGGTACCGGTGGGTGTTTCTGTATTCTGCATTGTTCATGCCTGTATCGATGTGGTGAGGTACCGGTGGGTGTTTCTGTGTTCTGCATTGTTCATGCCTGTATCGTTGTGGTGAGGTACCGGTGGGTGTTTATGTATTCTGCATTGTTCATGCCTGTATCGTTGTGGTGAGGTACCGGTGGGTGTTTCTGTATTCTGCATTGTTCATGCCTGTATCGTTGTGGTGAGGTACCGGTGGGTGTTTCTGTATTCTGCATTGTTCATGCCTGTATCGTTGTGGTGAGGTACCGGTTGGTGTTTCTGTATTCTGCATTGTTCATGCCTGTATCGTTGTGGTGAGGTACCGGTGGGTGTTTCTGTATTCTGCATTGTTCATGCCTGTATCGTTGTGGTGAGGTACCGGTGGGTGTTTCTGTATTCTGCATTGTTCATGCCTGTATCGTTGTGGTGAGGTACCGGTGGGTGTTTCTGTATTCTGCATTGTTCATTCATTTATCGTTGTGGTGAGGTACCGGTGGGTGTTTCTGTGTTCTGCATTGTTCATGCCTGTATCGTTGTGGTGAGGTACCGGTTGGTATTTCTGTATTCCGCATTGTTCATGCCTGTATCGATGTGGTGAGGTACGGGTGGGTGTTTCTGTATTCCGCATTGTTCATGCCTGTATCGTTGTGGTGAGGTACCGGTGGGTGTTTCTGTATTCTGCATTGTTCATGCCTGTATCGTTGTGGTGAGGTATCGGTGGGTGTTTCTGTATTCTGCATTGTTCATGCCTGTATCGTTGTGGTGAGGTATCGGTGGGTGTTTCTGTATTCTGCATTGTTCATGCCTGTATCGTTGTGGTGAGGTACCGGTGGGTGTTTCTGTATTCTGCATTGTTCATGCCTGTATCGATGTGGTGAGGTACCGGTGGGTGTTTCTGTATTCCGCATTGTTCATGCCTGTATCGTTGTCGTGAGGTACCGGTGTGTATTTCTGTATTCTGAATTGTTCATGCCTGTATCGTTGTGGTGAGGTACCGGTGTGTATTTCTGTATTCTGCATTGTTCATGCCTGTATCGTTGTAGTGAGGTACCGGTGGGTGTTTCTGTATTCCGCATTGTTCATGCCTGTATCGTTGTGGTGAGGTACCGGTGTGTGTTTCTGTATTCTGCATTGTTCATGTCTGTATCGTTGTGGTGAGGTACCGGTGGGTGTTTCTGTATTCTGCATTGTTCATGCCTGTATCGTTGTGGTGAGGTACTGGTGGGTGTTTCTGTATTCTGCATTGTTCATGCCTGTATCGTTGTGGTGAGGTACCGGTGGGTGTTTCTGTATTCTGCATTGTTCATGCCTGTATCGTTGTGGTGAGGTACCGGTGGGTGTTTCTGTATTCTGCATTGTTCATGCCTGTATCGTTGTGGTGAGGTACCGGTTGGTGTTTCTGTATTCTGCATTGTTCATTGCCTGTATCGTTGTGGTGAGGTACCGGTGGGTGTTTCTGTATTATGCATTGTTCATGCCTGTATCGTTGTAGTGGGGTACCGGTTGGTGTTTCTGTATTCAGCATTGTTCATGTCTGTATCGTTGTGGTGAGGTACCGGTGTGTGTTTCTGTATTCTGCATTGTTCATGCCTGTATCGTTGTGGTGAGGTACCGGTTGGTGTTTCTGTATTCTGCATTGTTCATGCCTGTATCGTTGTGGTGAGGTACCGGTGGGTGTTTCTGTATTCTGCATTGTTCATGCCTGTATCGTTGTGGTGAGGTACCGGTGGGTGTTTCTGTATTCTGCATTGTTCATGCCTGTATTGTTGTGGTGAGGTACCGGTGGGTGTTTCTGTATTCTGCATTGTTCATTCATTTATCGTTGTGGTGAGGTACCGGTGGGTGTTTCTGTATTCTGCATTGTTCATGCCTGTATCGTTGTGGTGAGGTACCGGTGGGTGTTTCTGTATTCTGCCATTGTTCATGCCTGTATCGTTGTGGTGAGGTACCGGTGGGTGTTTCTGTATTCTGCATTGTTCATGCCTGTATCGTTGTGGTGAGGTACCGGTTGGTGTTTCTGTATTCTGCATTGTTCATGCCTGTATCGTTGTGGTGAGGTACCGGTGGGTGTTTCTGTATTCTGCATTGTTCATGCCTGTATCGTTGTGGTGAGGTACCGGTGGGTGTTTCTGTATTCTGCATTGTTCATGCCTGTATCGTTGTGGTGAGGTACCGGTGGGTGTTTCTGTATTCTGCATTGTTCATTCATTTATCGTTGTGGTGAGGTACCGGTGGGTGTTTCTGTGTTCTGCATTGTTCATGCCTGTATCGTTGTGGTGAGGTACCGGTTGGTATTTCTGTATTCCGCATTGTTCATGCCTGTATCGATGTGGTGAGGGTACGGGTGGGTGTTTCTGTATTCCGCATTGTTCATGCCTGTATCGTTGTGGTGAGGTACCGGTGGGTGTTTCTGTATTCTGCATTGTTCATGCCTGTATCGTTGTGGTGAGGTACCGGTGGGTGTTTCTGTATTCTGCATTGTTCATGCCTGTATCGTTGTGGTGAGGTATCGGTGGGTGTTTCTGTATTCTGCATTGTTCATGCGTGTATCGTTGTGGTGAGGTATCGGTGGGTGTTTCTGTATTCTGCATTGTTCATGCCTGTATCGTTGTGGTGAGGTACCGGTGGGTGTTTCTGTATTCTGCATTGTTCATGCCTGTATCGATGTGGTGAGGTACCGGTGGGTGTTTCTGTATTCCGCATTGTTCATGCCTGTATCGTTGTCGTGAGGTACCGGTGTGTATTTCTGTATTCTGCATTGTTCATGCCTGTATCGTTGTGGTGAGGTACCGGTGTGTATTTCTGTATTCTGCATTGTTCATGCCTGTATCGTTGTAGTGAGGTACCGGTGGGTGTTTCTGTATTCCGCATTGTTCATGCCTGTATCGTTGTGGTGAGGTACCGGTGTGTGTTTCTGTATTCTGCATTGTTCATGTCTGTATCGTTGTGGTGAGGTACCGGTGGGTGTTTCTGTATTCTGCATTGTTCATGCCTGTATCGTTGTGGTGAGGTACTGGTGGGTGTTTCTGTATTCTGCATTGTTCATGCCTGTATCGTTGTGGTGAGGTACCGGTGGGTGTTTCTGTATTCTGCATTGTTCATGCCTGTATCGTTGTGGTGAGGTACCGGTGGGTGTTTCTGTATTCTGCATTGTTCATGCCTGTATCGTTGTGGTGAGGTACCGGTGGGTGTTTCTGTATTCTGCATTGTTCATGCCTGTATCGTTGTGGTGAAGTACCTGTGGGTGTTTCTGTGTTCTGCATTGTTCATGCCTGTATCGTTGTGGTGAGGTACCGGTGGGTGTTTCTGTATTCTGCATTGTTCATGCATGTATCGTTGTGGTGAGGTACCGGTGGGTGTTTCTGTATTCTGCATTGTTCATGCCTGTATCGTTGTGGTGAGGTACCGGTGGGTGTTTCTGTATTCTGCATTGTTCATGCCTGTATCGTTGTGGTGAGGTACCGGTGGGTGTTTCTGTATTCTGCATTGTTCATGCCTGTATTGTTGTGGTGAGGTACCGGTGGGTGTTTCTGTATTCTGCATTGTTCATGCCTGTATCGTTGTGGTGAGGTACCGGTGGGTGTTTCTGTATTCGGCATTGTTCATGCCTGTATCGTTGTGGTGAAGTACCGGTGGGTGTTTCTGTATTCTGCATTGTTCATGCCTGTATCGTTGTGGTGAGGTACCGGTTGGTGTTTCTGTATTCTGCATTGTTCATGCCTGTATCGTTGTGGTGAGGTACCGGTGGGTGTTTATGTATTCTGCATTGTTCATGCCTGTATCGTTGTGGTGAGGTACCGGTGGGTGTTTCTGTATTCTGCATTGTTCATGCCTGTAGCGTTGTGGTGAGGTACCGGTTGGTGTTTCTGTATTCTGCATTGTTCATGCCTGTATCGTTGTGGTGAAGTACCGGTGGGTGTTTCTGTGTTCTGCATTGTTCATGCCTGTATCGTTGTGGTGAGGTACCGGTGGGTTTTTCTGTATTCCGCATTGTTCATGCCTGTATCGTTGTGGTGAGGTACCGGTGGGTGTTTCTGTATTCTGCATTGTTCATGCCTGTATCGATGTGGTGAGGTACCGGTTGGTGTTTCTGTATTCTGCATTGTTCATGCCTGTATCGTTGTGGTGAGGTACCGGTGTGTGTTTCTGTATTCTGCATTGTTCATGCCTGTATCGTTGTGGTGAGGTACCGGTGGGTGTTTCTGTATTCTGCATTGTTCATGCCTGTATCGTTGTGGTGAGGTACCGGTGGGTGTTTCTGTATTATGCATTGTTCATGCCTGTATCGTTGTGGTGAGGTACCGGTGGGTGTTTATGTATTCTGCATTGTTCATGCCTGTATCGTTGTGGTGAGGTACCGGTGGGTGTTTCTGTATCCTGCATTGTTCATGCCTGTATCGTTGTGGTGAGGTACCGGTGGGTGTTTATGTATTCTGCATTGTTCATGCCTGTATCGTTGTGGTGAGGTACCGGTGGGTGTTTCTGTATTCTGCATTGTTCATGCCTGTATCGTTGTGGTGAGGTACCGGTGGGTGTTTCTGTATTCTGCATTGTTCATGCCTGTATCGATGTGGTGAGGTACCGGTGGGTGTTTCTGTGTTCTGCATTGTTCATGCCTGTATCGTTGTGGTGAGGTACCGGTGGGTGTTTATGTATTCTGCATTGTTCATGCCTGTATCGTTGTGGTGAGGTACCGGTGGGTGTTTCTGTATTCTGCATTGTTCATGCCTGTATCGTTGTGGTGAGGTACCGGTGGGTGTTTCTGTATTCTGCATTGTTCATGCCTGTATCGTTGTGGTGAGGTACCGGTTGGTGTTTCTGTATTCTGCATTGTTCATGCCTGTATCGTTGTGGTGAGGTACCGGTGGGTGTTTCTGTATTCTGCATTGTTCATGCCTGTATCGTTGTGGTGAGGTACCGGTGGGTGTTTCTGTATTCTGCATTGTTCATGCCTGTATCGTTGTGGTGAGGTACCGGTGGGTGTTTCTGTATTCTGCATTGTTCATTCATTTATCGTTGTGGTGAGGTACCGGTGGGTGTTTCTGTGTTCTGCATTGTTCATGCCTGTATCGTTGTGGTGAGGTACCGGTTGGTATTTCTGTATTCCGCATTGTTCATGCCTGTATCGATGTGGTGAGGTACGGGTGGGTGTTTCTGTATTCCGCATTGTTCATGCCTGTATCGTTGTGGTGAGGTACCGGTGGGTGTTTCTGTATTCTGCATTGTTCATGCCTGTATCGTTGTGGTGAGGTACCGGTGGGTGTTTCTGTATTCTGCATTGTTCATGCCTGTATCGTTGTGGTGAGGTATCGGTGGGTGTTTCTGTATTCTGCATTGTTCATGCCTGTATCGTTGTGGTGAGGTATCGGTGGGTGTTTCTGTATTCTGAATTGTTCATGCCTGTATCGTTGTGGTGAGGTACCGGTGGGTGTTTCTGTATTCTGCATTGTTCATGCCTGTATCGATGTGGTGAGGTACCGGTGGGTGTTTCTGTATTCCGCATTGTTCATGCCTGTATCGTTGTCGTGAGGTACCGGTGTGTATTTCTGTATTCTGCATTGTTCATGCCTGTATCGTTGTGGTGAGGTACCGGTGTGTATTTCTGTATTCTGCATTGTTCATGCCTGTATCGTTGTAGTGAGGTACCGGTGGGTGTTTCTGTATTCCGCATTGTTCATGCCTGTATCGTTGTGGTGAGGTACCGGTGTGTGTTTCTGTATTCTGCATTGTTCATGTCTGTATCGTTGTGGTGAGGTACCGGTGGGTGTTTCTGTATTCTGCATTGTTCATGCCTGTATCGTTGTGGTGAGGTACCGGTGGGTGTTTCTGTATTCTGCATTGTTCATGCCTGTATCGTTGTGGTGAGGTATCGGTGGGTGTTTCTGTATTCTGCATTGTTCATGCCTGTATCGTTGTGGTGAGGTATCGGTGGGTGTTTCTGTATTCTGCATTGTTCATGCCTGTATCGTTGTGGTGAGGTACCGGTGGGTGTTTCTGTATTCTGCATTGTTCATGCCTGTATCGATGTGGTGAGGTACTGGTGGGTGTTTCTGTATTCTGCATTGTTCATGCCTGTATCGTTGTGGTGAGGTACCGGTGGGTGTTTCTGTATTCTGCATTGTTCATGCCTGTATCGTTGTGGTGAGGTACCGGTGGGTGTTTCTGTATTCTGCATTGTTCATGCCTGTATCGTTGTGGTGAGGTACCGGTTGGTGTTTCTGTATTCTGCATTGTTCATGCCTGTATCGTTGTGGTGAGGTACTGGTGTGTATTTCTGTATCCTGCATTGTTCATGCCTGTATCGTTGTAGTGGGGTACCGGTTGGTGTTTCTGTATTCTGCATTGTTCATGTCTGTATCGTTGTGGTGAGGTACCGGTGTGTGTTTCTGTATTCTGCATTGTTCATGCCTGTATCGTTGTGGTGAGGTACCGGTTGGTGTTTCTGTATTCTGCATTGTTCATGCCTGTATCGTTGTGGTGAGGTACCGGTGGATGTTTATGTATTATGCATTGTTCATGCCTGTATCGTTGTGGTGAGGTACCGGTGTGTGTTTCTGTATTCTGCATTGTTCATGCCTGTATCGTTGTGGTGAGGTACCGGTTGGTGTTTCTGTATTCTGCATTGTTCATGCCTGTATCGTTGTGGTGAGGTACCGGTGGATGTTTATGTATTATGCATTGTTCATGCCTGTATCGTTGTGGTGAGGTACCGGTGTGTGTTTCTGTATTCTGCATTGTTCATGCCTGTATCGTTGTGGTGAGGTACCGGTGGGTGTTTCTGTATTCTGCATTGTTCATGCCTGTATCGTTGTGGTGAGGTACCGGTGGATGTTTATGTATTATGCATTGTTCATGCCTGTATCGTTGTGGTGAGGTACCGGTGGGTGTTTCTGTATTCTGCATTGTTTATGCCTGTATCGTTGTGGTGAGGTACCGGTTGGTGTTTCTGTATTCTACATTGTTCATGCCTGTATCGTTGTGGTGAGGTACCGGTGGGTATTTCTGTATTCTGCATTGTTCATGCCTGTATCGTTGTGGTGAGGTACCGGTCTGTGTTTCTGTATTCTGCATTATTTATGCCTGTATCGTTGTGGTGAGGTACCGGTTGGTGTTTCTGTATTCTGCATTGTTCATGTCTGTATCGTTGTGGTGAGGTACCGGTCTGTGTTTCTGTATTATGCATTGTTCATGCCTGTATCGTTGTGGTGAGGTACCGGTCTGTGTTTCTGTATTCTGCATTGTTCATGCCTGTATCGTTGTGGTGAGGTACCGGTGGGTGTTTCTGTATTATGCGTTGTTCATGCCTGTATCGTTGTGGTGAGGTACCGGTCTGTGTTTCTGTATTCTGCATTGTTCATGCCTGTATCGTTGTGGTGAGGTACCGGTCTGTGTTTCTGTATTATGCATTGTTCATGCCTGTATCGTTGTGGTGAGGTACCGGTGGATGTTTATGTATTATGCATTGTTCATGCCTGTATCGTTGTGGTGAGGTACCGGTGGATGTTTATGTATTATGCATTGTTCATGCCTGTATCGTTGTGGTGAGGTACCGGTGGGTGTTTCTGTATTCTGCATTGTTCATGCCTGTATCGTTGTGGTGAGGTACCGGTGGGTGTTTCTGTATTCTGCATTGTTCATTCATTTATCGTTGTGGTGAGGTACCGGTGGGTGTTTCTGTATTCTGCATTGTTCATGCCTGTATCGTTGTGGTGAGGTACCGGTGGGTGTTTCTGTATTCTGCATTGTTCATGCCTGTATCGTTGTGGTGAGGTACCGGTGGGTGTTTCTGTATTCTGCATTGTTCATGCCTGTATCGTTGTGGTGAGGTACCGGTTGGTGTTTCTGTATTCTGCATTGTTCATGCCTGTATCGTTGTGGTGAGGTACCGGTGGGTGTTTCTGTATTCTGCATTGGTCATGCCTGTATCGTTGTGGTGAGGTACCGGTGGGTGTTTCTGTATTCTGCATTGTTCATGCCTGTATCGTTGTGGTGAGGTACCGGTGGGTGTTTCTGTATTCTGCATTGTTCATTCATTTATCGTTGTGGTGAGGTACCGGTGGGTGTTTCTGTGTTCTGCATTGTTCATGCCTGTATCGTTGTGGTGAGGTACCGGTTGGTATTTCTGTATTCCGCATTGTTCATGCCTGTATCGATGTGGTGAGGTACGGGTGGGTGTTTCTGTATTCCGCATTGTTCATGCCTGTATCGTTGTGTTGAGGTACCGGTGGGTGTTTCTGTATTCTGCATTGTTCATGCCTGTATCGTTGTGGTGAGGTACCGGTGGGTGTTTCTGTATTCTGCATTGTTCATGCCTGTATCGTTGTGGTGAGGTATCGGTGGGTGTTTCTGTATTCTGCATTGTTCATGCCTGTATCGTTGTGGTGAGGTATCGGTAGGTGTTTCTGTATTCTGCATTGTTCATGCCTGTATCGTTGTGGTGAGGTACCGGTGGGTGTTTCTGTATTCTGCATTGTTCATGCCTGTATCGATGTGGTGAGGTACCGGTGGGTGTTTCTGTATTCCGCATTGTTCATGCCTGTATCGTTGTCGTGAGGTACCGGTGTGTATTTCTGTATTCTGCATTGTTCATGCCTGTATCGTTGTGGTGAGGTACCGGTGTGTATTTCTGTATTCTGCATTGTTCATGCCTGTATCGTTGTAGTGAGGTACCGGTGGGTGTTTCTGTATTCCGCATTGTTCATGCCTGTATCGTTGTGGTGAGGTACCGGTGTGTGTTTCTGTATTCTGCATTGTTCATGTCTGTATCGTTGTGGTGAGGTACCGGTGGGTGTTTCTGTATTCTGCATTGTTCATGCCTGTATCGTTGTGGTGAGGTACTGGTGGGTGTTTCTGTATTCTGCATTGTTCATGCCTGTATCGTTGTGGTGAGGTACCGGTGGGTGTTTCTGTATTCTGCATTGTTCATGCCTGTATCGTTGTGGTGAGGTACCGGTGGGTGTTTCTGTATTCTGCATTGTTCATGCCTGTATCGTTGTGGTGAGGTACCGGTGGGTGTTTCTGTATTCTGCATTGTTCATGCCTGTATCGTTGTGGTGAAGTACCGGTGGGTGTTTCTGTGTTCTGCATTGTTCATGCCTGTATCGTTGTGGTGAGGTACCGGTGGGTGTTTCTGTATTCTGCATTGTTCATGCATGTATCGTTGTGGTGAGGTACCGGTGGGTGTTTCTGTATTCTGCATTGTTCATGCCTGTATCGTTGTGGTGAGGTACCGGTGGGTGTTTCTGTATTCTGCATTGTTCATGCCTGTATCGTTGTGGTGAGGTACCGGTGGGTGTTTCTGTATTCTGCATTGTTCATGCCTGTATTGTTGTGGTGAGGTACCGGTGGGTGTTTCTGTATTCTGCATTGTTCATGCCTGTATCGTTGTGGTGAGGTACCGGTGGGTGTTTCTGCATTCGGCATTGTTCATGCCTGTATCGTTGTGGTGAAGTACCGGTGGGTGTTTCTGTATTCTGCATTGTTCATGCCTGTATCGTTGTGGTGAGGTACCGGTTGGTGTTTCTGTATTCTGCATTGTTCATGCCTGTATCGTTGTGGTGAGGTACCGGTGGGTGTTTATGTATTCTGCATTGTTCATGCCTGTATCGTTGTGGTGAGGTACCGGTGGGTGTTTCTGTATTCTGCATTGTTCATGCCTGTAGCGTTGTGGTGAGGTACCGGTTGGTGTTTCTGTATTCTGCATTGTTCATGCCTGTATCGTTGTGGTGAAGTACCGGTGGGTGTTTCTGTGTTCTGCATTGTTCATGCCTGTATCGTTGTGGTGAGGTACCGGTGGGTTTTTCTGTATTCCGCATTGTTCATGCCTGTATCGTTGTGGTGAGGTACCGGTGGGTGTTTCTGTATTCTGCATTGTTCATGCCTGTATCGATGTGGTGAGGTACCGGTTGGTGTTTCTGTATTCTGCATTGTTCATGCCTGTATCGTTGTGGTGAGGTACCGGTGTGTGTTTCTGTATTCTGCATTGTTCATGCCTGTATCGTTGTGGTGAGGTACCGGTGGGTGTTTCTGTATTCTGCATTGTTCATGCCTGTATCGTTGTGGTGAGGTACCGGTGGGTGTTTCTGTATTATGCATTGTTCATGCCTGTATCGTTGTGGTGAGGTACCGGTGGGTGTTTATGTATTCTGCATTGTTCATGCCTGTATCGTTGTGGTGAGGTACCGGTGGGTGTTTCTGTATCCTGCATTGTTTATGCCTGTATCGTTGTGGTGAGGTACCGGTGGGTGTTTATGTATTCTGCATTGTTCATGCCTGTATCGTTGTGGTGAGGTACCGGTGGGTGTTTCTGTATTCTGCATTGTTCATGCCTGTATCGTTGTGGTGAGGTACCGGTGGGTGTTTCTGTATTCTGCATTGTTCATGCCTGTATCGTTGTGGTGAGGTACCGGTGGGTGTTTCTGTATTCTGCATTGTTCATGCCTGTATCGTTGTGGTGAGGTACCGGTGGGTGTTTCTGTATTCTGCATTGTTCATGCCTGTATCGATGTGGTGAGGTACCGGTGGGTGTTTCTGTGTTCTGCATTGTTCATGCCTGTATCGTTGTGGTGAGGTACCGGTGGGTGTTTCTGTATTCTGCATTGTTCATGCCTGTATCGTTGTGGTGAGGTACCGGTGGGTGTTTCTGTATTATGCATTGTTCATGCCTGTATCGTTGTGGTGAGGTACCGGTGGGTGTTTATGTATTCTGCATTGTTCATGCCTGTATCGTTGTGGTGAGGTACCGGTGGGTGTTTCTGTATCCTGCATTGTTCATGCCTGTATCGTTGTGGTGAGGTACCGGTGGGTGTTTATGTATTCTGCATTGTTCATGCCTGTATCGTTGTGGTGAGGTACCGGTGGGTGTTTCTGTATTCTGCATTGTTCATGCCTGTATCGTTGTGGTGAGGTACCGGTGGGTGTTTCTGTATTCTGCATTGTTCATGCCTGTATCGTTGTGGTGAGGTACCGGTGGGTGTTTCTGTATTCTGCATTGTTCATGCCTGTATCGATGTGGTGAGGTACCGGTGGGTGTTTCTGTGTTCTGCATTGTTCATGCCTGTATCGTTGTGGTGAGGTACCGGTGGGTGTTTCTGTATTCTACATTGTTCATGCCTGTATCGTTGTCGTGAGGTACCGGTTGGTGTTTCTGTGTTCTGCATTGTTCATGCCTGTATCGATGTGGTGAGGTACCGGTGGGTGTTTCTGTATTTTGCATTGTTCATGCCTGTATCGTTGTGGTGAGGTACCGGTGGGTGTTTCTGTATTCTGCATTGTTCATGCCTGTATCGTTGTGGTGAGGTACCGGTGGGTGTTTATGTATTCTGCATTGTTCATGCCTGTATCGTTGTGGTGAGGTACCGGTGGGTGTTTCTGTATTCTGCATTGTTCATGCCTGTATCGTTGTGGTGAGGTACCGGTGGGTGTTTCTGTATTCTGTATTGTTCATGCCTGTATCGTTGTGGTGAGGTACCGGTGGGTGTTTCTGTATTCCGCATTGTTCATGCCTGTATCGTTGTGGTGAGGTATCGGTGGGTGTTTCTGTATTCTGCATTGTTCATGCCTGTATCGTTGTGGTGAGGTATCGGTGGGTGTTTCTGTATTCTGCATTGTTCATGCCTGTATCGTTGTGGTGAGGTACCGGTGGGTGTTTCTGTATTCTGCATTGTTCATGCCTGTATCGATGTGGTGAGGTACCGGTGGGTGTTTCTGTATTCCGCATTGTTCATGCCTGTATCGTTGTCGTGAGGTACCGGTGTGTATTTCTGTATTCTGCATTGTTCATGCCTGTATCGTTGTGGTGAGGTACCGGTGTGTATTTCTGTATTCTGCATTGTTCATGCCTGTATCGTTGTAGTGAGGTACCGGTGGGTGTTTCTGTATTCCGCATTGTTCATGCCTGTATCGTTGTGGTGAGGTACCGGTGTGTGTTTCTGTA